>CAOLHI010003577.1:0-168790 GCA_948474755.1 Ctenosaura bakeri | reverse complement strand
TGGGGGAGACATGTGCATACCTTCCTTCTCCCTTCTGGGGCTCCTCCCCATTCCCTTGCCTCTGGCCCCAGTGCTGAGAATTTGCACCAAGGCAATAGCCAAGGAAAGGTGGGAGGGAAGACTCATGCAAGCTTTCCTTCTCCCTTCCGGCACTCCCCACTCCCATTCCCTTGCTTCTGGCCCCAGCACTGGGAACTTGCACCAGAACAATAGGCAAGGGTGGGGGAGAAGGCATGTGCAAGCCTTCCTTCTCTCCTCTGGAGGTCTCCCTCTCATTCCCTTGCCTCTGGCTCTGGTACTCAAAAGACAAGGGAATGGGAAAGGGATCACAGGGGAGAGTTTTTTGCAGTTTTTCCACCTTCACAAGGATTCTGCACCCTGAACCCTTGCAAAAGCGGAGGGGCCACTGTAGTGTGAACCTTAGTTGGAAGAGGGTCTAGCACTTGGATGTCTCTGATCCAACCCAGAGCAGCTGCTAGAGGACTTGGCATAAAACCACAGTAGGATGCACAGCAAGAGATCCACTGACTAACCTTGTTACCTTGCTCATACAAAGTGAATGGGAACAGAGGAAAAGTGACAGACACATGTACTCAGAAGCACAGTATCTGAAGAATGAGGAGCAAAAAAAGGATAGAAAGATGTGAAACAGAAGCCTTACAGAAGAATGGATGAAGAACGCAGTGGGTCTGAATGGGACAGAAATGGCACAGAGGAATACAGAAGAGACCAAACATAAAAAGGTATCTGGAACCTTTGGCGGGTACAGCCCTGTGACACCAAAGAGGAAGCAGAAATGGAAGACTGGATGCAGGAGAGACTGAATTATATATATTAGTTTCAACAATCAACTAAGTGTTTTACTGTAAGTCCATAACCAGAAATATGGTCTGGGAAAGAATATAATGGCAAATCAAAATAAATTCTGGGAGAATGGGCACAGCTGTAAAAGCTGAAGCCAGCCCTCAAAGAAGAAAACAATCTGCAAGCAGAGAAGCAGGCCCAACATGCCATAATGGTCGTCCCAGCTGTAATTCGTGCACCCGTGTATACACATACTAATGCCGTGCTGGATCGTTCATAGTCTCATGTCAGCTGTTTGCATTGTTTTCCAAAGCCCATGTAAAGCATGCTCTCCAGCAAAAAGCAGCTCTCTGTAATTTGGAATCCTATTCAGTGCACCCCATGGGAGTACAGCTGGCAACAAAAACACAGCTTTGCAAAGTTAACACCAGCCGACTTCTGGTGAAGTCCAAATCCTTGCGACACAAAATCCTACAGTCACATAGTCAGGATGTCCTGCAGCTAATCGCTGGTGTACAGTACATTCTCTCCCACACTGCCAGTCTCATTTAGCCCAGACTCTGTTAGGTAACTGGGCATGCACTGAAGAATTTTATGGGAGCATATAAAGGAAGTCATTTTTCTTGTAAAAGCCTCCCTGGTGAGTATCTTAACATAAGTAATTTCATTATAATTTTGGCCAGTGCCTTTTCAGGAACAGTGGCAGGCGGTTGTCACACAGCTATTATGAAGAAACCATACTGTGAAGTGAAAAGCTTTCCCGCCCTCTGGGACAGGAAGCACAGAGTCAGCTGTAGTTTTGTCGCTGCAGGAGATTCTGCGGAGTGAGAGGGAGGAAGCCCTTACACACACACACACACACACACCTACCTATCAACACTTTTGCAAGCCTTCAGAAAAAGGTGGCTCTGCACAAAACACAGTTTGCAAACAATGAACATCTTTTGTGTTCACTGTTGGCAAAGCAATCGATTCTAGTTAGAGATTGGACCTGTGCCACTGCGAGAGCAGTTTGTCTTCTTCTCTGTTCTGGAAAGTACAGTAATGAAGCGCTTCCAGTGGGGTTTTTCTGTTATTATGTAAAGGCTATGAGTTCATTCAGACAGACAGACAGACAGACAGACAGACACACACACACACACACACACAATTTCATGTGACCAACTACAACATGGAAGCCATGGTTTTCACTTTATCAGGGAATGGAAAAACTCACTTGAGAACACTGTAACAGATGTTATGAGGCTGAAAGCTTTGTCTGCCTGATTTACACAGTTACCTTGTTTTCCTCTTTGTGTGTGTGTGTGTGTGTGTGATTGGAGAGCTTTTTTCTTCATCTCATATATATGGGCTGTACGATCAGTTTAATTTGGTTTATTTATGTCTGTAAGTATTACTTCACTCAGTTATCTGAGCTAAAGCACTCCCACTCAAACAGATCAAGGCAGATAGTGGACTCAGAATGGATGGGGTTCTTGGATCCAGATGGATTGTGTTATTTCTTCCCACAAAGATCAAGATGGGCACTTTATGCCTAATTTCACCCTTGCGGTGTTTTTGCTACTGTTGTTTTTTGGCTCTCACAATCCCTCTCCACTTTATTTCTTACATCTGTAACCCACCTATCCACTAAAAATAGTGAATGTTAGCAAGAATTCTCTGTTGCAGTTTACATTGCGTAACTTCATGCATACTTAGCTACATAGCAGAGATGCTAAGGAACCTTGTTAGTGAATTGTGAAGATGCATAACAAGACACTAGCAAGATTGTCCCATAGTGCATGGCATTCTGTTGGGCATCAGGTCCCAACGCATATCAGTCACTTTTCTGGCTCCCCTATGTAGTAAGAATCGACAGCCCCTTTCTGAATATGAATGTTGCAAAATTCCTCAGTTCTGTGTCCTGCAGACTTAAGTTCACTTATCAAGATAGAAGCTCCCAAGCAAATTCCAGCCAGTATCACTTTAAAAAATGCAAACTGAACAATCATGTTACCCTGTTTACTGGGCGTAACGGGAGGGACACCTATTTGCGCTCTCAATTAACTAAGTTGGGGAAATTAGCTAGAGCACAAGTTAGCAATGTGAGAGGCAGGGCAACACAGTGGAATCTTTTACCCATTGTCTACGGGGTCAGGCCAAGTCAAGAAGCAAACCGGAGTTTAAGAATAATTGAGATTTTATTAAATACAGGCACAGAGTGTATGCAACTCACACAATCACACAAGTAACTAAGGAAAATAAAAGTTGGAGTGGTATAGAGGGATTCTTCAGAGGGATTGTTGAATTAGGTGATACGAAACCTGTCCTGAAGCCTGGAAGAATAGAGAGCGATGCTGGGGTTCGATGTGGCTCAGCAAGTGTAGCTGCGGGGAAGCTCGCCAAGCAAAGCAGCAGCAAGGCAGGATGGACTCAGGAGCGATCTGAGGAAGGTCTCGGAATCAGGGGGTTTTATAGGGAGAAATGTAACTGCAGGCTATTCTGTACTTGGGGAAAACAATGAGTTTCGGGCATGAGACAAAGCCTTGGAAAGGTCAAAATTTAGCATGATTGAGTTAAGTCCGAATTGACAAAGAGGTAGACAGTATGCAAATGCAGAGTGCTTGGCAGCTGAGTATTCAGCTTGCCAAGTTGCCTGCTCGGGGCAGGGAGTCCTTTGTAAACAGCATGCATACATAATGAGGGTGTTTGCAGAGAGGTCTCCTAAAGCAGTGATCTGGCTATTTCTGGCCTGCCTGTATTGTCTTGGGATATTGCAGTGTTTGATGGCTGAGCCTAGTTCTGTGCTTGTCCAGGGGCCTCACAAACACGTGGAGAGGTGTGGTGGAAGAGAGCCAAATTATTGATATCAAAATGATATGTTTATGCTATCTCCAAGGAGGCCTAACCTGCAGTAACAATCACATCATTAATATCAGCAATAAAAAAAACCATTAAAACCAAGAACTGATAAACACTCACAGACACACGCCATCACTTTCTGCATTGGATTTGTGTATAGAAAATCACTGATATGATGTACTATATCTTTTCTTCCTCCTCCTCCCCCCTCCCCCCCTCCTCCTCCTCTTATATCTGTCCTTTTTTTACCCAAGACTGGGGCTCAAGGCCTGAGTGGCTTACAAATAAAAATGATTACAACATAATTAAATATTAAAACAATTTAAAGCATACAATTTTTAAAATAAATACCAATACTTTTTAAAAATACAGCTCTCTCTTATAGCCCTTTCCTTAAAAGCCTTAAGTTCAAAGAGTCTGTCTGCGTAAACATATAAGATGGACATTAAGAAGGAGGCCATTTTAGCCTCCCTAGGGAGGTAGTTCCAAAGTCTAGGGGCCACTACCAAGAAGGTCATGCTCTCACCAACTGTACCTGTGAAGATGGTAGGAATGAAAGAAGGGTGTGTCCTCTGGATTTCAGGGTCCAGGCTGGCTCAAACAGGGAGATAAGGTCTCTGGCATTATTGCCATAGCTTTTTCTGCTGGAAAACCAATGCTACAAGTACATTTTCGTTAAGGATGTATACAGTGCTTGAAGATTTTCTCATCCTCAACAACAATGAAAAGTTTGTTTCAACACACTTAAACATGAAGTAGAACTAGCCAACTGGCACAAGATTTTTTTATTTTTTTTGTATTTTACATTATTTTGTGAAATAATTCTTGATGCAAAATCATTTTGAGGGGGCAAATCCACTCACAATATTTCTGCACAGAAAATTGGAGGAAAGTGTACAGAAACTGATTACTTGTACTGTCAGCCTCTCTTACATACTGAAAGATGATATATTACTGTGTTTGTGTATGATGCCACATGTAAACACAGTAATATGGATTTGCTTGGATAAATTTTCTGTACTCAGACCTTATAACTATAAGGCCTAAATCAATAGAGGCTATTAGTGCATTGTGCTACAGCCTATTCTCTTAAATATAGAAATACTTACTTATTTTTAAAATCATATTGCTTTAAAAAAAATGGAAGAAATTATTTGTTTTTGCCACCTTTGCCCCAGAAAACAGCTTACAATCAATCAGGCAATACCGAACTACCTATCATAAAATTGTTATGAAGTGTCCCTCCTCTACACACACACACACACAAACACCTCAGACTAAAAGAGGCTGTTATTAGCATCACATTGATCACTTTCCCTACTTGGAAATTTATTCAAATTATTACCATGATTCTAGCTAGTATCATTACAATAAGCCTATAGTTTATGATCAGAGGTTTTGGTCTAATTGGCATTTGAAGCATCAGGGAGCCTGAATGTCCCCCCACCAGTCTGCCACCAAGTTAGGCTATGGTCTCTAGAGACAGACTTTCTATCTCACAAAAGCAGTTACTGCATAGTCATTGCAAAGTGCAAATCAAATTCTCTGTTACTGCTGTTTTCATTAGTTACCTATGACCTGGAACTAAATCTCTGCCATGTTGTCCTCCAGATTGGATCACCCCTGGGACCTCCAATAGCTTACCATGATACATCTAATGCTTACAAACAAGGTGAAGCCTGCACATTATTTTGGTGAAAGAGATGAAGATTTGCTTTTATTTTAATCTCTTTTAAATTGGGTACCAGAACATGTAATCCAGCAAAATTGATCCTTTGGAGCATAGAGAATCATAGAGAGAATTTGTGACCGGATTTATACTATGCTACTTCTGCTAGAGATCTGCAGCCAACTATTTCTACATCATACATCTGAAAATCATACTATCGTACATCTGAAATTTTTCCTCCAGTTTCTCTGCACTCTGGTCCTCAGCTCACAGCTACTTTCCAAACTTCAAGGTCTTTTTACCAACAAGTTTCATCCCACCAACAGCACAATCATGTCCTGCTACTAAGAATAAGCTTCTAACCCTTCCCTCCTATGTGTCACCCCTTCTGTTAAAAATACATTGTCCCTCCTATCTTTTGACCCTGGCAAACCCCCTTCTTCCCTCCATCCAAAAAAGGAGATTACAACACATTGGCTTGGACACCCAAGTAAATTAGAAGGAATTTTCCATCCCATGCTTCCTCCACCACCCTTATTACATCTTCCAGAATGTAGACCTTACGGTGCATGGCTTAAAGGAAGATGAGAATGAAATGGCTTCCTCACAGGAAGGACCATTAGTATCTTATTTGGTGCCTTTTTGGCCCAAGGATGCATCATTGATAACATTCTTGGAGTCAGATGATGATTCCTGGACAACATATTAATCTTCCTAGCATTTTCAAAAACTGCTAAATTAGATTTGTTGTTGTTGTTATTATCTGCCTTCAAGCTGTTTGTGATTTATGGTGGCCCTAAACTATCATAGGATTTTCTTGGCAAGATTTGTTCAGAGGGGTTTTGCCTTTGCCTTCCTCTGTGGCTGAGAGGGTATGACTTGACCAAGATCACCCTGGGGGTTTCCATGACTGAGCTGAGGATTAGAACTCTGGTCTCCAGAAATGTAACACTCAAACCAGTACACCTTGTCTGCTATCTCACTTATGTAGAGGCCAAATTCTCCAAGGTTTAAAGCTTATTGTAAATCAGGTCTTGCAAGACTACATAACAGGGGTGCAATTCATCAGTAATTTTCTTCTCAAAGGAAGCAACAAGTAATTTTCTTCTAACTGCAAAAAGTACTGAAAAACCATGCACTATTCAAACTCCATTCACAATATGGATCATATTCTGCCTCAAATTCATATATGGTTGATTTGCATTAAAATGCATTTTCTGCTCAGGAAACAGTTTTTCTACACAGAAAACAATATTTGTTTATAAATGCTGTTTTCTGTGCAGAAAATTCTTCTTTTCTGTGCAGAATTGGTCCCTAACTATAATATTTTCTTTGAAGAAAATATATATTTCTGTACAAAAATAATATTTCCATATGGAAGCATTATTTTTGGTGCAGAAAATGCTGTGTACAAAAATAGCTGTTTTCTGCACAAAACAGCTATGAGCAAATTTTGCCCAGCAGAAGTCCTGAACTGCAAAGATTCTTGTCAGTCTATGGCTCTTTCTCGTCAGAGTTTCTTGACATGTGAAAAACATGTTTGTTCCATTTTTTTGGAATATTTTAGGACATTCTTTTCATCCCTACTCTTAACACTTTGATTGGATTTATCTCCCTGCTAAGAAAACTTCCTCTTATAACTACCCTATGGGAGAGAAGGAAGCTTCAGAGTTAGCAAAGAAACTTCAAAGCAAGCCTAAGGAGCAGACTAAAAGTGGCAGGGCAGTACTTACTTACTTACTTACTTACTTACTTACTTATTTATTTATTTATTTATTTATTGGAGTCCATGGGTAAGCTTACTCACAAGCTAATGAGCAGAACACAAAATGAATTTTTGTCTGAATGGAAATGGTTGGTTGATTTCTTAACAAAGAATGTAGGCAATCTGATGACAATAGCTTTTGATATTTAAAATTAATATTACTAAATGAGAAGTGTAAAAGTAGATTTAGAAGATGTGTTTGTTGTTTTAATCTGTTATTTTTATATTATTATATAATTATTATTAAATAATTATAATTGTTTATATTATTATTTATTATATATATTATTATTATTATTTATTTGTATTTTATTATTATATTTTAAGGAAGATCATCAGTTTAAAGTAATCTAGAATAAGTTAACAATGAGTTATGAACTTGAGAAATTAAGTAAATAACTAAAATGATATGTGATAAGCAACAAGTAATAATTACAGAATAAAATGTATGACTTAATAGGTGTCAAGTAATACGAACTGTTTGCAACAAGGCAACGTTAGTTATATTTTGTTAGCATTTCTTTTAGATATGTGTAGATGTCTGTTAATGTTTGTATGGATATATTTTTGGTTGTTGCTTTGTTGTTTTGTACATTTGGGTTAGGGTTATTTTTTTCTTACTTAATATTTTTTTTAAAAAAAGAGGAAAATATTTATTGGAGTCCAGTTCCTACAATTACCATATTATTTCCCTCCCTGCCTTCCAGGTGGAGTACCGCAGCCTTACAAACTGAGGAAGTGATTGCCAGTGAAACTCCTGCTGAATAAGGAAGTATTTATAGGGTCATGACAAGTTGAAGTTAATTGGTGGGCAAATTATAACACTTAGAAAGGAAGTATTAGCCTCCCTGTCCTGCACAGGGAATCCCATTAAGAGTAAGATCCTCCAGTGGTAAGAAAATAGTACAGTCAGCCCTTCACATTAGTGGGTTGAGTTTTCCTGATCTGTGAATCTGGGAGATGAGTAAAGTTTCCAAAGTGTGCAGGAAAAGAAGCGAGTGGTTGCTGCTGTTGAGACCTGAGAGAGGTGGGGGGGAGAAGTGGAGGGAGGCACTTGATGATGGGAGGCTCCCGGTGACAGGGAGGGGGAGGAGGACAAGAGTAGCAAGGAGCCTGATTGGGTTGATTGGCCACCGCTGGCTTGATTGGCCACCGCTGTTCCTGCCAGCTGCTTCTAAAAGTGGCTTCAATTTATTCATGATATTTTCACTTTCCCAGGGGTCCTGCACCCCTAACTGTCACAAAAGTGGAGGGAGAACTGTACTTCTACTTCTTTCTCTGAACACAGAGGCCCTTTTCGCACAGTATTTGCCATGCGAAAGGGCCTCCGGAGCATCGAGCGATTACGAGGAGCAGTCTACATGACGTCCTCATGATCGCGTGATGCTGCTGGGGCCGGCTGGCGCTTGTGGCCGAAAATGGTGTGTGATCACACATCGCTCTGAGGCCCCACATGCATTTACTGTGCATGTGGAGTCTCCAGAGCCGCAGCCCTTGCACTTCCTCCCCCAGTGCAGCCTGGGAAAATGCCTGGCTGCACTGCGGAAGGCACAGGCGGAGCCCTCACGCCGCCTGCCGGCCAGTAGGCAACAACTGCAGAGGTGAAGCAGTGGGGACGCGACAGCCTCTCACAAGAGGCTGCTTGCGTGATCTCCGTGCCCCTGTGCCAGAAAGAGGTAAGGTGCAGACAGGGCCAGAGTTTGGCACTTTGTTATATTACTTCTGGTTCATGCAATTATTTTTCCTCAATGAAGAGGAGAGAAAGAAAAGACTACATTGGCAGGGATCTGCAAAGACAACTTGTACATCCTAAATTACTTCCTAATAACTTTTACCGCAGTGATGGTGCACCGGATCCAAAGGAACTGTCGCCCTAATCGGGTTTCACTAGGCCAGTGTTTCCCAAACTCTGGTTTTCCAGGTGTTTTGGACTTCAGCTCCCAGAATCATTGATCTTTGGCCAAGACAGTTGGGACTTCAGGGAGTTGAAGTCCAAAACACCTGGAGGACTAGAGTTTAAGAATCACTGCACTAGGCCTTTCACAAGGCTTAATTTTTTTATGAGATGGCAAGACCTCATCTGCACAGAAATGCTGAAACAATTGGCCTGCCATTTGCAACAAAGACCTTCTTTACACTTCTGTGTTTACTGAGTGTACAGAGAGATGCTCCTCCATAAACTGCAAACCCCAGAAAGTGGAATAACAGCACTATAACAGTCTAGTACGGGAATGGCCTATGCAGGATTCTGTTATTCTTGTCTTTTTTTTCTTTTTTCTTTTTTTTTTGTGCTAATGGTTGCATACCTTTGATTAAACCCTGCATGGTGCATTAAAGCCTAAAACAGATGATAAATGCCACCAAGTACTTTACATTAGATCAGAGTTGATTAGAATTTTTGATGATCCAGCAACTAGAAGAAGAAACTGCATAAGCAGCAAGTGAAAACATTCAGCTGTTACCTTTGTGTGAGTAAATGGCTTTTGTGCAATAGAACAGACAAAGAGGAACAAATCGAGCGATATTTCCTCTAAGGCAGCTTAGTGGTTTTCAATGGCAAATAGGGTTTTTGTTTTGGTTTTTTTTTTTTTTGTAATTTATACTTGGGCTATTTAATCACTCTGGTGGCATAATTCAGCCTTTTCAGAGCCAGGAGGCAGGGCTGCATTGGCACAAGTGGTGCACTGTGGATTTGCACAAGCCACACCTCTTGCAGACTCAGTGCTAAAAAAAATTACGCAGCTGTGTTGGCGTGGAGCACATGAGAATATCAGAGGGATACAACAATAAGCAAAAGTGTTATCAAGGAAACTGTCACAGGAACTAGCCTTATGGTGGTCTGGTTAGGTGTCAAGGTTTGGAATGGGAGAGGGTAATATGAGTCTTGTCATGTTCTACCGTTAGTACCTTACTTAAAAAAAGAATCAGCAAATTCCATCAAAAATGTCCTGGGGCTTTAACCTTAAAGGTGATCTATTTGAAAATACTGTTGTCTATCAATGTGGACTCTGCAGATCTACTTCTATAAACAAGCATATGTTATAATAACTTCATTTACTAAGCTTGATTTACTAAGCTTTGAAGCTTTAGTAATGGACAGTAAGAGGTATTCCATTCCCCACTTCAGCAACTGGCTCCTGGACTTGAGACTTGACTTGAAAGTATCTTGCAAGGACTTGAGACATGATTTGAGACTCGAAGTAGAGACTTGAGACCTGACACTTGGAGTAAAAGATTTAAATACATAACTGATATTTTCTATCACTTTCCAGAGGTTTCTCAACTGGTAAGAGCAAATCAGGTGAGGGAAGACATACAGGAGACTGTAGATGAGAGGGGAGATGGGAAAATCCTATTCTGTAAACAATAGAGGAGCTGGAATTGCAGATATTATCATTAGCCAGAAAAATAATATGGCAATGTTTCTCCTGGATTTCATAGTAACAATGGGCAAATTCTGAGGATCAGTCCACACTGGCATCCCCCAGGAGCCTAAACACATTCTTCTTGCTAAAATTAACACTTAATTGACAACCAGACCAAATGTCTTACCTTCAGTTTGAATCCAGATGCACACTCCTCCTGTATTTTGTTTCTAATTGAAATCATTTTTCAAAACAACAACAACAACAACACTGGTCTTGTTTACAAAGTCAAACCATGTTTTCTGGGAGGCTTATAGGAATCAGATTAGACTTGTAAATGTAAGAAATTGTTTTGAAAAGAAAACTTGTTTCAGTAGGAAAACTCCCAATTTTAATTGGAAAGAAGGCACAGGGGAACACATGCCTTGTTTTAAACAGGAAACAACGCCTTTTTCTCTGATGTCACTGCTGCCAGGGCAACAACTTCAATAGCAGCAGCAGAGACTTGTGAATTCTCAAAAGGTATCTGCTAATTTAAGATTGCACAGGGTTCTAAATGATATGGATAGCGTACATATGGAGTCTTGCCCCTTCATTTCAGATTCCCCCTTCTGAAAGCATAAACTATGGAGTGGGGTTGGTTGGAAACATGAGAATGGGGGTGAAACCAGCAAGCAAACCATGATAACCATTCATTACACATTCTACCTAAGTTGGGCCATTTCCACACTAGCCTGTTATAGCACAATGATTCCACTTTCAACATCCTCTGGAATCCTGGGGTTTGCAGATTCAGGAGGGGCCAGCCGGATGGATGTCAGAGGATGTTGAAAGTGGAATCATCGCGCTATAACAGGCTAGTGCAGAAATGGCCTTGATCTCATGATGCATGTTCAAGCCACCTGTATTTGTTCATATTAAAGTATTACCACCACATTCTAAGGCCCTTTTCGCATGTTACCTGTTTGCGCGATGGGGGAAGGCATCTCGCGTGAGAAGCCTCATTTGAAACGCTGCCGCTTCCCCCCTCCTTCCTACCGCAGGTCGCTTCCTGTTTGCATGAGCGTTGTGCTAGCGCCCTGCCCCTTCCTTCCGCAGCGCAGTATGGGAGTTGTAGGCTGCGCTGGGGGAGGAAGCGCTACCCGCCCGGTTCGCCAACGCACCGCACACAGGTAAGTGTGCAAGGGTGCCATGAGCATTGCGCGAGTGCGGGGCATTTTCAGCTTAAAGCCGGAAATCAAAAAATGCGCCCGCGCCCCGCTTCAACCTTGTGAGCACCGCACAAGTGGGAGTGCGTCGTACGGACCAGTGCTCCCATTTGCACAGCGCTCAAGGGGCGCTCGTGCTAAAAAAAAAAAAAATGCGAAAAGGGCCTAAGGAAGCACAGTAGAGATTGAGTTTAACCCTCCAGAGCTGGTAGAACTAGCACTGGTGAATTTTTTTGCTAGGCATATAAGAGTGTAACTATGTATGCTGGCAACAAGAGATTGCATGCTTCAATGTACTAATCATGCAAAGAACTCCCTGCACTAGAAAAATAGCAGCAGAAATTTGTTTTAAATATCTTGGATAAAGAATCCTTGATACATCAGCAGGTAGCCTGAAATTGGTTATTGCCTATGAAATAAAACTGATAAAGGAGGAACAAATGAGGGTAGTGAATGAGGCTCGAAATTCTTGTTGGGAACAGCTGAGAGCTGAGGAGAAGAGTGATTGGAAATCACCTAAGTTTCTGTGGGGAAGGCAATGATTCCCTCTTTGGAAGCTTATTGTATTGTGGGGTTTATGTGGCATTTGTAGAGTTGTGTTTTTTTTAATGAAATCTTTTCCCCATTTTATGAAACCTTTTCCCCCATTTTGTGGTACCTGTGAAAAGCATCTAGAAGTCCTAGCAGACAACAAGCTAAACATGACTTGCAAGTGTGATGCAGCAGCCAAAAAAGCCGATGCAATTCTGTGCATCCACAGAGTAGAGTGTCTATATTGAAGGAAGGAATAATACCACTCTGTTCAGCTTTGGTGACACGTCACCTGGATTACTGTGTCCAGCTGGATATAGACAACGTGGAACATGTTCCAAGGAGGGCAGCCAAGATGGTAAGCAGTCTGGAAACCAACCCCTGTGACTCAGACAGGTGGGTATGTTTAGCTTGGAGAAGATAAATTGAGACGTGCTCAATAGTCATGTTTAAATATCTTAAGGCACATTATGTAAAGATGGAATAAGATTAGTTTCTGCTCCTCCAGTAAACCAGTGGAGGCAAATTACAAGAAAGGAGAATCCAACTAAATTTGGAAGAACTTATTGACTGTGAAGAGCTACTCAACAGTAGAATAAACTTCCTCAGAAGGCAGAGGACTTTGAGGATTTGTAAACAGAAGGCGGATGAGCACATCTCAGGAGTGTTTTAAATATGTATTCCTGTATGGCAGTGTGTTGGACTAGATAGTCTTTGTGGTCTTTTCCAATTCTATGATTCTACGAGTTAAAACTCTTTACCACAGGAAGCCTGAGATTATAGTATAATATACCTGTTGAAGAAGTCATGAGGTGGTTTCTCCTTCTCTGCTCTTTCATTTGCAAGACAGTTTGTTCTAAAGAGCATTTGGAGACACCATTTAGAACCTCCCATTGTACTGTGCTGGTGAACTACACTGGCATTGGCAGGAAACAGAGGCTGTGATGGCATTAAGAGAAACAGGCTGCCTGCAGATGCTATCAGACTTTGTCTTTCTTTGCTCACTACTGCTGCATGACCCTGGAAGAAGTACAACCCCAAGCCTAGCATGCCAACAAAATTTCAATCACTGTGACTAGTTTTGCTTGTTTCTTCCTCCCTGCCTTTCTGTTCTAATTATTGTGGCTGTTAGCACAATTATTGAATTGCTGAGTATTTAAAGGTTGATATTTACTGTAACTTAAAATATTTTATTTGTACTTTGATCTGCGTATGGACATTACAGCCAGTATGATGTAGTGGTCAGAGTGTTGGAGTGGGACTCTGGGAAACCAGGGTTCAAATACCTGCTCAGCCATGGAAACCCACTGGGTAACATTGAGCAAGTCATACTTTCTCAGGAGGAAGAAAATGGCAACCCTCCTCTGAATAAATCTTGCCAAGAAGACACTGAGACAGGTTCACCATAAGTCAGAATTGACTTGAAGGCACATGACAACTGTAACTGGGCAGAGAGAGCACCGAGATGCATGAGTTGTAAAAATACGCCCTACATTCAGAATTAGGGTAAGGGAAACAGAGCACAATGGCAGATCCCATTCACATGCATTAGTCGCCTCTGTGTTGCATTTTTTAAGTCATAGCACATGATTAGGTATGAATCATTATCTGAAAGAAAGAAGGCCATCCTACTTGCCAAGTCTGAGTTGATGTACACCCAAACAGAAAATGTCAAACTAGCAACAGAATGAATGGATCTAATGAATACAATGTTGGTGAGCCAAGTCTGAAAGGCCAAAAAGGTAACCTTTGACTACAGCATGCCATGCTATGCAAACAAATGGCTGCACTTTGACCAAGAGGAATAAAAACATTAAACTGCTGAACAACACATATTGTTCTAAAGTACAAAACAGCAAGCACAGTGGCATCATCTCTCAAGCAGAAATCCCCTTGTTAAATAATTACCTGACATAAGAGACCACAATCTGTGAAAACTGACCCATTAACAGCAGATGTACATGTTCAGGTTAACAAGTAGCAACTCTAGTTATTGTGCACGAAGCTATGTGTGAACTCATCCTGAGTCAATGAGTCCAGAAAGAGCCCTTGACATTAACCACATCATCTTTCTTCACAGCATGGATGCAGGACAAATATAGGAATTAACAACCCACTGCAATTCTGACTGTGGTAGCTTTCCACCATTTGTCTCATAGGCATGCAATTATTTAAAACATAGCCTTCTGTGTTCCAGTATATCTGACATGTATTGCTTAGTAGTGTTCTCTTTCCCTCTCTCTTTCTCTCTCCATCTTTCCCTTCCCTCGTCCCTTTTAGGATAACAGCTTCTATGAGGATCCTGTTGTCAAGCTGAAACTTGCAATAATCTGTGTAGCTCTGTTATGTGGCAATGTAATTACCTTTCAGTGCTACCTCTTTAAAACCTTGAAAATGAGCATCTTTTTGAGATAGGGCTGTCATAAAAACTGGGAAGATTAGTTACTTAATGTTGTTACAGCCTGTAAAAGTGCTACGTGTCATCTTTGGTGCTTTCAGCAGCTCCTTTCCTCATCCACGCCCCCTCAACATTTTTCATAAAACTCTACCTTCCAAGCATAGCTTGTGAAAACTGCAACTAATATGCAGAATTCTAACTTCATTTGGGGGAAGCTGTGCACTGTTCTCCTTCCTACATTTACATGCAAATAACGGTAAAGTTAAATCTATCATCATCACATACCCACCAACATTTCACAGATGAAAACTGGGACAAATGTGATTGAGCTGCATCAGCGTATGGTGAAAGGGGTGTGGCCACGCAACAAGGAAGGGAGTTATTAATGAGAAAGAACACACACAAGAATACTGTTTTAAGCAGGAAAAACTTGAGATTTATGTATTGAATTTAAGAAGGGCAAGACACTGCTCCTCCCCTCTGTTCCTGCCTCTGTGCTTTGAACTCGGCTTGCGAAAGTTGCGGTAAGCCATGGACAAGGGGGAAAGTAGAAGGAAGATGGAGAAACTGGGACATTTGAGTAGCAGCTGAGAAAGCAGGATGGCAGAGGATTAACTGGAACTGCCACTGGCCAGTTTGGGATAGTTGGAGGGGATATGGCATCATAAAAGCATGAGCATTTTACAGTAAGTGATACTGACCTTGTTCAAAGAGCATTAATGTTAAAATGAGGGAGGCTGAGCACCCATCCAGTTTGCTTTCTCCCCTTTGTCTCTCCAACATGGCTCCAAGAAGGAGACTGAGCTTTGTCCTCAGTTTTTGATTAATGACAGTTTGACATTATAGCTGAATCTGGAATTGTAGTTAAACTTAAATGAGGTGTAGGGAAATAACTCAAAATCAGAAATTGGCTTGTTTCAGTAAACCATACTTCAGACTTAAGACTAACTGCAGTTTGTTCAGGTTTGTACGTAATGCTAAAGGTTTGAACATCATGCTAAAGGTTTGCGCATAACGCTAAAGTTCAGTACTTAGAAACAGAATATACACTTATGATCTCCTCCTAATGGAAATGGAAGCAGGGAGCATATGAAGCAAAAATTCAATCAGATTTATTCTCATAACTCTGAACTATAGCTCAGCATTCCAGCCCAATAAGGACACTGTGGCCCTTTTCACACCTTACCTGTTCCCTGCAGCATCCAGTGGGAATCCCAGCAGTGGCCTTGCTGGGAGGGGAGCATGATGGGAGTGCTCCCTTCTGCACCGGCTGCCTCTGTGATCCAGGAAGCATGATGGCCCCACCTCTTCCTGGGAGCCCCAGTCCACCTCTTTTCTTGGCTTCAAGAAGCAAATTCCACCAGCCACGTAGGGATGGGGGGGCAGGAATGGCAGTTTGCCCTGGGCGGCAATGTTTTTGGGGCATCCCAACGCATGGCCATGCCCCCATGCACCACAGCCATGCCCCCCCACACACAGTGGCCGTGTCCCTTGTGCCGTAGCCCTGCCATTCACCCCATACACACACACACACACATTCCAAGCTCCACCACTGTATTCCACCTTATTCTTGGCTTTTACCAGCCCAAAGTTAACTATTTTTTTCCCCAGTCCTTAAATGGTTTCAAATTTGATATTATGGGGATGTTTTGAAAAAAGAAACAGTAATCTTGGTAAAATGTTCATTTTAATTGTGGCTATTCTGCCCATCATGGATAAATTCAAATTCTTCCATCTTTTAAATTCCACTAATATTTGTTTCCAAGTTTTCAAATAATTGTTTTCAAACAGCTATGAGTTTTTCTTCATGATGACTCCTAGATGTGTTACTGTTTTCTCAATTTGAAATCCTGTACTTTTTTTCAGTTGAGTTTGTCCTTTTTTTGGTATAGTTAGTGTAAGTACTGAGGTTTTCTCTCTATATATTTTAAAACCAGAGACCCGGTCATGATCCCCCATTATTTAATAGTGTCGTCACTGAGTCTTGAGGATCCTCTAGAAAAATGAATAAATCATCTGTGAATGCTGTCAACTCACATTCATTTCTTCTAATTTTAATCCCTTTAATTTGTGTTTCTACTCTAATCTTATTTATAAAGACCTCTAATACTGTGATGAATAATTGAGGAGAAAGAAGGCATCCCTGTTTAATACTTTTTGAAATTTCAGTTCTCTTTGTTTTTTCATTGTTCACTAAAATCTGCAAGTTTTGATTATGATAAATAATTTTAATCCATTCAATAAATTTCTCTCCAAAATGCGTCTTCTCCAGGAGACTAATCATAAATTGCCAGTTCACATTGTCAAAGGCCTTCTCCGCATCAACAAAAATCATAACCAATTTCCTTCCCAGATTTTTATCATAGTATTCAATGCTATCCAAAACTATTCTCAAATTATGTTTCATGCTTCTCCCTGGAAGGAAACCACACTGGTCTTCATGGATCACCTTTTTCAGTATTTTCTTTAATCTTTCTGCCAGAATTGAAGTGAAGATTTTGTAATCCGTATTTCACAAGATTCTCAGATGAAACATAGGTAAAATGGAAATGCATAAAATGGACTTAAATATAAAACTTTTTGGTAGAGTAGTATTTTTTTTAACTGATGCCCAATCACTTTCACAGTGAAAGAATCAAGTTAAGGGTTGAAATATAAATTGGCTTATATGGTGTCAGGTTGATAATTTCATCAGGCAAACACATACTAAAATTCAAGCTATATGAGCTCATCCCATTTGAAATAGTGGTAGATATAAGGTATGGATATGTTGAAGGATTTGTCTCTCATATTCATATACATACACACACACACACACACACACGTGTGTGTGTGTGTATATAAATATCTAATAGTTTGATTGATTTTGATACAGGCACCTCAGGTGGTCTCAGAATGCCACAGAAAACTGACTGGGATATTTACCTAATATGTTGAAAAAGTTATCTTTCAAAAATGTCTGTACTTCAATAAGGGCTCCAATGTGACTGTCATACATAGAGCCCACCCATTTCCCTCTTTGCCGGTGAGACTTTAAAATTAAAGGTTCTTGTCAAAATTTATGATGATTCTGTAGTAAAATATTTACAGTTTCCCCCTCCCCATTCATAGGTTTGACCTTCACGAATTTGGTTATTCACAAGGCACAGTTGCCTCCCCCTGTTCTCCTCCTCCCATTCCCTTGCATTCCTCACCCCAAGCTTGTAAGGCTTGTGTTTAAAATTGACATTTTTTTTCCTTTTTGGATGTGCAAAGCCTGTCTCACTGCTGGAGGTGTGTCCTCTCTGCCATGTGGCTGCACATTCTGCCATTTAATGGCAGCTAACTGGCCAGGTGCTCTCTTTGCTCCTACCCCTCCCCTCTGGGAGAATTTTTTTTTCTCAAGATGATGACTAGAAGTATCTGAACACCAGAACTCAGCACTCTTCTCTGTCTGAGGAGAAAGTACTGGTAAGCTCTTTACCTTGTCTTTTTCCTTCCCACCTGGAACCCTGGAGCCAGAGGCAAGGGAATGGGAGGAAGATTGCAGGGAGGAGTTATTCGTGATTTTTCCACTTTCTCCAGGGTTATCATAGAATCATAGAGTAGGAGGAGACCACAAGAGCCATCCAGTCCAACCCTCTGCCATGCAGGATCACACATCAATGCACTCCTGACAGGTAACCATCCAGCCTCTGCTTAAAAACCTCCAAAGAAAGAGATTCCACCACACTCCAAGGTAGCATATTCCACTGCTGGACAGCTCTGACTGTCAGGAAGTTCTTCCTGAAGTTCAGGTGGAATCCCCTTTCCTGCAGCTTGAATCCATTGCTCCTTGTCCTAGGCCCTTTCCGTACCTTACCTTCTTCCAGCGCTGGGGTGTGGGGATTGCGCGAGCAGCCTCTGGCGAGAGGCTCTCACATCTGGGGTCCTTCAGCTCCGCACAAGCTGCCTGCTTGTGTGAGAGCCCCACCTCTTCCTTCTGCAGTGCAGTGCAGCCTGGGAGTTTCCCAGGCTGTGCTGGGGCAGGAAGCGCGACTGGCGTGGCTCTGGAGGCTCCACATGCCAGGTAAGTGCGTGTGGGGCCAAGGAGCAATGTGTGAATTTTTGGCGTCTAGCTGAAAATGAAAAGGTGTGCAATCAGTGCCTGTCAGCCCCTGGAGCATCGCGCAATTGTGAGTGTGTCATGCAGATCGCTCCTCACAATCACGCGATGCTCCAGGCGCCCTTTCACATGGAAAATGCCATGAGGAAAGGGCTCTAGTCTCTGGAGCAGCAAAAAAACAAGCCCACTCTCTCCTCGACATGACACCCTTTCAAATATTTAAACACAGCTGTCATGTCCCCTCTTAACCTTCTCTTCTGCAGACTAAACATACTCAGCTCCCTAAGCCGCTCCTCATAAGGCATGGCCCCCAGACCCTTCACCATTTTGGTCACCCTTCTCTGGACACGTTCCAACTTGTTGATATCCTTCTTCAGTTGAGGGCCCAGAACTGGACACAGTACTCCAGATGAGGTCTAACCAAAGCAGAATAGAGTGGCACCATTACCTCCCTTGATCTAGACACCATACTCCTATTGATGCAACTAAGAATTGCATTGGCTTTCTTGGCTGCCGCATCACACCACTGACTCATGTTCACCTTGTGATCTATGAAGACTCCTAGATCCCTTTCACACGTACTGCTATCCGGCCACGCATCCCCTATCCTATATTTGTGCATTCCATTTTTTCTGCCTTAGTGTAGGACTTTACATTTCTCTCTGTTGAAATTCATTTTGTTAGCTTGGCCCAGCTCTCCAATCTGTCAAGGTTATTTTGAAATTTTATCCTGTCCTCTGAGGTATTAGCAACCCCTCCCAATTTGGTGTCATCTGCAAATTTGATCAGCATGCCTTCTACTCCTTCATCCAAGTCATTGATGAAGATGTGGAATAGCTCTGGGCCCAGGACAGAACCCTGTGGCACCCCACTAGTCACTTCTCTCCAGGATGAAAAGCAGCCATTGGTGAGCACCCTCTGGGTTCGGTTGGTCAACAAATTACAAATCCACCTAACAGTAGCCCTATATGTGTTCAGCAAAAGGCCACCATTTTGTTACTACATAAGGGAACTAGCAAAGTGACCATTGTGCATCTGGTGGCAAGGTGCCTTGGACACTCCTGATATACTGGCTAGGGAGTGTTGATGCACGTTGGTAGAATCCAGTGTGCATCAAGACGATCTTGTCAGTGTCCTGAATGTGCATCTTGGCAATTCACTAGGAGGGTTCTGCAGTGCCTCTGCTTCATAGCTAAGTATGTGGCAAAGTTACATAAGGCAGACTAGGATATAGAACCATGGCCAATATCACTAACCAGAATCTTACAATGACTCCACAACTGGCGTTGCTGGGCTTTTTTCAAGGAGGCAATGCAAAGAGATCTCACATTGGGATCCTTACTGATTATTTCTTGGTGTCATCCAGATTGATTGTTACTCAATTTTGGAAAGATCTAAAGGGGATATCTGTGACAACCTGATATAATAAGGTATGGCAACCAGCTCTGATTTAAAAATGAACTAGCAAACTTCAAGTAAATAAAAGACAGAGAGGAAAAAACACAATTTTACAGTGATTTGGCATTGTTTTATTGAATATTTTTTGGGAAAGATAATGTTGGGTTTCCAAAGGCATTCTTTTTTTGCTCACTGTGCAAGGAAACATTTGGGACATCTTTTATTTTGATGTTATGACTGTGTAACTTAATTGAAAGGTAATTTGTGTACCACTCTTGCGTGGGTGGGGCAATCAGGGATGATGTTATAATATAAAATCAATTTTAAAAAATTTAAAAAAGAAATGTAAGAGGAAGTCAAGAGAGCAATATAACTAATACATGTAGGAGGCAAGAGTCCAGATGAGCAGAAAGGATCTGAGACTTCACAAAAATCAAGCAAGCCAGGCGTTCTGAAGGAAGAAAAATGAAATAATCTTCTACATTATGGAGATGCTTGTTTTTGATCCCCCGAAACTGTGACAAATTCCAAATGTGTGTCCACTGCATCACGATTAAAACTGTTTTCCTCCCACCTCCATCAGCAGTTGAAAGGATACACATTTAGAAGCATGTGATCAAGATTACATGGGTATGTTATGGGTTTCATGACCTCAGAGCATCCTACTTTGATCTGGCAATGAGGTGATTGTTAGACAGAGAGACCATGTAGAGCCGATGAAGCAGTAAAGGAGAGTGTCTTAATTGCTGTACACAGAAGGAAAAAATTATGAGATTTCTCTAAAACTGCTTTGGATTGGATCCCCCCCCCGGGTATTTCATTTTAGCTATAAATAGAAAATTAAATCACATGACAAGCTTTAGTGACATAGTGTGCAATTTGTAATCTGTGTACAGATTTTAGAGTTCTCTTCTCAAAGCTCCCATGCAGTGTACAGACTATTACGATTATAAGGCATTTCACAGCAAACACATTCCAAAAAAGGAGATGATGGGCAAACAGTCTACAAAGAGAACTCCAAGTGTCTGTCTGGTCTAAAGTTCCTTGTGATAATCATATCTGCCTGAACAGTGGGGAGAGGAGAAAAGGGAGGGAAGCATGGGTGACTTAGAAAAAAGCAGTCCAGTAGAGTTGCACCTCTGGCTCTCTGGATCTTATAATGAATTGCGTATTTCAAATGCATTGCTGAATATATTTGACCTTCATTGTATATGCCCTACTAACTTTATTGTGAAATGACCCTAAGCCTATATGGAGACATGGATTTTTTCTTGATCGACAAAGAAAAAAAATCCAATCCTAATAAAACGTGAGAACTTAAATTACTCTGGTATTTTATCAGTTAGTCCCAACTAGGATATACTGATTGAATCCTGTTGTGAATGGTGAATCAATGCTTGGATAAATCTCGTTGGTTCAGTGGGTCTACTCTAGCTGAGACTAACAGCAGGATTCAAGCCCACATGTCTGTTGTTTCATCTTGATCTGACCAAGAGTATACTCTGGTATCGAACACAAAGGGAACTGAGACTTTCTTGCTTTCATCTTCCCACTGCAGCCCTCTGAGGTATCAACAACCTGTTCTAGAGCATTTCCCAGCCTGAGTGAATGAGAGGCTGCAGGAAGGAAGAAGGATCACTGATTATGGCTGAAGGAATGGGATCCAGTGGAAGTCTGAACGTATATCCTGTTCTCTTTTTTCTATAAGGGGCAGCCAGATATCCTTGGTGGGCTTACAAGACTTGAAGAAAATAACCTGAACTCTCCGGCACTTGGCAGTCATTGGTCTACCTATAGGAAGGTTCTCTTTTTAGCTGACATACTCATTGACAGATTGTTATCTATGAAAGTGCTCAATATGTGTGTGTACATGTACTTTCCTTAAAACAAGTAACACCACATCCTGTGGCAATGAATTCCACGCAGCCTATGAGGGGGAAAAAACATCCTTTTCTTTGTTCTGAATCTAGTGCTACGAATAATTTCTACTAGCCAGTGCCAGGAAAAAAAAAGGTTAGAGACTGGATTCCTCTTCTCTATTTATTCACCACACACCATTCAGTGGGGATGTAATTCTTCACTAATATCCTGCTTGAAGGAAACAGTGAGTAATTTTAGCAATTTTCTTCTCACTGTGAGAAAGTCTTTGAAATCTGCAGTTTTGGAAGACTGAGACTTACTGTCAGCATTTTTTCTGCACAGAAATTTTATTTTCCACGCAGAAACTGTTTTCTGCACAAAGCAACAATTTGTGAATGTTTTGTAGAATAAGTCACAGACTAGAAAAAAATTTGTCAGTCCAGGATTCTTCTCATTAGAATTTTTCAACACTTGAGAAACAAATTTTTCCAACCATTTTTCAAATACTGTCAAATGTTTTTCCCATCTCTACCATTATTATTATGTTCGTAAGGTTCTGCCATGTGTGGCTTTATTGTAGTAAACTAAGATAAAAATGCCATCCACCTCTTTAAGGCATTTGTTACAGGAAAAGTACATGAGGTTCAAATCTTATACATATTTACCTGGGCATAGGCCCATTGAATACAATGCAATATTCTTTTCAAGAGACATATATAGAATGGTACTATCAGCTTCCTGATCCCTTCCTTAATTGTTTATGCAGTAATGAGGAAGTGGTAGTAGAGACAAGGAATTGTTCAGATTAGAATGCAAGCAGAGGAAATGTCTGGAGCCAGAATATTCAACATGGTACCTGTAGAATTCTCCACTGATGTTCATCAAGCCCCATACCAGTTTTTAAACATGTTGCTTTTTTTAAAAAAAACACCTGAGAGACTGACATACTGCAAACTGAAGCATTGGCCTCCAGCACTATGTTTATTTCCTCTTTATGTCCCATTAAAATGGTGGATATCTACAACCCTGTTTCTCGTTTTCAAGCGTGCAGGCTCACCACAACAGAAGAAAAGGGGTACATTGGGCTAGTAAAGGAGCATCCTGAGATCAGAAGCTGGAGAATTTCCAGGGGTTAAAGAGGTGAGAATGAGGTACATTATGCCTGCGTATGTGTATATATGTGAGGTTTTGTTTTGGTATAATGTGTTTTGCCTGGGGTGAGAGGAAAATATGTCTATGATGTATATGTGTGTGCTTCTCAGAGCATCATCACTTTGCCTTCTGTGAAATGGGAATTTCACTGAGTTCTCTTGGGAGCAAATATGTGATTTGGCATTTAGGGCTCAGACCCCAGACTTTGCCTAGTATTCAATTTCTTGCCCAAGTTGCTTCTTGCAGAGCCTCATCTATTAACTTTATATGAAGTAACTCTTAGAGCAGAAAATTGTGAGTTAAAAAAAAAGTATTTCAGTATTTTGGAACTCAAACCACACTTTTACCTTATATTCGGGTTTGGGGGCAAATTGTTTTTTCTTTTGGCCTCAAGAATTTTCCTTCTGTTTAATGGGCTTTTTCTGACTGGCCTTGCCCCATACAGAAATCATTCTGTGAATGGATAAGCCTCTAGCCATGGCCATTTTGTTAGAGCACCCAAAAAATGCTCTAAAAATTCCAGATCTCCCTGGTTTGGGAATCCCAGGATATTTTACTTTTAAAATGCCTTTCTCAAGCAATTGAGGGTGTATAGGATGAGACCTTGGAAGAATTCAAGACACTAAGGGCATTTCCGCACTACAGTGTTAAAGTGCTGCTATTCCACTATCAACCTCATATGGAATTCTGGGGTTTGTAGTTTAGGGAAGGGCACTTCAAATTCTCAGCCCAAGAGCTCTTTGGTCTCAGTAAACTACAAATCCCAGAATTCCACAGGGCGTTGAAAGTGGAATAGCAGCAGTTTAACACTGTAGTGCGGAAATGGTATAAGTTTAAACAGGAAAATATGCTGAGAGCACTTGTAAAGTATGACTGTAGAAATCAATGTCCAAGGGATGGTAGGGATGAATCCTAATGGAATATCTCCACAAAATGCAAAAGTTAAACCTGCCCTCTGTGCTGACATAGTTTACCAAAGCACCCTCCTTGAAAATGTTCCTAAAATTTTTGACAAATGAACTTGGTGTAGGCTGTATAGCCGAACAGAGAGAATGCCTATTGTTTCCATCTGCCTTTGGCTTTTACAACTCCTTGGAGGCTTAACATTGAGAGAGACGTTTAGTAGAAAGAAAGGTTGATTGAGTGAGAAATACATAAGGAGAAGAAAAACAAAATCCTGAATCACAGAGAAGTGAAAATGTTTTAAAAGAAAATATGCATACATTTTTTATAAAGTAGGCCCTCAGCACTTATTTATATTTCATCTCAATATGACATAGTTTCGTTCATCTAATTCCACTTAGAAACATTACTATTTTCGTTGCAAATGTTTGAGCGCCAGGCAGTACTCTCAGAAGTACTCCCAGCTGCTGGCACTCTGAATTTAGCTAAATGGGATATTCCCAGGTCAACTCAAATGGGGGACATGTTGTGGAAAGGTATTTTCAATTTTATTAAAGTTGATTCTTTCTGTATATGGCAGAAAGAGAATAATTTAAGATAGCACTAAGTGTATCTTACATCTGACTTGCAGATAGAATTTTGTTATCCTACTTGCTCTTTAAGTGATAATTACTGTGATTCTTTATGATAGTCTACATTAAGTTAAAGCTTCTTAGTTCTCTATCTCTCTGCTCCTGAATATAACCATATTACTTAGAGTAGTGCAGTCACCACGATTCATTTTTCATTTTATATCATGCCAAAGTGATGTTGCCCTAAGGCCTGGTCTATAGCAACATCAGTTACCAACTTAACTGGTTTTCAAGTTCTATCCATTGATAGAATGGAGCAACATAGCCAAAAGGGTTGCAAAAGGAAAACCAGGACAGGACTCCAGTACCTTTAACAGTTGTGTATAAATGGTAATTTCAACAGGTATTGCTTGTCACACAAGCACTATCTACTAAAATGCCCTCTTCTGCACAACCATTAAAGGCACAGGAGCCCAATCCTGTTTTTCACTTGACTACTAGACAGTCAATGACTGATGTTGTAGTAATGATCAGATGAACTAAATGAATGCATATATATATATATCATTAAATACCACAATCAGACTCATCCATGCCTTCAAGTTGTTTCTGACTTATTGTGACCCTAAGACAAACCAATCATGAGTTTTTCTGGGACTGAGGGTATGTAATGCACCCCTTGGCAAAGTGGAAGGCATTGTAGAAAGGGAAAGAATATTCACTGTTACTCATTTTCTGGCCACACACACACACACACACAAGACTTTACCAACACTCAGGAAACCTAGTTGAGAAAAATTCTATAATGTGAAAACTGTGAGCAGTTTTCAGCCAGTATTTGCAGATCCTAAAGTGTTTCTGGAAACGTTCTTTATTTTTTTATTTTTTTTTTGCAGGTGCAAAAGAATTGCGGGGTCTCCAGAGAGCCATGTGTGATGTTTTTTGTTCAAGATTGCTATTTTCTATGGAAAACCCCCCCATCAGTCTTGCACAACAAAAGTCTTTCTCTCACACACATACCCAGAAAATAACTTGTGCAAAGAATAGAGTCTTACACAGAAAATAGCCACATGATTTTGTTGTGCAAGTTTGCTGTGTCCTGCAGAAGATTTTTGTCCTGCAAGAGTTTTTATGCAGGATTTTTACTGTGCATTATTGCTGGTTTGTTTGTTTCATAGAAAATAGCTATCTTGTACACAAAACACAGATGGCTGTCTGGATTTTTTCCCCCACAAAACCCCACTGTTTTCATGTAAAAATATCTAAGCATATTTCTGTGAAGAATAATTTCCCAGACCTCTTCAGGATCTGTGACTACCAGGTGAAAACTATGCAGGAATACCACAATAGAGGAAAAAACTGTGGAAACTATTTATTTTTCTTGCAAGGACAAATAGCTGAATATTATCTTCTCTGTAGGTCAATAGGAATAGAGGAAGACCATACTGCAGATGGATTGATTCAGTCAAGAAAGCCATGGCCTGGAGCCCACAAGACCTGAGAAAAGTTGTTGATGTCTGAGGCTCATGGAAGTCTCACAACAGAGCTGCCATTAAGTTGAAGCTAACTATACTACACTAGGTTGGCTTTGAAAAGTTCCTGAAAATTGCAATTGGTTCAGAATGCTGTTGCTGGGACTCTCATCTGAGCATGACACTATGTTAGAACATATTCCTGTATGCATATAGGATATATTCTTCAGCAACCTTGTTGGCTTTATTCATTTCTGAGTCCAAATCAAAGGGTTGTTATTGCCCTTTACAAGCCTTCATGGTCAAGATCTGGCATCACTGATCCAGTATATATAATTTCTCAATTTAATGTGAGCCTACCTACCCATTAAGATCCACCATTGAGGCTTTGCTGTGGGTGCTCTACTGTCACAGTTGGCTACTCAAGAGATTACTTTGAAAATGGCCTTCTTAATGATCAACTAAATTATGGACTTTCCAAGGGAAGTAAACATTGCTTCTTCCCTAGTAGACTTCAAATACTTGCCAGGAGCCATGTTATTAGAAAACTCTGTAAGGATCTCCATCTCTAATGAAACTCTGCGGGCTTATTTGATTTGAGGCTCCATTTTAGGATTTTTAAAAATAGTGTTCTTTTTAATTGGTTTGTTACAATGTTATTGTATTTTATCTGAATTTCTTGCACTGAATGAAGCATTAGCTGCAATTCACAAAAGCTTATCCAAAAAAAGTGTCACATGATTAGTTTTATTGCTTTTGCTACACGTCTCTAGCATATTTATTTCTCACCTCAAAATACTTACGTATTTATGATGGCTTTTATTGCTCTAAAGCCATCTTGAATTCAACTGAATCAAAAGTAAGGTATGCATGTTAATACAGAAATTCTACCAACCAGTCAGGTAGATCATGTGTTTCAGTATCACAATGCTGATAGACCTTCTAGTGGGGTAAGCATCATCACCAGAACCAAGCAATTTCTCTTAGTGACACAGTCAGAAAAGGCAGACATTATTCAGAATTGTTTGGCAGCTCTCCAGGCTGGTAATTTCTGAAAGATAAGAGTTTGAGAGTGTGACATCCTGTCTGGATGTCATACCTTCCATACCTTCAAATTGTACATGAGACCAGTCTAGGCTGGTCCATTGTAGAAAGGGGAGAGATGTTTTCCTTACGACTGAAAGTTCTAGCTCTGCAGTCGTTCCTGGTTTTGCAATATGGATAGAAAAGGACATGGACAGGCATTTAAGAATGAAGTCTTTCTAAATAAGGCCTGTCATTGTTTAATATGCATTGAGTTCATGTCCAGTTTCCTGCCAGACTGCACATGAATTTGCCCTAAATTTTACAACAGAACAAGTCTTGGGAAATACTTTAATTTCTGAGAAGGGTGGTTAAATGCAAGATAATAATTTACCCAGGGAATGGCATCTTTGTTGCTGACTGATGTGGAAAATTTTCTGAAGAAGCTGCTCATTAGAATTATTGGCATCCTGTCATCAAGCATTGTACACCCTTTAGAAGAATAAGACTGGGGTTTATCATGCCATGCATCATTCAGATTTTACTGTAATTCTTCCAAGAGTTGCATTATATTGTCACAGACCTGCAGTGAACCAAAAGACTTTGTTGTAATGGAAAGAGTTGCTCATATAGAAGATAGGGGGAGGACAGGAAAAAAAGTGTTTGAAGAAGGCTTCTTTCAACAAATGTATATTTGGATGGGCTACAGCTGCATTCCTGTCCATATTTATTTATTAAGTAGAACACTTGAACATCATAGCACCTAAATCTAAGTAAATATACATCATATACTTCAGCTTTATGACTGCATTTCTATAGTCAGTTTCTGTGAAACAGATCCCACTGTATATGCTTTGACTCTTCTAAATGTGTTGGGAAGTTGTAGTTACATGATCGTGAGAGTAGTCCAAGCACAGTATGTGTGGGTCCAATTGAGATATGTACCACAGCCATCCCTCTTCGTCCATAGGATTCACAAGAATGGTTGCATATATATGTCCACGATATGGTAAAATCTATCGGTTTTGTTTTCAGAAACATTTAGATTTTTTTTAAAATCTCAAGGTCTTTCCATCTCATATATGCAGATTATGAATTTTGATAAGTTCTTCAAAAACAAAAAAACCCCTCAAAAACACAATTCTGTTCTATTTTCACTGGCTATATTTAACAAGTGCAGGCATTCCTTGCATGGAGAGGGCCTTGTATTCCCAACATGCCTTCCTTAAAGGTGTTAAGTATCAACAATTTCTCCCAGAAAAAAGAGGCAAAAATCCTAATTCATCACAAACATGGTTGAATTCACACGAATCCATGCCCAGACTTTTTAAGAGTTAGGTACTTGACCCAAATAGACTGATCTGTCCATTTCAATTTCTCAGTTTTCTATTTTTAGTTTGCAATATTCTGGACCTGCTGAAGTTTCCAAACATGTCAAAGGTGGCCTTTCAAGGAGTGTCACAGTAATCCAAAGGAGGTATGCATCATGTTAACCAAAATTGACATCTTCAGGAGTGACCCAGCTGGTGCAGTAGTTTTCAACTGTGCCAATACAATCTTGCCCATTACTGAAACCATAGGGGGATCTGGGAAGTATTGTGGAAAAAGTAATTTTTAGACTAGGAACATTCTATTCAGTCCAAAAAGTAACTTTTCCAAGCTCTGCTGCAAAGTAAATATGCACAGAATTGCAGTCTGTGGCATAGTTAAAGAGCAAGAAAAGCCCCCTGAACACAATAGGTTGTATTTCTGGACAAATATATCAGTTTCTCTTTCTGTCGCATTGAAATCTTCTAAACCTCAGAGTCATTCCACTGAACTGAAGAAAGTACCTTCTTAATCTCAAATTCATTCCACTGGATTGATGGAGACATTTATTAATTTTTCTAAAGTCTTATCAAAATTGAACCAAACAAATTCTCAAGTATATGGACTGGTCAAAATCAACAAATATAATATAATTTTAGGTAGATAACTAATGGGTGTTGGGAGTATGCCTTGCTCCTCATATAATCTTGAGGAGTGGCAGCCCCCCAGCTGCAGCTGCATGCTTGAAAGAAGAGAGAAACTGGGACATTTTGAAAGCAGCCAAAAAACTAGAAAGACATAGGATTAATCAGGATTGCCCTTGCCAAAATAGGACAGTTGGATGATCTGGTATAACTATTACCAGTATAAAGAGGATTCTGTAGTATCTCCCTCCCATATAACTGTTAGATACACATGCCAGGAAAAGAGATGGTTTAGTGGTTTGAATATTGGACTAAGACACTGAGAAACCAGGCTCTGAATCCCTGCTTGGCCATGGAACCCCACTGGCAAGTCACATCCTCTCAGCCCCAGAGGAAAGCAATGGCAACCCCCCTCTGAACAAATTCTACCAAGAAAACTCTATGATAGGTTCACCTTAGGGTCACCATAAGTCAGCTATGACTTGAAGATACACAACAACAAACTTTCATTCAGCGGCACTAAGATGGTCAAGGACATAGGGATCTAACTCCAAACTTTGAACAGCAAGTCACTCAAAACCTTTTCCCCACCCAGACAAAGCTTCTAGTTTCACTTTCTCTCACCCTTGTTTAAAAGGTTTTTTCCCCCCACCCCCATCAAATTTAGGAAAACACTTGCAAACTTTGGGAAGTGCTTATCAAGAAAAGCAAATAAACAAGATTGTTGCCAATGCCTTGTTGACATTCATAGGATTTCCCTGTTAATGTCCTATTTAACTTATAAGGACTGCTAATTGTTTGCCCATTAACAAAATAGAAGCCTAGACACAGTAATCTCTTTCTCTTTGTGAATGTTTTAGCCTGATAATTTTTTTCCCTCAAGTTATCAAGTCAGTTTCTTGCAGGTCTACTGTCAAAATAGAGAAATGCAGCATTATTGCCAATAGTTTAAAGACAACTATGATCCCTTAAGCACATCTGTTGTTCCATCCTTCCCAAACCTCAGGTGGAGGAACTTTAAAACACTAATTACAGACTGGTGTTTACAGGAGAGAATTGGGATTGAAAGCACAGTAGGTGAAACAAATTTTACACTGGGGAATGTATATTCTTTTCTATAAACAAGAATGAGCCCTAAATCCTAAGATGCAGCTCTTGGTCAACAAGGTGTTTATTTGTTTTAACTTCAAGCATTATCCAGCCACATTTGAGCCTGTATAGGTCTCACTGATTTTGCTGAGGTGGTGTATACCTTCAGACATTTGATAGATGAAAACTAGGAGAAATGTGGCCAAGTAATAGCAGAAATAAGGCCATCAGGGCACAAGTTATTAACGAGGAAAAACACATAGGTGAGGAGAGGCTGCAGCAGTTTGCTTTTGCCCAAGTCTGCAGGCAAGGCAAGTTTTAACCCTGGCTCTTTTCTCGTGGTACCTTTTTGCGCAACGGGGGAGGGCGTCTCGCGCAAGAAGCCTTGTCCGAGACGCTGCTGCTTCCCCCTCCTTCCTTCCTCAGGTTGCGTCCTGTTTGCGCGACCATCGCGTGAGCGCCCCACCCCTTCCTTCCGCAGGGCACTGTGGGAGATGTAGGCTGCACCGGGAAAGGAAGCGCATCCGCACCGGCTCCCCGACGCACCGCATGGCAGGTAAGTGAGCGAGGGCGGCGCAAGCATTGCACAAGCGCGGGGCATTTTCGGCTTCAAGCTGAAAATCAAAAAATGCACGCCCTCCCTGCTGCAGCCTCGTGAGCACCGCGCAAGTGGGAATGCGTTGTACGGAGCGGCACTCCTATTTGTGCGGCACTCAAGGAGTACTCGCACTAAAAAAAAACATGTGAAAAGGGCCCCTCTTATCTCTTTCCTCCTCAGCTGATTGAGTGGAAACTACTTTGGTACTTTGAACTCAGTTTTGCAGCAACTGAAACAAGTTGAGGGTAGAAGGAGAAAGTGGGAATACGAGAAAGAAACTCATACATTTTAAAAGCAACTGAAAAAGTTGGGTAACAAAAGATTAATTGGGATTGTCTCTGTCAAATTGGGATAGTTGAAGGGTATGAGTAGAGTTTGGTCTCTGCTTCTCTTCTATGCCTACCATTCTTAACATATCACTCAATAAGTTCTCCCCCCCCTTTGCACACATTTTTAAAGTGAGCAAGAGTAAAGTCAGGATAGTCATATACAGTGGAAAAATGAAAAGGCGTGGGAAGGGGAGAGAAGAGTGACTCAGATCCTGATTGCACATTTCCAGGAAATTATTGTTGTACTACATGCCCTACTTTCCCAAACAATTATAATCCATGAACGTGTTAGGCCCATCACAACACTCAAGACAGCCAAGTTAATTTCCATCTCAGTATTGGTTCTGTTCACACTGTCCTCAGTAACGACCATGTTTACCAGCATATAAGACGCTGTTTTCTCCCCAAAATAGCCCTTAAAAATGGGGTGTGTCTTATACACCAGGTGCTCATTGGGAGCCCTCCTTTCACCACCACTCTCTGCTGAGGCTAAATGCATATGAAAGGGAGGAGGTGAAAGGAGGACTCCCATGAGGCTCTGCTGTGCTAACTCCACCCCTGGACTCTCTCCTGTCTTTTCTAAGCATAAAGTAAATGCCTAGGAAAAGCAGGGAAGGGTCTTGGGAAGTCTTGTGCTAGCCCTGGCTCCGGCCCCACCCCCCGGACCCTCTCAAACCTTTTCTAGGCATAAAGAAAATGCTTAGAAAAGACAGAGAAGGGTCTGGGGAAGCCCCGTGCTGGTGTAGACTCCACTCCTGGAGCCTCTCCTGTCTTTTCTAGGCATTTTCTTTATGCTTAGAAAAGGCACAGAAAGGTTCGGGGATGCCCCGCGCTGGCACAGGTTTTGCCCTCAGAGCCTCTCCTGGTTTTTTTTTTTGGCATTTTCCTTACACCTAGGAAAGGCAGGGGAGGGCCCGGGGGATGAAAAGAGTGCTGCCTCAAGGCTTCTCTAGACATTTTCCCTCTTTTCTATCCATTTTGTCTTGGTGGAGAAAACTCCCACTGAAGCAAAATGGAAGGAAATGGGAAGCCTCGCTGCCGTAGTAAAAAAGTTTTTCCCAAAACGTAACCACCAAAAATGGGGTGCGTCTTATATGCCAGTGTGTCTTATACACCAGCAAATATGGTAATTTTATTGGAAAGCTATAAGTAAAAGAACAATGGAACCCAAATACCCCAAACTGGACTGCTGTGTCTCCCCACCTCACTCACTCACTCTCTCTCTCTCTCTCTCTCTCACACACACACACACAGTTTAAATACCTCCAACCGTCTGCTCGTTGCTGTTGTAGGCTCCAGTGATGTTCTCTGCTTGATATACAGTAAGAGTGGGAAAATGTGACTCACCAGATGTTGCTGCATACAAGTCCCATAATCCTTCACCATTGGCTATATTGGTTGGAGTATCTTGCAAGTTGTAAGCCATAAAGATCTGGAGGAACACAGTTGGCCACCCCTGCTATTTAGAGGTGGACTTGAACTCTTATTCTTGCCAAGGCTAGTACAAGGTTCAGTGGGGTTTGCAGCAATATTGACGCCCCATCCTGATAAGCATTGCCTCCTTCCTGCAGGTTGTACCATCACGGATGCTAGCGAAAATCATCCTACCTCCTGGATGACAAAAGCACTCCAGTGAGGTCAATAGAGACTTTCCCTCAGTTACCATATTTGCCAACATATAAGACACACCACACACCAGCATATAAGACGCACTCTATTTATACACCAGCAAATACTATTGACTGGCATATAAGATGCACTGGTGTATAAGACACACATTTTAAAACAGTATTTTTCAGGAAAAAAAGTGAGTCTTATATACCAGCAAATAGATTAATAAAGACATGATAGGAAAGATAGGATTAAAATAAATTAAAATATGTTTATGCTATCAGGCTTTTAGTTACTGACTGGGATGGGCTCTTAATGCTCTGTAGATAGTCTTTTAATGAATTTTAATGTTTTAACTTTATAAATTGTTTGTTTTAAAATAATGGTTATCTATACTTTTATTGAAGTTTTTGTACAGTTTTTAATCTGTGTTGTTAGCATTTTAGCCTCATTATTGGGAAGAAAGTGGGTTATAAATGAAAAGGAGAAAGTTACCAGGTTGGTAACATCACAGGCTCTGAAATTTCCAGGTCAAAACTGAAGAGCAAGAGATGAGCCCTAATGATATTGTAGGAGGCAGGCCCTGGTGATGTCATGTCACACCCTTTAACTGTCTTGATCTGGCATGGACAATCACAATTAATTGTGGTCCCACATTTTCACCTGCTTTTAAAATGACCCAGTTTCTGTCTGCTCCTCCCACTTTCTCCCTTGTCCCTTAAATTACTTCCCTTGGTGCAAATCAAGTTCAAAATGTAAAAGTACTCAGATAACTCAACTGTTTAAGCTAAGTATCTTTGCTGGAGGTTCAGTTCAGAATGCTGCATTGCAGTTTTGTGGCTACTCTGAAAAATATCAACATGAGTATATTAGAGATCATTTGGTAATTAAAAGACTCAAACAGGCTCAAGTACCTGAAATGTGGGCATCCACTATAAACCAGCCACAGCAATACCAGTTGATGACAACAAATGGATTATTTGAAAGTGTCTCCTTCTTTCAAGGTCTTTAAAAAGAGGTTGGCTCGTCATCTGTCAGGAGTGCTTTATTTGTATATTCCTGCATGGCAAGAAGTTGGATTAGATGGCCTTTACAATCCCTTCCATCTCTATGATCTTGCTACTGACATTGGTCTCAATGACTTAAATGTAACTGCTAGAGTAAACCAACTGCTGGATGGTTAGTCAAAATTTATATGAATCTCATTGCTTCAGTGGGTCTGCTCCTAACTGGATTTAGGTCAACATGCCCAGGAGAAAGGGTGTTTGCTCTCCGGACATGAAGTTACCATTTCTAACGGAAAGATGTTCCCTTTTTAAAGCTTTTTCCATTTAAAATATAAGGAAGAAAAGATCTTGAAGCAAAATGTTACATTTTTAGGGGACAGTTTGTGTTAGCACAATCAAAAAATAAATGGCTGCGGGAGTACCTTAACAGTTTCATCCATCTCACACACAACAGCACCAGTAAGCAATCTCAAAGGCAGATGGAAAGCGATAAAAGCAGTAGACATTTTTCAACAAATGTGTTGTATACTCATTTCTAATAATAAAATTTAATGGGATTTCTTTTTAACCCATGCTAGACTTTCGCAAGTATGGATTCCAGAAGAATGGGACATATCCACAGAGAGGTACAAGTATGTGATAAATTAGTTTAGCCAGAAGAATGTCAGTTTAGATTAAGACTCTGCATTTCTGACAGATTGAACCAGGGAACCACATTCCAACAATATGGAATTAAAGCAGTCTTCCTTCTTTCCTGGGTTTGGTGGAAAGTGGAAGCAGTGTATTGATAAGGACTAGGACAAAAGACAGACATGGGGATAGAACCAGCATGGTGTAGCGGTTTGAGCACTGGATTATGAGTCTGGAGACCACAGTTTGAATCTCTGCTTAGCCATGGAAACCTACTGAATGAACTTGGGTAATTCACACTGTCTGAGCCTCAGAGGAAGGCAAAGCCCATCTGAACAAATCTTCCCCACCTCACAATAGGTTCACCTTAGGACAGTGATGTAGACTCGAGTCAACTGACTCAGACTCAAGTTGGACTTAAGTCACCTCAGTGACTCGACTCAGATTTGACTTGGCAACAAAGATGCACTGACTTGACTCAATTTGAGATTTGTATATTTTTGAGTGACTGACTTGCTGCCCTTGGTTCAGTAACATAACACATTCATCCAGAAACCTTACTACATTAAAAATGCTTCTATCTCTTTTTGCCTACTGGTCACAGGACAATCTATCTCAAGCCCAAAGTGTGGGTGCATTTTTCAGAGGAGAACAGCAGTCAGGTTAGGCAGTGAGCTTGGGGTGGGCTTGAGATCTGCTCCGCAGCCTGTCCCTGCTACATATTGGAAGAGCCTTCTAAAAATTTTCCTAAGAGCAGAAGCTCTTTTCCCCAAAGCATAGGGCATGTTTCTCAGATAACAGCTAATGTGTTACGCAGTGGGATTGAGGAGGAAGGAGCCTTCTTTCTATAGCTTTTGAAGCTTCAGTAATGGGGAGTAAAAAGGACCCTATTATCTGCTTCTGAAAACTTCTCCAGCTTCAGAAATGGGAAGTAAGAAGGATCCTATTCCCCACTTCCAAAGCTGCCGACTCTTTTATGTCCATTGGCACAAAAGCTTCCAGCTTCAGGAAGGGGGAGTAAGAAAGATCTTATTCCTCACCTCTGAAGCTGCAGATGGCAAAATCACAAATGTGGAGAGTTGACTCTGCTTAAATAGTTAAAACTAACTTTATTTGACTCTGTCCAGATATTATGGAATACATGTTGGGGTATAAAGTTGGCTCCCAGATTTGAGACTTGACTTGAAACTATCTTCAAGGACTTGAGACTTGACTTGAGACTTGGAGTAAAAGACTTAAATACTTCACTGCCTTAGGGTCACCATAAGTTGAGAATGACTTGAAGGCACATAGCAACAGTAAGAACAACAACAACAACAACAACAACAACAACAACAACAGAGATGTGTAACAGGTAGTCCTCCAAATATTGTTAGACTACAATTGCTATCATTTCTCATCATTAACTGGCAAAGGCTTATGGAAGTTGAAACCCAACAGCATTTGGAAGACCACAGGTTCCCTACTCTAGACTAGAGACAATGATTATCCACCAGGAGTCCAAAAAGTTCAGCTCTTCATTTTATGCAAACCTCCTCTGAATAATTCTTGCCAGGAAAACTCCATAATAGGGTTACTTTAACCAGAGTCAACTTGAAAGCACATAACAAAAACAAAATGTACATCTTGAGCAATCTGAGGCTTCAATCCAACATCCCCTCAGTGAAGCATAAATATCCATATATGGACTTACACTATGCTGAGCTGTATACCCCTGAACCGTACTGTAAAGTCCCTATACACAGCCATTCCATGCTTGGTAGCAAGCAGTCAGGATTGGAGAAGCAGCTAGCTACCTCCCCACAGCCAGACGCATAGTGATTACAGCACTGTTGAGACCCCCCAAGGACCCTGTTGCTCTCAGTGCTGTTGTCACGAATTCACCTCTAGCTACAGAGGACGTAGCCACACATTTTCTCCAATTCTGCCTGCTTGCCATAAACAAGGAATGGCCACGCAAAGCAGCTTTGGGCTTTTGCAGTAGGTGGGAGGGGTCTTTGGACACTTGGGAGGGAAGTGAATACTAACCCACCCCTGTGCTCCAAAAAGGGCATCCACAAACATAAGGCAGATTTACATGCACATATATCCTGAACTAAAGTCTGTCCTGAACATGCTTACTGAAAACACTTGTGCCATGCTTATAATTGTAGTTGCAGTGGTAAATTTTGAAGAGAAGGCATTCATTGTGAAAGACCCCCATAGCCACATCCTCCAGGGAAAAGCCCAAAATGCAGGCAGTCATGGCCATCCATCATAATAAACCAATTCTAGTAGTTTTCACTTCCACCAGGAGAGGAGCAGGTCTGTTGTAAATCGAATGTATCTTAATTGGTTTACTCAGACTGAGCAACCCCTCAAATACTTGCTGATACAATAGGGATAACTCATAATATGTTGTTGTTGGGAAAAATCATTTTCCCACCAGCTACTGTAAGGACTGGGGAAGCTGGGAGTGGTGGTGACTGATGACATCATAGTTCCTTGTAATCAAAAAGTTCTGGTGCACTGACCTGGAGAAAAACCATCATTCCCTAGGAGTTGATATTGAACAACTATGCTGTTTGCCCAGAACAAAACATATGCATTTTATAAACCTTCTTTTTTTCTCTCCCCCACACTCTTTTGCATCATGTCACGTTTCCCCCTTCCTGTTCATTTCACCCACGTTACAGCTGTTAGTAAATAAATGACAGGCGGCAGCCTATCATCGGCTGACAGATCGCCCAGCATCAGCAATACAAAAACAGGAGAACTTGTCATCTGTCTGGTTCTCCTCTGCTTCTCTGTCAGCTTTGCTGCATTCGGGTTGCATGTCACAGTCATCCGAGCAAGCTGAATGTAACAGTGTAAACATCAGCTCAGGAGCCAAATCAATCAAACCTATGACGGCAGCCACACAGGAGAACTTGTGCTGAAAAGACAGATGCTGAAAAGGGGCCTTCCTGCACCCTTCAGTGTGCTATGCTGCTGCCGCCACTGAGTAACGCTTGCTTAATACCATTTTACTTTTTCATTTTAATTACTTCCCTGTTTTGTCAGACTTACCAGAGACTAAGTAGGAGAGGGAAAAATTAAGCAGCTGTTGTTGGTTCCTAGAATGGCTACAGCAGTAACTAAGCTCGTTCAAGGCCAAGGCCTGTCACCGCTATGCTAAGCTTCTAAATTCCAGCACAGGAGGAATAAAGGCAATGCATTATGTTGTGGTAAATTTAATATTGAAAAAAAAATGGTTGAAGATGTTACTAGTATATGGAATACTGTCAGAACACCAGCCAAAGAGGAACTGTTTTGCATTGCATCAAGGTAGGATGGAGTGATGATCAGTCTTAGCTCAACCACGATCATTCTCAGCTGATTCATATTTAGCTGAGCCTATGAACAAGCCATGGTGAACACGTGTCTTACTATACATTCCGAAACTAACTGCATGACTTGCTGAATTAATGCTTGTCACACAGATGTGAAGTAGATTGGAAAATGGAAAACAAAGACTATGGCCATTTCTGCGCTACACTCTTATAGTGCTATTACTCCACTTTCAACATCTTGTGGAATTCTGAGGTTTGTAGTTTACTGAGGCTAAATTCTAAAGGCCCCTCCTTAAACTGCAAACCCCAGGATTCCATAGGATGTTGAAAGTGGAATAATAGCACTATAACAGTGCAGCGTGGAAAGGTCCTATGAATAAAAAACTCTGATATACCATAAAGGACTATCTAGTTCAGGTTCAGCTTAAAGTTCAAGAGCTTGATCCACATTTAGTAATGCCAACAGTTAGACATGCTGAAACCCACAGGACTTGTGGGGTCTAAATTAAATCTTATTGTTTCCAAACATTTTACTCCAAGTATAGCTATATCTGAATCCAAGGCAATAAAGATGGTGCTGGGGGCTAGTTGTTGACCATCAGTGGTTAGCATTTGGACAGCACACGGGTTATCTGGGACCCATCCACGTTATACATTTATGGAACTTTTAGTCCACTTTAACTGCCATGGTTTCATTTTATGGATTGGCAGTTTAGGGAGAGCTGTAGTGCCTCACCAAACTACAAACCACAGAATTTCACAGGATGTTGCCATGGTAGTTGCAGTGGAATAATTGCACCATTATTGTATAGTGTGAATGAGCCCCTGGTCATTTTATTATCTGCCTGTCTACACATATATAGCAGACTGAGGTGGTAAAACGTAGTATAACACAACAGACTGCAGGGACAGTAGCGCATTATTTTAAATGTTCTCCTACATTAAAAAAAAAAAACATTCTCTGCATCTAAGTTGATACTTCTCACTAAATCTTGTCATAGTAAATCCCACAGTTTTAGTACATGCCACATGTCTACAAGACAAAAAGGAAAAATATAAGCCTAGTAAAAAGTACATATGATGTGATACTTGATCTGGATTACCTGCAATCATTTGCTGAGGTTTTCTGACTTTCTAAGTGTTGCCGGCTATCTGAAAAGAGATGATACAAATTTAAGCTGGAAATAGTGTGTGTGTGTGTGTGAGAGAGAGAGAGAGAGAGAGAGAGACAGACAGACAGACAGACAGACAGACAGACAGACAGACAGAGACACAGAGCGGAATAAGGAGACTGTTTTGTTTTAAAAATTGGTTTTGATTTTTTTCACAAAAAATCAGTTATGCTTCAAGAAATAATTGTCAGAACACATAATATCAGTGAGTACTTCCCTGCCCTCTTGTTCTTGTGAGCATGTAAGATTTAAGCCTACAGTCTAAGAACTACAGAATCATGACATGAGATCAAGTAACCCAACAATAATCATTAACCTCTTATATTCAGCTACGGAGGGTCTGAGGAAGTCAATGACAATGCCCATGACAATACAAATGATAAAGTGTCTCTTTCACCCAGCTGATGTGGCATTTATGGGAATATTTTTCAGCTTTGTTCCAAGAGAATAACATTCGGTGTGCTAAATAAATAATGTCAGGGAAGAAATGTCAGGAATAATGCCAAAATAATAATGACTTTGTAGCGGTTATAAAAAGCTCTTTGAAGGATAACAAAAACTTTCGGCCAAACAAAGCACACTGTTTGGTTTGCTCTGCATGGTATGTCCAAGCATTGGACTGTTTGAACAGCCTGTGGAAACATAAGCAGCTTCTGGGACTGCCATCAGTTAAAATAACCAAATGGCTTACAGGTGTACAGTGGTTGTATTTGGAATATCTAGGCCCAATTCAAGGCATTTTGTTGTCTGAAATGGACAAGCAAGTGGCATCTGCCACTCACGCAAGTGAAGGTGCATAGAACCCAGAACTGGCCACAATATTTTGGCCCTGAGACAGAAAATCTCACAAGCATACGATAATAATAAAGGTAATTAACATGCTCTTCAATGACACTCCAAATTTGCAATCTGAGATATGTATCTCACTATGCCTAATAGCAGGACCAGTCCTGGTATTAGCTATTATTTCCCAAAATCTGCCATCCCAAACATATAGCCAAACTGAAGCGTTTAAAAAAAATGGTTGTCCTATCAGAAACTGGTACTGAATTCCTGATTTTCTACCAATGAGAAAGAAAGCATATAAACTATGAAGCTGAAGAGCATTACCTGAGTTGGTAGCTTTTTAAATGGTACTCAAAGGGCTATTTCAGTGAGAAGTTTACTAACAACTCATAGTGCTTGACCACAACTGCAAGTCCTCCCTTGCAGTGTGAGATACATGGGCAAATTGATGTGTTCATTCAAGGATTCACTTGTGGTTATCTCAGAATGTGAAGTTTGCATGAAGTGATGGTGAAGTCCAAAAGGTCTGACAGATCCCAGAACTCTCTGCCACATACAGGGATTCTATGTCATGGAAATATTTACATATATTATTTAGAAGATTAACAATGTCCCTAACATTGGCTTATCTACCAAAACGTACAAAACCAACATATTCTCTGCAAAGGTTAGTCCTATCTCACCAACCTCTGAGAGTTCTTTGAGGGTATCAGCAAACAGTGGAGTGTGAACTGGAGTGACCTAGTAAACCAGGGCTTTCCAAATGGTGTGCCACGACATGTTAGTGTGTCACCTGAAATATGTAGGTGTGTTGTCTACAATCTTGGAAATGTATGTTATTATTTATATTTTAAAAATATATAAAAGGTTTTCATGAAATAAGTTGTGTCCCCATACATTTTGTTATTACAATTTATGTATCTCTTATAAAGGGTTAGTAAAGTTTGACTTCCAGTTTGCTAGTAAAACTGAATTACTGAATTGCAAAATGATGCATGTCTAAAAAAGTGTGTCACCGACACAAAAAGTTTGGAAAACTCTGTAGTAGACAATGTTTACATGGATTTCCATAAGGGTTTGGGCCATAACGTTTGAGCGAGCTTATTCCTATTAGACTTTCTACTGTTCAAGCAAGGCTCTTCTTATATTCTTAAAGGTAAATATCATTTTGAAAGTTGCATGGTGGAGTGGCTTGAGTGTTGGGCCCTTTCCGCACCCTACCTTATATTGTCATCCTCCGGTGGCAATCCCAGCAGTGGGTCTGCTGGGAAGAGAGCACAACGGGAGCACTCCCTTCCACACTCACTGGTTCCCTGCTGAAGGAAGCGCAATAGACATGTCTCTTCCTTTCTCTGTGCAGCTGGGCACTTTCCCAGGCTGTGCTGGGACAGGAAGTGCCTCCATCGTGTTTCTGGCACTTCCACAGGCCAGGTAAGTGCAGGATGGCTGTAAGAAAACCCATCAACGATTTAATCCACGATCACACCACCTGGCGATGGGAGAAGGATGGAACCATGACAGTGTCATGTAGAAGCATTTTCATGGTCCCGCTCCTCTCCTGTCCCCATGCTGCGATGTGAGGCTCCTGCAGAAAGGGCCTTGGACTATGACCCTGGAGACAAGGATTGAAATTCCTGCTTAGTCATGGAAACACACTGGGAGACCTCATGCCCATCCGACTCTCTCAGCCTCAGAGGAAGGCAAAGGCAAGCCCCACTTGAAAAAATCTTGTCAAGAAAACCCCATGATGGGTTTGCTTTAGGATCACCATACATTGGAAATGATTTCAAGGCACACAACAGCAGCAGCAGCAGCTACACAACAATAATCACAACAACAACGACCCAGCACTTTAAACTATACTGTCATCTCTGTTTTTCTTATGTTCATGGTTTAGTTTCTACCTTTTAGGGTGAAATGTGGTAAGCAGGTAGTCTTCTTCCATTCATTCTTGTACTTGAAGTAAGGCTTTCACCCTGTGCTTGTGAAGGTTGCACGGTCCAAAGTCCTAAAATGGTTTGTGTACATATGCCCACCATTCATGCTGAATTTGTTCGAATTGCTCTCAAGACAGTGTCCAGTTAAATCACAGTATGCTAAAAATCCTTATGCTAAAAGTTTATAGATTTGTATATAAACAACCAGAAAAGCAAGCTTACTTTTGAAAAACAGACAAAAGACTTAAGCAAAAAAATATAGAAATAAAAACAATAACATCATTATTAGTACTAGTTTCCAACTTTCTCTTCCCAGTGCTACACGTTAATTTTCTCTAACAAAAGCAAACTAGGTGTCCCAAAATGGATCCCAAAAGGGAATTAAATGACTCACTTCACATTCCCTGCAACCTTCAGTATTTTGACACCAGTCCCCTGCCAGTGCTTGTAAAAGTTGCTGAACATGCTGCCTGGGATATTCTGACCATTTCCAAGCTCTGCCTGTTTTTCTGTTCCACATATGTTCAACAAGATTTTATGTGCAATTTCATCCACCCTTTCCCAAATCTTATTCTAGTATTTGTCACTTCATAACTTACCAACCATGCTTTAGAGCTATCCAGCAAGCTAGCTAACTCTCTCTAGCATCACCAATATATTTTCCAAGTAATTTTTTCTATTGCCAGCCAAATGTTTTAGGTTTTGCTTATTAAAAGTGTCTAAGTTCCTCTAAGATGCGTTTGTTCTCCTGGCTAATCCTCATACCCAAGGTCATCCGTTGTAGGTAGACATATGTGTAAATGCTCCTACTTGACAGAAAGCTATTTATTTTATTTAGCCAAATTACAGATATTTATTAATTAAGCCTAACAGAAACAGTGGCAGTATATTTACATTATGGTAAAGCAATGACATATGAGTATATTAATATACTCAGTGACAACACTAACAGCAACAAAAGTTTGAATTGAGTTTGATTTGGGCACAATTTCAGCCTACCTTGCTCATAAGAAACTCCACTGAAATATTTGATGAATTTGTCACACAGTATTTTTAGGTTTGTTTTGCCCTTTCATATAAAAAGGATACTGCAGTAATAGGAATAACTAGATCTTTGTTGTACAGTGAAATGCAAGAAGACAACACATCACAAACCAGGTGCAAAATCTAAACTATACCACAATCTCTTCCACAAGAAATTTGCAATATAAATTTTTAAAAAACTGCAAAGAAAGGATAGTTTCAGTAAAAAAGCCTTGAACCCAACCTGTCCTGTATGCACCGTGTTTAAAGATCTAATTTATTCTTACTTATTATTCCATCTATAAAAGATGGATCTCTTTCCCACACATCTTTACAACAACTCACAGCACTTGTTCAAATATCAATCAGAATTCTGTAGTGCTCCAGATGTTTTTGGACTGCAAGCTCATCAGTCCCAGCCAGCACAATCAATGGATGAAACATTGGGATTGCAATCCAACATATCTGGAGGGCTGCGTGGTTCGCACTCATTCTGTAGTTCTGTGCAATCTGCTCACCTGGGAGCTAAAACTGGGAGCAGGGATGTGGACTCTGACAGAAGATCTGTGGACTTTCAACATCCCCATATACTTACTCTGAGATCTACCTCTGTTAAGCTAGAATGTCTGAATGAGGCTTCTACATGCATTCATTATCAGGGTCCCCAGTCATGTGGGAAGTTCTACTTATGGTCAAGGGAAAACAAGAGTTCTAATTCAGGTGTTCAGAAAGGTTTATTCTAAATGCATGGGGTGAAGGAGAATGTTTAGTCCTACCACTTTCCACACTTCTTCTCTACACATGTAGAGTAAGAGTGTGAAGAGGAGACCCTTGTCTATGCATTGAGGCTCACCATATAATCAGGAATCCTGAAGAAAACTGGCTTCCTGATTGGCATAGAAAGGTTGCACACATAGCAGAGGATCTCTTCTTCAAAGTGTCACTCTTCACATATAGAGAGAGATGGGGCAGAGGACTCAACTTGGGTGTGTTCCTCTCTTCAAGAATGGATTTTTTTACATTCTTTTTGTGGAAACTGAATAGGACCAAGCAGGGCCTTCCCTTGTATCTTCCTGCTCAACTGGGAAACTGAACGCCGGAGGAGGGACTTGCAGGTGTACTCCCCACATCCCATTCCCACTTTCAGTCCTCCCATGAGCAAGCTGAACATCTGCTGCACAGTGCACATGAGATTTTGAGCCTTTCTGCACTACACTGTTACAGTGCTATCATTCCACTTTCAACATCCTATGAAATCCTGGGGTTTGCAGTTTAAGGAGGGGCATTTAGAATTCTCTGCCAGAGAGCTTTTTGGCTTCAGTAAACTACAAACTCCAGAATTTCACAGAATGTTGAAAGTAGAATAATACCACTATAACAGTATAGGGAGGAAAGTCCCTTTATGTCAGAGTGCTTAAGCTCAAATGATTTTTTAAAAAATAATAATCAACCAATATTTTCAAACATTTAACTGGTTGAATTAACCCTTTACCAGCTTACCGTGGAGACAGCAATTCAGCTTGGTTACATAGTCACTTTTCACAGCTGTTGTCCATAAGAAAGACAAGTTAACAGCAGGGTGAGATTATGAAAATCCCGGGTTTCTTTTTTTAAAAAAAGGCAAAAAGAAAGCAGTAATTGGGACTCTTAGTGTTAAGGAAAATAGGCAGAGTGCTAGGTTTGGTCTAGAACTTTCCTTTTCAAAACTGCCACTAGTCATTGGTATGTGGACAGAGAGTTTGCGTGAGGAGTCTGTATGTTACAGTCTCAAACCTCTGAACCTGGACTATACCTTGTAGAAGATTGATGAGCTTTCTTGTTTTGGAGAGACACATTTTCTAGGCCACCTTAGCTTTCTTTGGTCCACTTATCCAGTTAATAACTACAGATCTTCTCTTCATATAAACTTCCTTTAAATACAGCATGCTGCAGAAGCCTTTTGGAAAATGTGGTTGTTTTGTCACATTTTCCCTACTGTCATGACTAATTGGGCCATATGAGTCATGTCCATGGCAATGTGGGATTTGTATATGATTAAGCAATGCAGCAAGACAGAATATCAGAAACTATTGGAGGGAATAAGTTTCTCTACCCCATCAGCCCTGAGGAGCACAGCAGGTCTGCATAAGAGTTCTAAGATCATTTTTTTCTAAAAAAATAATTTTTCATGTGTTAATTTAAAGGTATTAGACATACTGGGGGTAAATTTCTTCTAGTGTCCCATTTCTTCTTCTATGATTCAAAACTTCTTGGTTATTTTCTATCTTGATAATTAATTCTTTTTTTTAAAAAAAAAGCCTAGATAACACTGTAGAACCTAATGGTATAATTTCATATTTTATGTTATTTTGTTATTTGGTGCAAATGCTAACTGCCCTATGTATATTTTATTTTCTGCCAAGTGTCTTGACAACTAGCTGGCAGGAAACTGGAAAAGCAATAATAAAGGAAAGAACGAAAAATACTGATATGTGAGATCAGTGATTAGATCCTTTGACATATATATATACACACACACACACACACACACACACATACACACACACATACATATACATATATATATATATATCTGCTAGAGAAAGGTCTAAATAATGTTAATTATGACTGAATCATTGATTTTGACTAAATCATTGGTAATTGGTGGGGAAATTCTTGAAAACCTTCCTCAAATGCTATTTTCCTAATCTAAATCTCTGAACTGAAGCTGCTATTATCCTCATGGGAATTGGTAATACAGGCACAATAAAGGTATCTAATGTATTTTGTCTAAGACAGGCTAATAATCTACATATGGGATTTAAATGGACCTTAAAAAGTTACTGATTACATATAAAAGTTGCTAGAGTTGGAGTTTTCCAGAATGACTTCTCCATTTCCCAAAAGTAACTAGAATACTTATTTTTCAAAGAGACTGGCACATTAATCTGTCTCAGCAAAAAAATTACAAAGGGAGGACAGGAAGAGGAATTTAGCAGCGCCTTTAAGGCTGATTTAAAAAAAAAAATTAGCATGAGCTTTTATAGATTTCCATACACTTCTTCCAATGTACTGATGGAGATAATATCAAACCACAGGTATATTAGCAGGTACATAGTACAGGTAAGATCAGCAAATAGGACACAGTAAGATGCAATCTCTACAAGCATCCATAAAGCTTCCTACAATTGTGTGAGGTTATCAGCGCATATCAGTGCTTCTAAAGAAGCAGGCTAAAATCTACAAAAGCTCATGTTAAAATAAATTGGTCTTAAAGGAACTGCGCAGTTCCTCCTCCTGCCTTTTCTTTCTAGAATAATTAAGTTTAAATTATCTTTAACTACCTCTCAATGCTACATGCCACTGGCCTGTGGTATAAAGTAAGTGTGCCAACTGTGCCACTTCCTGGAGATATCTGACATGACCACTGTGATGCATGCCATCTTGTTTGGATTAACTATAACATGTTCTATGCCTTTGAAAAATGTTCAGAAGCTTCAGCTATTCTCTAGTTAGACTGTTAACTGGGGCTGCTTACAGGTAATGTACAACTCCCTTCTTAAAACAGTTCATTGGCTACCAGTCTGCTTCCAGGGATGTTTTAAAGTGCTGGTTATGGTGACATATCAAGCCCTGTATGATGAATAAGGCTATCTGAAGGGCCTTATTCTTCTAAATGAGTCTGCTTGGCTTTGAGATCTTCAGAGGCAATCTTTTTGGATGCACAATCTTTAGAGGCATGTCTGGTGAGAACGTGAAAGAGGGCCTTCTGAGCAGTCCTTTCCAGGCTTGGAAAATTTGGCACCCAGATTGTTGTCTTTCCACTAGCAGGTAAAAATGTTTTAATTCAAGAAGGCGTTTGACAGTTGACCAGATGTTGAAGGTGAGTGCTTGTTTTCAGCTGAGTATTCTTGGTATGGATTAAACTCATTTAGTCCAGCCTTCCAGCTCATTACACCATGATACAGCTGTAATCTGTGATATAGGTTCTGCTGTTCAGAAGGGAGACAGATGTGGATGTTAGCCAGGATCTAACTTTGCCAGAGTGTAAAGTTCCACCAGAGTACTTATGTGGAGGTCCAGGAGGGTGGCACCTGAGGGACAGAACAATGAAGCTGTCCAATCAGCTGCCTTTGGGTGTGCCTGAGCTGCATCCAGCATTGTCCAGCTTCCATTTTGTAGCTAGGCAAAAGGAGGTACTAAATAACTGCTTGCAAAATGTCTGCAAAAGTACAAACACTGACATAGCCCCTGATTATGCCAGCACAAGTCACCTAGAAGATTCCTGTGGTCACTGGCCAGCTTCCCTTGTGTAGTCAGGCAAAACTATTGCACAAGAAGGCATTAAATAGCTTCCTGCACAATGTCTGTAAAAGTACTCACATTGGTGTAGCCCCTAGCTATATCAGCAGAAGTAACCCAGAGGATATCAGCCACTTTGCCCTTTTCTGGTTTTGCATTTGTTTTGTACAGTGGGAAATTTGGGGACAGCATGTAGGCACAAGAACAAGGTGGAGGAGAGAATCATGATGTACTGGGATTAGAGATCACTTAGCAAAATCATTGGGAGCACAATCCCTGCCAAACATATCTCCTCCAATGTAACCCTGAAGAAAAAACTCATACATGTTATTAAGTGAACACAAAATAAAATGCTAGGGCTCCTATACTTGAACATACCGTGTTGTCATGGACAAACACCATCCAAGCATCAGTAGCTCTTCCGAGTTAAAGATGAACTCCAATTTATGTATCCGCAGAAGTTCTGTACAAGTGGGGTCATCTACTTCCATGTGCAAACCTTTGCTTGCCTGGCTCTGCCATCTCCACAGAGACAAAAAGGGAAGACCTTGCAAATAGGTAATCTGCAGGACTGTGTGCACTTCAAGTGCAAGGAATCTGGTGAACTGGAGAGTCTTTTTCCCAAGCTTGTATAAGCTTGAGCTTTCTAAATGGTGCTTTTAGAAAAAATTTTCCATCCAGAAAATGATTTCTTAGCTTCCACTAAAATCCCTTTAGTCAGAACATTATATTTCTTACAGCAGGGTAATTTCCTTCAGGATTTTAATGCACACTTTTCAATAATGAGTTTTAAAAGTGTCAGCTTGAAAGCCTATTGTCTGTTCTTTTGGAGAATTACATGGGACTTTATAGAGTTGTCTGTGGCGCAGAGGATTATAGTCTTGGGATAACTCAACACTTTGCACCAAGTAATACATTTCTCAGGGCAACTCAAAAAAGGGGGGGAAATCCCTCTTCAGCAGATAGCAGATGGGGCCACTAGTTATAAATACAAAACATCAGCATGATCATGTAATGTTGTAAATGAGGATTTGAGGTGAGTTACATATCTATTATTCATACAGAAATCCGTAACAATTTGTTTTTGAAGTCATAGAAACTGCATTAATAGCATGAATTGTCTTGAAAAATGTTGTCACTACATATGGTAAAAGCATTGAAATAGCAGAGGGAAAAATAATGATAAGTATAAATGTATTCTAAGCATGGACTGAAATCAATTTGTGAAGAAATTTGCAGTTATCTTGTTCCTGGTGTTTTCAATTCACCCTCTAGTTATAGGAAATACTTCCTCCTCCATCCCCAGCTTTCTTTCTTTTTTCTTTATAAAGCCACGGACTTACATACTGACATTCTTTTGTGGCAATATGCAGAGTCCAAAAAGCTGAAAACTTGGGGATCTATTGTGAAGCTCACTTTTATCCATATTATCTCACAGCTGCAGACTTTAATCAAAGATTATTGGTTATAGGGATTTGTGTCAAGCATCTCTTTTTCCAGGCAAAGGTCTGTTTTGGAACTTTAAAATCCAAGACAATGAAATTAATCTCAAGTTGCCCAAGTTAATGAAATGCCTGGAATACCAGGCTGGGTGCAGGGAGGGGATTCAAAGAAGACTGGAAATGCTGAATTATTTAACAGTATCAGTCTCAGTAGTTTGGTAAGTTTGGATTCTGCTGCAAGGAACCTGATCAGTAGTAGAAAAAAAATGCTGAGAAATAGCCTTTTTATTATTATCGATAAGAACTTGGAAAAACTTCATGTAGGGCCTACATCTCTCAGGGCTTTTTCGCACTTTTGGGGGAAAACGGGGCAGTCCATTACTCACCAGACGGGCATGCTCCCCCCGACGATCCACGCTGATCCGGAGCAGCGCGTGCCCGCGCTACACACTCTCCGGGAACGAAATGGAGGCTTCCGGTTGGTGGAGGCTCTCCACCAACCAGAGAAGCTCGCCAGCCAGAAGTCCGCCCCCAGAAGATCTGCAGCCTCTCGCTGGCGCGTGGCTGCAGATCTACACATTAGTGCAGCGACAGACTGGGGCGTGCTGGGCTATTGAAAGACCTCTTTTAATCAGTCTTTCAATAGCACAGCGAACCACCAGTTCTGGTCGTTCTGGAGCGGGCTGAAGTCCGGACATACATAAAGTAGTCCGGACCCAGTTCGCCCCCAAGTTCAAACGTCCTCGCTGGAGGACGTGCTGCCCCATTTTAAAAATAAAATTCGAAAAAGGCATCAGAATCTCCTTGACAGCATTTGGGAGCTGTAGTAGAGGATAACAATAACAACAACTCCAAGCAACAACTGCTATTGATTTTCTGTACAAAGCACAATGTATGGAAGCATACTTGGCAACTGTCCTAATTCAGCAGGGATAGTTCTGATTAATCCCCTGCCATCCCACTTTTTCAGCTCTTTCTCAAATGTCCCAGTTTCTCTCTCCTCCCTGCATTTCCCCCCTTCATCCTCAGTTTGCTTCAATTTCTGCAAACTGAGTTCAAAGCTCAAAAATAATTTCCATTTAAGTAACTCAACAGACAGAGAGGAGAGGAGGGAATGGAATCTTGCCTTTCCCCAGCAAAAGTGGGAAAAGAAAACTGCCACCATTCTAGCTAGGATATTCTTCCTCATTAATAACTTCTGCAATTTTGACTGCACTCTGTTGTTGCTTGACCACAACATGTCCCAGTTTTCACCTGCAAAATATTGGAGGGGTATGCTGCAGAACTGAGTAAATGCATCTCAAGGCTCTAGACCTGCCCACCCCTTTTTTAAAGAAAAACATTATACCTTAAAACACCTTCCAACTCCCCTAATCCTATTTCCATTTGTCAGAGGATGCCTTCAAGTCATTTCTGACTTATGCTGATCCTAAGGCAACCCTAGCATAGGGTTTACTTAGCAAGATTTGTTCAGAGCTGTTTTGCCTTTGTCTTCCCCTGACGCTGAGAGAGTGTGATTTTCCAAAGGTCATGCAGTGGGTTTCCATGACTGAATGTGATTTGGAACCCCAGTATCCAGAGTTATAGTCCAACACTCAAATCACTACACCATAATGGTTCAAAACCTCCTAACTTTTTTTTCAAAAAACAGGTCAAAAACAGGACAAAAATCCTAAGAACTAATCTTCGTGTCTTAGTTCCTGGAAAAGAGGTATGATTGTGTCAATTCCTTCTGAACTCTTTACAGAAAGGTCACAGAGCCCAGGAGAATTTGTTGCACTATTCAGCTGTTGCTGCTGAAGTGAGACTGAAGAGAGTTTTAGGGGTCCTTTTACACTAAACAATTATAACATGATATTCCACATTAACTGCCATGGCAACTTCCCATGAACTTCAGGACTTTGTAGTTTGATGAGGCACTAGAGTTCTCTGGCTGAGAATTCTAAGTGCTCCTCCCTACTCAAATACTAGGATTCCATAGGATGGAACCAATGGCAGCTAAAGTGGAATCATAGGCCATTTCCACACATTGCTATCCTGCAATAGCAATGGGTTCTTTCCCGTTTATGAGCTGTGCTACCACACAACTTCATCACTATCCAGCTGCTATCCTGTCCCCAAGCGTCGCCAAACCACCATATTCTATTTCCAGAAAAAAAATCCATTAAGCACCTCCTTTAGCATTTCAATCCCATCAGCCAGCTCACTACAGCACCGTAATAGCGCTTGATAGCACTTTCTGTGATCATGGATCCAACAGTGGGTGGGTTGCGGGTATGCCCTCCCTCAGTGACTCCCATGGCTGGTAACTTTGAAAGCTATCACCTCTCCTAATTTTAAAATTCTCCTTTGCATTAAAACTATATGTGTGGGTGTATATATATGTATACACACACACACACAACATTTTTAGGCATTTTATAGCATGCAAATACAATAGTGTTTAGTATGGCTTCCAAAGCAAAAGAAAAGAAAAGAAAAAGACCAATTGGAGTTGTGGGATGAGGTGAAGGTGGGGATAAGGAGTGGCCAAAGGTACTGTAGTGCAGAAGGAACACCAGTGGCAATACTGCTACTCATCTGCTTAAGGCAGAAAGGTGCAGAAATCACAGTTCCCAATCTGCCACCACTGCACAAGTGGTAATGCCGGGATTATAATGGTCTATCGTACTAATGGCATCTAGTGCCGAAATGGCCATGGTCATATAGTTGTGTTAATGTGAAGGGCCTCTAATAATTGAAAAGTGACTTCACTTACAAGAAAAGAATGAGAGAAGACAGCTTTCCTCACAGACCCAATGTAGCAGATTTTTTTTTAAAAAGCAAGCTACCTGGCAGTACTAGAGCTCTCAGGAGGGATAATTGTACTGTTGTATTTATTGTCATTGCTGGTAATTAATCAATCTATCAAAAACCTACATCTCTGATTAAAGCAAGCAAGCCATTGTTTAAAAAAAGCACTTGAGCAACTCTGCATATGGCTCCTGGCCTCATCGCAGTGTCCCAGCCAGAGTGTCAGTCCTATGTCATGTTGGAATGTTGGATGCCCATGCTGGATGAGGATCTGTGAAGCTGTAGTCCAAAAAATAACTTTTCAGAGCCTTGACTCTTGGAGGACACATTCAATTCACAGCGGTTGTGAAGAATACCCAGTTTCTTCCAATAGAGACAATGAATTTGGACAGCTTGAGTAATTTTCAGAGGACAGGGTTGAAATATGATCAGCATTGATATTATGCACACCATTCTTATTCCCTCAAAAGGGAGCAGAAAGATATATACCATGGGCCCAGAATGCACATGTAAACCCTGGGTACACGTGCACACACACACACACCCCTATTCTATCACATACAGATTTACAAATTTCAATAAGCTCTTTTGAGAATCTATCAAAGCAAAGCCTCACTTATTTATATATATACTTTTTAATATTCTATAAAGTGAGTGCACATAACTTTTGCATTAGTCTACACTAAGGCATGGTTAATCTCCAAACTTTACCTTTTTTCGCTATTGCTTAATTACTTACATATTCCATTAAGAAATTATTAAATTGCTTGTAATCTTCTTTAAAGCCTTTGGGTATAGTATGTGATGGAATTCAAAGTGAGTTCTTTGCCCCTTTTTTCCAGTTTGTACCTGTTTTTGTAAGAATAGTGAGCCAACCAACAGCAACACCCACCCCCTTGAATAGTTGAAAAACGTTTCAGAGATTTAAATTTATAATTCTCATCCTACCCAAGGGATTTAACTTTGGAAGGAGGGAGGCGATTTGTTCGGATATATCTTAATGGTGGGATAATTTGCAGAAAAACTACTTATGCAAATAAGCAGCATTAAGCGATATACCTAAACATCCAGAGCAGAACTGAAAGAATGCAATAATTCTCCTGTTTATCGATTGTGGTTTTAACAGTTTTGTCTGGTTTTAACAGCTTTGTTGTGATAGTCTGTCTTCAGCATAGGGGTGGAAAGAAAGATAAAATGAGAAGGTATAGACAGACCACCAAAAAAAAGTGTGGGGGGAACAACAAGCCTCATGAAAGTGTTGTTCAAACATCTAATTTTAACAGAGACCTATTTTTTTACTATTATTATTGATTTGTATCCCGCCTCTCCATATGGATCGAGGTGGCAAACAACTTACAAATAGCATGTATTTCAAAACATTTCTATACATCTATTTGTGGGAAAAGGTCTAACAGAGAAAGGAAAGGAGGCCTGGCCCCTCTTCACTGTTCCTTGGGACAAGGGACAAGAATCCCAGGGCAAGAGTACTGCCTTGAAAAGGTGCATCTTTATGTTCCTCCTTTGTTAGATTTAATGGCCAGAATCCTGCTGGGCACTTATGTCTTTGTGAGAAAGCCAGTGTGGTGTAGTGGTTGGAGCATTGGACTATGACTCTGGAGATCAGGACTTGATTCTCTGCTAGGCCATGGAAACCCACTGAGTGACCTCAGACATGACACACTCTCTCAGCCCCAGAAAACATGATAGGGTCACCTTAGGGTCATAAGTTGGAAACAACTTGAAGGCACACAGCAACAACAGCAACAACAACCACCCCCCAAAATTGGATAGCTCTCTAACAGCCTTATCCTATATAGGGTTGCTGTTACATTATGGGAACCCTGCAAAGTGAGCAATGAGCATTAGGACTGATGAACATCAGGACCGAGGCACATCAGCTACATCAGGTACTCATTGATCCCATTGTGGATCAGTCCCATTGTGCATTAGGACACAGGCTAGAGAGTGCGGATGCACATTGGGGCAATTCATTAACAGGGTATTTTAGCGCCTCTGCTACATAGCTAAGCATGTGTAAAGTTATATAATGTACACCATAATAGAGGATTCTGGTTGGTGTTTTCTGTTTGAATGGCACACTCTAGTCTTATTAGGAGAGTCTTATTCTTGTGCCTTGCTTACTTGAACAAGGCTTTTTGAATGGTAGCAGTTTGAAATTGGCCTTCTTTCTTTTACTGGCATTTACTGCCACTGACTTGGTTAATCTAAATGAAGAACGCGGTTTAAAGGCCCCTCCTCTTCCTGTTTTCTCCCCAAAAAGTGTTATGTAAAAGGATCATATCTATTCATATTTGAATTATACCTCAATTTTAGGATGAAAAGAGATGTGATGTGAAAGATACACAACTGGATCTACAAACTCTTTTAATTACTAAGTTGGAGTCAGATTCTGCTCCCTTCTCAGCAAAAGTCCCCATCCTGACAACATATCAGCAATTCCTCTCCCCACCCTTCAGGAAAACGTGAGTAAGACTAGGGAAAGAGCTGATGGTGAGTATTATGTGTGCAGCAGCAGCTTAGCAAGTCTGATTAAAGTGTAAGGACATCAATGGCAAAAGAAACAAGCTAAGGATTCTTCCAGATGGAGTAAATGCTGCTACACTATTTCTTGCTGTACTCCTCAGTTTAAAGAAAAAAAATAACCAGACAACATTTCTGTTGTGCCATAGCATTCAGTGATAATTCCATAGCACCAACAGCAACATTTTATTCCCACCCAGGGGATCTTTTTTTTACCAGGATATATCAAAACAAGTGAGCTGGTGTGGTGTAGTGATTTGAGTGTTAGACGACAAGAGCCATTTCCGCACTAGAATGTTATAGCACTATTATTCCACTTGCAACATCCTATGGAATCCTGGGGTTTGCAGTTTTGCAAACCCCAGGATTCCATAGGATGTTGCAAGTGGAATAATAGTGCTATAACACTCTAGTGCAAAAATAGCCCAGGGTTCGTATCCCTGCGTGGCAATGAAAACCCATTGGGTGGCCTTGGCAAAGTCATGAATCCCGAAGGACAGCATGGTTTTATACTTCCAGTTGTATACTGGGATTCTTGGTCATTCCTTCTCTTCATTGCCATGGTGGGGTGAGGAGGAAGACAGACAATCGTTACAGTTTACATTAGGATTTTAAAACAATGTTCCTTTTAAAAAGAAGGCATGCCTATAATGGGGCTCAACATCCAGAGCTTATACGGAGTCAAGGCATTGAAAGTGATCTGCATGATGACTGGTGAAGTTGCCTATTTTGTCATAATTGCTGAATAATAATTGTTTAAGTTGTCCATGGTGTCATACAGCTTTCTTAATCTCCTCATCCTCATTGCCTATAGAAAGGTTGGAGAGGTTGGGTGGATCCAGAGCCAACATGAAGGAGCCATTCAAACAGAAGCTCTCACTTCTTTGCACTAGTTTGGAAGAGTCCTAAAACTTCATTGTAAGAACTCTAATGACACTGAACTAAGCTTGTTTCATTTTTAGTAGAAGTGGGAGAATAAGGGGATGGGGAGAAATGTGGTAGGGAGAGCTTAAAAGTTGTCAGGTTACATTTCAGATATGTTAGGATAGGTGGATAAGAGATGAGGCAAATATACCATAGGGAACCATATAACTCCATCACCACTGCTCTCTTTAACACAACTTTATCTTAAGTGTTGAGTGTACTTGCATTTCCAACAACAGTGAGGAAGAGGGAGAAAGAATGCAGGCTTCCTTCCACAGTGTAACTACACACATTAAGATCAACACATTAACAAAATAATAAAACAGAACACTGTGAAATCAGATCATAGACTGCTTTTGCCAGATCTACTAGATGAGCAAGACCTCTAATAAAGCAAGAAGCAATATCCTGGAGGTACAGTTTACCAGACTTACTATCAGCAGTAAAATGTCATAAGTAATTAAATGTATCCTTCAGACAAAAGTGATCTTTCTGCACAGAACAAAATACAACCAAAGATTCAGCTTATGTTGAAAAATGACTAGTAATTTCCCAGACTACACCATTAGAAAGATATATACAGACTGTAGGGGACAGAAAATGTGCACCACAAAATGGTCCCAGGGCTTAGAGTGTTGAAGTCCTGGAATTCACAATTCAAAGGATACTGACAAGCTGGAATACATCCAGAGGAGGGTAACCAAAATGGTAAAAGGCCTGGAAACCATGCCCTATGAGGAATGGATTAGTTGTGTATGTTTAGCCTGGAGAACAGACAGTTAAGAGGTGATAGCTGTGTTTAAATATTTGAAGGGGTGTCATATGAAAGATGGAACAAGCTTGTTTTCTGCTACTCCAGAGACTAGGACACAGAGCAATGGCTTCACGCTGTACAAAAAGAGATTCCACCTAAACATTAAAACTTCGTGACCAAAAAAAAAAAAAAAAAAACAACTTCCTGACAGTGAGAGCAGTTTGACAATGGAATATACTGCCTCAGAGCAGAGTGGAGCTTTCTTCTTTGGAAGCTGGATGGCCATCTCTTGGGAGTACTTTGATTGTGCATTTGTGCATGGCAGGCGGTTGGACTGCATGGCCGCTGTGATCTCTTCCATTCCTATGATTCTATGAATTTTTTGATTAGGAAACACGATTTCCTTGCAGTAAGATGTGGTGGTGATCCTAGCAACAATACATTGTTGTGAGCTATTCCTGTTGCAATGCATAGTGGTTTGGGAGGTATTGAATGTGCAGTTAGAACTCCTTAACTCAACAAAAGACAAACTAATGATGGAGATGAAAAGTGATGTATTGGTTTGCTGATAAGGATCAACAAAATGGTCTACATTTTTGGACTGTTCTTGAACATAAGGTTATAGGGACTGTCAAGATGGAAGCCTTCATCTCAGTTTTCCCACTACACCAGTGGGAATGTCAGGTGAAAATCAAGACTGGTATGAGAATAGAGCTGCTTAGCCATCCTAAAGCAAAAGAGATCTGCCTAGCAATCCCAAGAAAAATGACATAGGTCATCCAAGTGGGTGTTTAAGGAAAGCCAGACATTGCAGGTAAAACTTATCACTCACACACAGCTTGGGAAAGTTATTTTGTGGCCATGCTGAGATTCTGGAAATTGTTATTTAAAAATAATTTTTTCCAGGCTTTGCATCTAAACAGCTGAAAGACAATGGTTTGATCTCTCAAACATAACTTGGGAAAAGCTTGGCAATTCTGAGCAAGTACAACTAGTGATAGTCACAGAAACAACGGCAGTGAGATTAATTACAAATATGACAGCTTCTTTTTTCCCCCTTTTTAAATTTTTTATTATAAATAAAAATAAAGAAAAAAATACATAATGTGACAAACATAAAAGCGAAGGGAAAATTACAAAAAAAATGCTTACATTTCTATTTCTCTCCAAATCCATTTACATAATATTACTTATTCAATATATTATAAATCACACTGATTGTATATTTTGGTTACATACATCTGAATCTCATTCTCATTATACCCATTGTTATTAATTATTCCCATAATTAACATTTTCAAATGTAATATTAGTAATTTCATTCTTATTTCTATCCTTTTCAAACTAAGTTTAACCTATTACTATTGCTAAGTGTACCCCATCCCCAGAGCCAATTATACCTCGAATTACTCCACCTTCCAAAATTATAACTCTTCTTGTGGAGGTATGACACCTTCCCCTTTTACTAATACTTTTTCCACAAATATCTTCCATATTGCATCAAAATCACTTCCTTTCGTTATTCCTTTTTTTTTAATCTTAATTCCACAGGTTAATTTATCATTAATCACTATTTTCCACACTTCTTTATACCAATCCTCTATTTGAAAATCTCCTTGAATTTTCCATTTTCTTGATATAATTAACCTTGCTGCAGTTAATAAATTTGTAATTAGGTCCTTCATTGCCTGGGTTCAATGAACCATATATAAATAACAATGCTATACTAGGACATATTTCTAAATCAATTTCTGTTATCTCTTTAAACATCATTTGCCAAAATTTCCATACACATTCACAACTCCACCATATATGAATATAAGTACCAATTTCTTGACAGCCCCTCCAATTACAACCTTGAATAATTCTTATCTATGTGATTTAACCTTACTGATGTTAGGTACCATCTCCAAAACAATTTATAATAATTTTCTTATATCTGTACAGATAAGTTTTTTAAATGATACTGATTCCAAATTTTTTCCCAATTCTGAATATCTATTTTTGTACTAATTCTTCCTCCCATATTTTTCTAAGATATTCCTCTTGAGCTTTATATTTTGACAACATTTTATATATTTCATTTCTAGTACCCTTCAAAATTTCATTTTCCTCCATACTTTCTCTTTGATTAATCATTTGTTCAAATTTAGTGTATTCTCTAAACTCTTTATTATTCCTATTCCAATTCCTTGTCCACTGCTCTAACTGAATATAATTGAGCCATGATATCTTCGTACCTTGCAATCTCTCCTTTATTTTATCTTTATTCCTCATTATATTCATCTTTTAATTAATATATTCTCTGCTCCTTTAATTCCTTCTTCACCTCTCAAATTCACTGGAAATTTTTCCACCATCTCTACTAGGGTTAATGGTGAAGTAGCAGGCATTAACTTTTCCTTATTTTTCTTCCTAATCTCTACTATATTTTTCAAAAAGTGGTTTTCTATTTTTTCCAGTTCCTTCTTAAGAGGATTGAAAAAAAATATTCTCCAAGTTCCTCTCTAATTCTATTGCATCCGTCTCTAACCAATCTAAATCCCTCTTTACAAATATGCCAGCTTCTATGGCCTCAGGACCTTCAGGTCTGGTGTCAGATGAAAACAGTGGCCAAAAAGGAGGAAAAAGAGGACCTAAACAGCTACTGACCAGTCAGCTTGACACTGATACCAGGAAAGATTCCGGAAGAGATAATTAAACAATCAGACTTTGGCCCTTTCCTCACCGGGGTATTAAAAGAGTGCACAGCGACCTCCAACGGAGGTCGTCTGCACCGTGGAGTGGATTCGGCGGAATACTTTTGTAGTTCCGCACCTCAATCCGCTCTGAAGCAACCAGAACTGGTGGTGCAGCGTGTTTTTTAAAAACCTCTTTTCAAGTGGAAGAAAGACCTGACTAAATGTATATGGCAAGGGAAAAAACCAAGGATTAAATGGAACATTATGACGGACCAAATACTTCGAGGAGGAATGGGAGTACCAGATTTTCAATTATATTACAAAGCTGCGGCATTCACATGGTTAAAAGACCGGATTGACTTACAAGATACAAGAATGCTTGCACTGGAAGAAGCGGACTTGAGGATGGGATGGCATGCCTATATGTTCTACAATAAAGCAAAAATCGATAAAGATTTTTTGCATCACTATATCAGAAAATCGCTTTTGAAAATATGGAATGAATATAAGAGTAAAAACATAAGGCAGCGACCCATGTGGGTATCCCCTCAAGAAGCTTTCTTTGGAAGATGGACGGAATCAGAGAAATGGCTGAGATACAAAAATATATTAGAGAAATCGATGACAAATGTTTATAAGATCAAATCAAGAGAAAAATTGGAACAGGAAGGATTATCATTAAGCTGGTTTCTGTATAGGTAGTTAAATGAGAGATTCCAGATAGACTTGAAAACCTATGGAATAGAATCAAAAGAAAAGACAAGAGTGATTAAATGGATCTTTGACAATCCACCTAATTTATTAGCCCACATATATCAAGAAACTTTAATATAGGAGAGACAGGAGGAGACTGTGAAATCAGCAATGATTTTGTGGGTGCACAATACTGGACATTCAATTCAGTTAGATGAATGGGAACAGAGCTGGAGAAGGACACAGAAATTTACAACGGCTCAGAATCTTAAAGAGAACTATTTCAAATTATTTCATAGATGGTATATAACACCAGATAAGTTAAAAAAGATTTACAATACAGGCACGGGAATGTGTTGGAAATGTCAGAAAGAGGTGGGAACAATATTTCATATGTGGTGGTCATGTCCCATGGCAAAGAAATATTGGAATGAAATACATAAAAAGATGTGTGAAATATTGAAGATTCAATTTGTAAAAAAACCTGAATTTTATCTGTTAAGTATGACAAATGTTCTTGAGAATACTAGTATTAAGAGACATTGGAGATTAATACTGTATATGATAATGACAGCTCGACAGCTAGAATATGCCAAAATGTGGAAATCTCAGCAAATACCCACAGTTGAACAATGGTGGGGGACGTTTATTGAAAACAGAAATGCAGATATTGTCTCTCAGAGATTAAAGGGGAAATTGGATGAGCAGATAAAAGCAGAATGGCAAATTGTAATGGGTAATTGCTGGGAACTGCCAAGTGAAAATGTCTGAATTATGGTTGAAATAAAAGAGGGATAACTGTAACATAACAGGAGTGGATGAGGGAAATGCAAGACCAAACATGTGAGATGAACATAGAATTGTGATGCATTAATTTCATATGTGAATAGAAATTCAGAAAATGAAAACTAGATCAGAGTGGAAGAACAAAAATATTTCATGTAAAAGTACAATCTAAGATGATGTTTTTTATTTGTGAAACTTAATAAAATTATATTTAAAAAAACCCTCTTTTCAGAGGTTTTTAAAAAGCACGGAGTGCGCAGCCCCGTGCAGCTCCGTCACCGCGCTCCGGTGCAGATTTGCAGGCATGCACTAGTGCATGCCTGCAGATCTGCCAGGGGTGGCTTCCAACTGGTAAGCTTCTCCGGTTGGTGGAGAGCCTCCACCAGCTGGAAGCCACCATTTTGGACGCCGAAGCTGCCATTTTGGATGCCGGAGGACTGCGGAGCAGCAAGCTCGTGCTGCTCCGCATGGCAATGGACTTACCCGGCTGCCGGTAAGCTCCGTTTTAGTGCGTTTTCCCCCATTTCCCCCTCCACATGCGGAAAGTGCCTGTGAGTACTTAGAAAAGAAATGCTGTGATTACTATCACCCAGCATGGGTTTCTCTACTGAGGACAAATTCATTTTCTTCTTAGGACAGTTATGTATATCTACTACACACTAGAGGGTGATACATGATAAATATCATATTTCACTATTCTTTGAAAAAATGCTCATTATTTGAAAAAAAGATGAAGGAAAGTTACTTTGAGGTAATTTTAACATATCCAAAAGGAATTGTGACAAGAATTGTAGTAGAAATGGGGAAAGGAACAACTAGCTCAAAATCAATGAGTACTCTCTCTCGTATGATTTCATCTTAGAACTGTTGGCATTGCAGAAGTTGGCAAACTGTTTAGTCACATTGGTGAAGGCATGAGGGAAGAAAAAAATCTATCTAACAAGAGATCATGGAGAAGATCTAAGGATGGCATTCAAGGAAGAGAAGGGAGATAGTTCAGTTGAGGAGGATATCCACTAAGTCCTATTCTTGGGTCTTTTCAAGATTAAAATTAAAGTAAGGTAAAGGAAGGGGGAAAGGGAAAAAGGGAGGAAAACAATTTACCTTAGGAGCATTCACCTTGTTATACCTCTTAACTTACTTCAGAAAGTTGTTGTGAAGATACAAATGTAGAAGATCATTTGGAGCACCTTGAGCAGCTGGGAAACAAGGCAAGATATAAAGAGTAAATTAACAAATAGATAAATAAATATTGGTAGTCCTAAAGAACAGCTACATATGATCTTAAATGAGAGGAATTAAACCTCTTTCCCTACCCTTCCTGAAGTCATCTTCTGCTACTTAAAACAAAAAAACCTGTTTCTGAATATAACAGAACAGGAAAGACAGCATACAGGATAAAAGAGGACTGCCCCTTTGTATAGATTTACTAAACATGGATTAGTTTGTTTCTACAGGAGGATTTGTTAGTGCGTTTTAAAGCACAAATAGCATACATATAGATAAATCTTAGTCATTACCAGTAATTTTTAATATATTAATCCTGCTCAAATGACTCAAATGTCCATGCTTAAATAAAAGCATGTTACTCATGCTTAAGTGAAGAAGGAAAGGACAAACGTGGAATCTCTGGGCTTCTTTGGACAAATCAGTCTAACCAGTCTTCTCAGCATTAGTTTCTAATCTGTCAAATGGGAGTAATGACAACTTTATCTCCACAGTGCTGCAGAGCAATGGTAAATTTTGCAGATAATACACGTGATGATGTGCCTGAAACTTTTCTTAAAAACTGCTACCTTACTTACTTATTTATTTATTTATTTATTTATTTATTTATTTATTTATTTTATTTATTGAATTTCTATACTGCCTTTTCTCCCAAGATGGGACCCAAGGTGGCTTCCAAAATAAATAATAAATAATAAATAAATATCTTTTCTAAAAAAAAAAAAGGGGGGAGAGACAGAGAGAAAGAAGGTCAACATGGCCCACGGTTAGTAAAAATTTGGAGATATTATGGAGGTCTGCTGGTACTGAGATAATCGAGTTCAGGGGTAGAAAACCCCATGTTGTCAGAGTTCTTCCCATCAGTCACGGACATCAAAGCCAATAGTCAGTGATGATGGGTTTTGTAGCCCCTGCTCCAATCTAGTAAAATGTGAACATATATGGTATCCCATCATTGATGCTGATCTACAAATCTTTGAACAGATAAGAAATATTTTCTAAAATGCTATTTGAAGACAGAAAGCAATGACAAACTTAACCACAACACTTGATGATTTTTTTCTGCTGACTAACAACCCAAATCATTAATCTGCAGTTTAAATTTTGCTGGATTTCAGTCACAGTGTCATTGTCTACAGAAGTAAAAGAGACCTTCAGAAGGCATCAGCGCCTGAGGACAGCAACTCTGGATGGCAATTACATTTACTTGTTAATAAACTTTAATCAAAAGCATCTTCCTTGCATTGTATCTACCATGACACAAATAATTTGTTTAGAGAGTCACATTTATCTTTTTCTCAGCTGAACAAATTTTATGCAGAGCTAAGTCTATTCAGGTATGAATCCATCTCAAAAACATCCCCCAATCACACCAAAAAATGTAGCACTGATAAATTCAATGAGACACTGTGAAGAAGTCACAAAATAAAGAATGCTACAGATGAAATGCTGTGATGAAGAAAAAATTTCAACTAATTCCAGCAGTAGTAGCAAGCCATACTCTCTTAACTGCTATTAAGAACATAACTTTGTTTTTCAGCATTATATTTGGAAAAAGCTATCCTGTATACATGAACAATTGGCTTCAGCACTCATTCTAGAAAGTCTTAGTACAGACATTTGAGAGAGATGTTACTGAATGAAAGACAAGAGAGAGAAAAGGTAATATATTTGATTAAGCCATTGACTGTTTGGCTGTGGAGAGCTAGACTCAAAGTTGATTGTTACCATTATGTAGACAGGGAGACATTGAAGCTTGCTTTGGTGAAGGAATAAGATGGGGACAGAACATCTGTCTCTGTGAAAATCCAATAGAATGTGATGAACCCAGGAGGTATACCGTGTTCATGGCCACTGCATAGGTCCATTCAGTCCTTGAGTTCATTGAAAGAGACACGTGCCACGTGCTCCCAAAAACCCACTTTGTATTCCTTGCTGTAGAGCATTTAGCAAGAGGGCACTCACTACGTAGGGTAGTTCTCCCTATAATATCAGATATGCATCTGTTTTTAGACACTTGTTGTAACTTTGCCATCTTCATTACAGATAATATGTTTGTCTTGATCTTATATATTGGTTAAATTGTACTAGGACACTTAGCTGGCCTTGTTTGAGTTGACGTTGATGATTTCACTTAATGAAACAAAATCTGAGGGGCAGCACATACAGTCCTTAAAAATTGTTTCATACCAAGTTCTGTGTAAAATGGACAAAACCAAGCAATTTCTGAAAACTAAAAATCAAAGGTTGCCCTCAGTCCTGAGTTGTCATGAAACTCTTAAAGATTGCAACTTAACTCAAAATATCAAGGGTTTTTAATTTATTTTTTCCCCACAAGAGCACATTGAAATGGGATGTAATGAACTTGAGCTTCACAGTGCTGCAGAGCAACAGTCTCAGAACAACTAAGATTGACAGATCAATCCATCACCAGTACGAATAAGAAATTTTTCCATTTAAAAATGTGAATCAGTCCCAAAATCCAGGTTTACTGGGAATCAGCAGTGGTTTTTTTTAAGTATGTAAAAACAGAGCTCAGCTTTGATGAGAAGTCCCAGCATCAATAAAATCCTGGAGGTGAACTGGACAAGTGAGAGCAAATGTAGGTGTTTTGTCACAAACCCATTTTCTGACTGAACATCCATTGGATTTCTGCACTAATCTTGACAAATAGAAGAGAATGCTGCCATCAGTCTCTGAGCTGATGGAAGAAGAGACATTTCCTAGACTGGCCCAGATTATAATTGGTGTCTTGTGCCATCTGCATGGAGGAGAGCAACAAATCACCAATGGAACCAAAACTATCATTCAAAAAGAGCAAGAACCAGAGAAAGAATAACTGAGTGTCAGCACGCTACAGACCATTGATGAGTGATAGTCGTCACCTTAAGAATCCTCAGTTTCTTTCTATCCTCTCAGCAATTTCCAGCACTTCTTAGGTTTTTAATACAGTTGTCTCTCCAGTTTCACAAGGCTTTGGGGTGCAGAACTCTCGCAAAAGTGGGAAAACCACAAATAATTCACCCCATTCACCCCCCATTCCTTCCAGGGCATCCTCTTTCCCATTCCCATGCAAAAGAGAAGGGAATTGAGGGGGAGGCTCACACAAGCCTTCCTTTCCCCCTCCGAAGCTCCTCCTGCCATTCCTATGTATTTTGCCCTGGCGTGGAGAACTCACATGCAAGCCTTCCCTTCCCCCATTCCTTTCCCTTTTGCTTCAGCATGAGTTCTCCACACTGGGGCAAAATGCACAGGAATGGTGGGAAAAACTCCAGAGGGAGGAAAGGAAGGCTCACACAGTATCCGCCCCCACTGCTTCCTTTCCATTTTGCATGGGAAGGGGAAGGGGGAGCTTCAGAGGAGGGAAAGGAAGGCCCAGGCGAGCTTTCCCCACCCCCATTCCCTTCCATTTTGCCTCAATGAGAATTCATTGTGGTGGGGCAAAATGTATGGGAAGGAGAGGAGAAGAATGGGGGGAGGCATGCACACTCACCAGTAATCAAATTTGCGAACATAAAACCCGTGAATCTGAAGGGAGAACTGTATTTGGATATTTAGAAATTAGTGAAAACAAGTTTGAGTTGGACAATAAAACACTAACAAGGAGGAGCTGGACCTGCTTCTTCTCAGTCTTACTCTGATCACTACATCACACTGGATCTCCATCACTGAACAGAGGCAGCCCTGGGGATGTCTTCCATTTTACTGAGGAACCTCTACTAGAAAACCTGTTGCACTCCAGATGTCGAGGAGTTGCTACTCCCTTCATTGCTTTCCATTGGCCAGTCCAGAAGAGGCTAATAGAAATGCAAGTACAATTGTGGAGGGCCATGGTTTCTCCAAGCCCGCAACATAGACAGCAAGATGGATAGAACTGCAGAATGTCTATTAAAACTCCACAAAATGCATAAGAAAATGAGATAATTTTTGTTAGCGCATGCCGTGCTTTGTTTCCTTTTGGAAAGAAATGTTCAGCAGTGGCCTTTTAGCGCAAACCTTGTGCAATTTGGTGACATACATAGTTCTGAGGTTTAATTTTGCCATCTTCTAAGGCTGAGCAAGCTACACTGCAGAGGTCTGCTTGGACAGAATCACAAACTATTGTATTGAAGAGACTGGGCTCAGCTTATTGTGGAAACTTTAAATATTTATAATATAACTTGCAGTTGAAACTCATAAAGTTCTAAGTAGCTGTGATCAAATGTAACCTTAACAGTGGAGCACTTGAGCGATGGGTGCAATAAAGAACAGTGTATCAAACTTGATGGCTTGCCGATTGTATCTTAACCTATTCATCAATAGTCATCCCCCTTTCCCCCAGTTTCTATGAAGAATCCAGACTTTATTTCTGATATGGCAGTCAGAAATAAGTAATGTTGCATCTCATCTGGACACTGCAGATAAATAATTGAGCTGCGTATTTAAAATATTCAGTCTAAAGAAGATAAGAAAAACAACATCAAAGTCTCAGCAAAGCTAACGCAAGCCCACATTGAAATTTCTGTGTGAGAGAGACCAATTAAAATACACTGTTTTCTGAATTGCAGTCCTTTCAGAGGCTCTTTAATATTGTGATAGCAGAACAGAATGTTGAAGAGTTGGCCATGGGCTTTGTTTGACCTAGTGCTCATTAAAACCCAGAATATTCATTATCCCCCACACACACATTCTTTTCAATTAAACAAATTGGCCTTGAAAGATATAAAAAAGAGAGTGCTGCTGTCCCTAAGCATACTGCTTTCTCCTCATGACTCAGTAGCCACCCACAGCCAGCCCACATGCTTACTGAGTAGAGTCCTTTCATCATTTAGGAAACTAAATATCAAAACTGATGGCTAGATGATGTTTTTTTTAGAGGTACCTTCGGAGCTCTGGGGTACTTCCAGATGAGGTCTTTATGACACCATACTCTTGCCTTGTCCAGTGGATTTCATGGGACTTCCAGACAGCAATTTCTTTTTCCCATGTTTTTCTCCTGCTTCTTCCACCTATTTAGTTGTAACTGCAGAAAATCTGTTAAGGAAAAAAAAGAATTGTTGCCCAGTGTATTCTAATTGCTGATGGCAGAAGTCCTCTGCCTGGAAACACCAGTGTTATCTAGGTCCTGCCCCTAACTTTTACTGTGAAGATGACTACAAGGAAAAGATGGTTGGCAGCTTCTGATCCCTTTGCTTTTTGTCTTTCCTCCATTATAGAAGAAATTATCCAGCCTTTGGAGACAGATACCTGTACAGAAATTTGAGTAAGAACATCCTCTTTAATTAGCACAGTTGGCCCTCCACATTCACTAGGGCCATTTCCGCACTCAACTGTTAATAGTGTTATGATTCCACTTTCAACATCCTATGGAATCCGGTCAGCCCCTCCTGAAACTGCAAACCTCAGGATTCCATAGGATGTTGAAAGTGGAATCATAGCGCTATTAACAGTCGAGTGCAGAAATGGCCTAGGTTAGGGGCACAGGACCCTCACAAAAGTGGAAAAATCACAAATATCAATATTTGTGTCTGTGTCTGTAGGAAGAGGGCCAAGTCATGGTGGCAGGAACAAGAACCCTGGGTCCAGACCAGCTCAGAGAAACGAGAACAAAAGGGGGGGTATGGTAGCCTTATACTTCACCTCTCTTTCCCAGTTTGTTGGTTGGGCATTTGTGGAGGTCTCAGCAGAGAGTCTGTGGTGCTGAAAATGCAAGCTGCCCTTAGCCGGCCAGGCAGTGGCTCATGGAGGAGGAAGAGGAACAGAAGCAGTTTTTGAAAGCTCTGTGCAGTCTGATTGGAGCCTCCGAGAAGGAAGGTTCCCCTAGAAAATAAGCACTTGGGACAGGGGGCAGGGGTTGAAGAAACTCACACATAATCAAATCATGAAAGTCAAATCTGCAAATATGCAGGGCCAACTGTACTTTCAAATGGAGTTATGATAGTTTTATGGAGCATTGTATACAAGATCTAAGGTCCTGAGTATATATGATTGAAGAGTTTTCCTTTCCTTATAACATCTAGTTATAAGACTATAATATTTGTACTTACATACTGAAGATAAGAAGACAGTGATAATAAATGCCATTCTTAATAAGGAGGGGTTTGTTAAAAGAGAACATACAGCTTAAGGAAGTTTTTGAACCATGATCTGAATGTGATTTAGCATGGAAAAGTTTAAGAATGCCATTTGAGACTGCATTAACAGAACCATCCTATGCCAAGCACAAGAAGAAAGCAGTACTATGATCTTTAATATTTGTTACACCTCATCAGAAGTACTTTTTCCATGTTTGGGCACTTTTTAAAAGTATTCAAACAAGTAGGATACATTTTTAAGGAAGGCAATAGAGAGATTCTGGAAAACACAGCACAGAAGAAAGGTTTGAGAGAGAAAAGAAAAGCTTATGATATGTTTTGTTTAGATGGCATCTTTGTTCCATTAATTAACCTGGAGTGAGTGGTGGTTTTTCTTTCTGTACACTTCTCAGGGCATTGCCAGGATGGGGAACCTCCCCTTCAGCCTCCACAAACTTTACTAAGGCCAAGGCTGTTGCAGAAATATTGGTTAGATCTTCCAGTTCTATAACAGATATCTTATTTTAGTGCCTGCCCTGTTCTTTGATGATACACTCTTGTCATCCACAAGCCCTTATGCAAGAAAGAAATGTGCATTTGGAATACAACAGTTCAAAACAATAGGATGTCACCGCTCCATCCTGTGAAATCCTGGAATTTGTAGTTTCATGAAGTATTAGCATCATCTGCCAGAGAACTACAGTTCATAGAATTCCATAGGCTACAGCCATGGCAGTTTGAAGCAGGGTCAAAATGCTATAACTATGTACAGGAAGCCCCCACCTTTTGATGTCCCATTATCTGATGACTCACTCTTTAAATGCTTCCATTCTTTTGATGCTTCCAAATTAAGGACAAATTCCATTAATTTAGTGAGGGTTTCACTCTTTCCTCAGTTCTTCTTGCCTATGAAGGCTTATCTGGAACTGTTTGCTGCTTGCAAAGTGAGCTGAGAGGGAGGGGGAAGGCGCTAAGCCAGCTGAGAGACTTTGCAAACATTGTGCATACTCAGTAACAAGTGAGCCTCCATAAGCCCTTCATGCTCCCTACAGTACAGTACATGGATTCTGCTTTTCAACCAATTCCATTTACTGACAGTGCTCTAGTCAGATGAGTGGAGGTAGCCTGTAGTGTGTAAGAGACCTAGTGTTAGGGAACATTATCTGCAACTCAAAATGACACAGGGAAAATCTGAGGCACAGAATATAACAAGAGAACTATATAATTATCCTTGATGTTGTTGACTGTCAGCTGCTTTGCAGGTATGGCTAGGTAAAAGAAGACAACTACCGGTAAATTTTTTCTTCCTGCCTGTCTGTGCATCAGCAGGGTACTATCCCTAAATCTGTGTGTGCCCTGAAGAAAGAGAGGAATGGTGAGAGGGGAAAGAGAAGGAGCTGTCCATGGTCCCATTACAGCTGTTTGCCTCCTCAGAAGAAATGCGCAGTTTGTGAGGACAGTCTGCTGGCAGATTTGAGAAACAGATAAGAGTGTGCAAACACTCTGTTGTTCCTACATTTTCACATGCTTCCCACCAGACACCATATACTTGTCCAGAACTCTGTGTCACTGCTGAAATGGATCACGACCCCAAGGAGATGGCCAGCAGATTGGTTGTAGGAAGATGTCAGGAGGAAAAGAAGCAGTCAGAACAAAGAGAAGAGATCTAGCAAGGTGTAAATTGTTAATTTTATGTATGATCAATTTAAGTATGATATAAAGGTAGAAATAAAGGTGGAAAGGAGCTCAAATAACAAGAAGTGAAATGCAAGTAACAAGAGGTGAAGATTTTTCTTTTTTTCACAGTGGGCATCCTTGCTTCTTTTTACAGGAGCCCTGGGAGGTTATGTCCAATCAGAGGCATGGCTTTTGCCAATATGGATATTATTTTTCTGGAAAACCTTCTCATAAAGTGTCTGGTTACACTACAGAAGCAGAAAAGGGAGTTCAGCTCTCTTTTTGATATATTTTTTAGCTATCAGATGCTATAGCAATCTGTATTATGGGCAGGATCCGTTGCTGATGGAAACATTTCTGTCAGAAGATTCAGAGGGTGTTTGATTCCACATCACTTTGCAGCCACAGATGCACCCTGAAAATATACTCTGGGGAGCTGTGAAAACCTCTGGAACTGATTTTCAGGCAAGATGGAGAACTGCAAGGCATGGAGGAGAGAAGAAGAAAGGACTGTTTCACTAGTGGATTTCTCACTGGTGTAACCTTGGATGCAAGATTTTGTGTCCTATGAAATGCAGGAAGATTACAGTAGGTCTACAGAAACACCAAGAAGGAAAACTACCTTGTGTAAAGTTCACAACCAGTATCTTTGAATTTGGGAAAAGACACAGATTATGGCTCCTAGTCAACAATAAAACGCAGCAATAAAAATTGAGCAGGAATATCTGGCTAGCTGATACTAAGCTGATACTTAGATGAAATTTTAAATTAGTACTCTAATTAGTACTCTATATATAGTACTATTAAATATTGGCCTTAATCATTAGTGTAGAAGTAAAAATAATACACAGGTTAACCTTACACTAAATTCTACCAAATTTTCCAATTAAAGAAAGAAGGAGAGTGTCAGGGGCTGGGTGTGTGTGTGTGTGTATGGACATACAGACCATGATTTTAAAAATTAAATCTGCATGGATATTAAGACAATCTGAAGACCAATCTTCAGATTTCTTTAAAATACAAAATGCAAAACTCATGAAAAGCAGAAGGTTATTCTAATAGTGGTACGTATCAACATCTGCTTTTCTTTTAACTCTCTGCACATTCAGCATAGAGCTTATTTAGTATTTTTCTACACAGTACAAGAACTTTCCTGTATTTTTGCACTCTGTTTAATCGAACAATACTTTCACACTTTTACACCAAATCATCCCTTGTAAGTTGTTTACTCTTGTACTACAGTAGGACCACCATTTCCGCAGGGGATTGGTTCCGTCCCCCCGCGGATACTGAAATCTGTGGATAGTAGCGAATGCCCTGTGAACACCCCCCAAAAAAACAATTTTAAAGTACAGTTCTCCCACAGCCACGTGTAGGACCGGTATTCGCTGGGTCCCTGCATGTCCCAGGGCCTGAGTTTGTGCAGGCACCCAGGATCAGGCCCACAGCAACATGTAGGGCTGGCGTTCATCGCACTCCTGCATGCCCCAGGGCCTCCACATACTCAATCCAGCTGGCAGGGGTGTGCAGAGTGGGTGATCACCCATTCTCTGCATGCCCACTGCTGCTGCCTGTGTGGGTGCACTGGCTCGAGCCAGCAGGAGCATGCAGAGTAGGTGGTCTCCCATTCTCTGCATGCCCCCCACTGCTGCCTGTGCGGGCACACTGGCCCTAGCCAGCAGGAGTGTGCAGAGTGGGCGATCTCCCATTCTCTGCATGCCCATCGCCAACTGTGGATAAGTGAATCAGCAGATAACGAATCCGTGGATACAGGAGTCCTACTGTAATCTGAAAACTCATTCTTCATCTCATTCAATACAAAAACACTTAACAACAAGACTTTGATGTGGTATAACTGCTAATTAAGTACCTTGTAGCCCTATTCAGACATAGGCCCTTTCCGCACCAGGGTAATAAAACGGTGCAGAGCAACCTCCGACAGAGGTCATCTGCACCATGGAGTGGATTGAGGCGGACTACTTTAGCGTTGTTCCGCACCTCAATCCGCTCCGAAGCAACCGGAAGTGGTGGCGCTCCGTGTTTTTTAAAAACCTCTTTTCAGAGGTTTTTAAAAAGCACAGAGCGCGCAGCCCGTGCAGCTCCGTTGCCGCACTCCGGTGCAGATTTACAGGCGCGCACTAGTGCGTGCCTGCAGATCTGCCGGGAGGGGGGCTTCCGGCTGGTGAGTTTCTCCGGTTGGTGGAGAGCCTCCACCAGCCAGAAGCCACCATTTTGGATGCTGGAGACTATGGAGCAGCGAACCCCCGCTGCTCCGCATGGCGACGGACTTACCTGGCTGCCGGTAAGCTCCATTTCAGCACGTTTTCCCCCGTTTCTCCCTCCACATGCAGAAATGGCCATAATGTCTAGATAAAGAACACTATATATATGATTCATGAAGCTGCCTGCATCACTTCTTACCCTAGCTATTCATGGCCTTGCCTGCTGTGCCCTGGATATTCTCAGGTTGAGTAGGAAAGCTCAAGAAAATTTCTATGCTTGTTCATCCAAAAGCAAACAGAATGAGCTGTGCTTCATTAAGAACTGTGTGCAATCAAAGTTCCAAATTGTATGAAAAGTTCTATCTGAATTTAAGCAAGTGTACACAGAAGCCCTCTTCAGACTTTTCCATGCAATGCAAGAAGCTCAAGAATGGAAAATTACACTAGAGAATACATTTTGCATGTATTTAGAAGTACTTCTTCAAGTGGCAAAAGACATGTTTGTCATAGCATGTGATTTTCTTCACCTATGTACCTTTTATTTTACATCCACTGTTTTGGTGAGTGGTCATTGAAAAATACACACTTAATTTGTAAGTCTGATTGCCAAGGTATATATCTCTGAGGAAATCCCCCTGTCAGAGGGAAACAGATTAATCCTTGGAGAAGAACATTTTTCTTGTTGTCTAGTTGGATGTTGAGAGGACAGGGCTAGAACTCATGGTTACACTAAGGACAGGATAAGCACACAAATCTCCATGGGTCCCAAAAACGTTTCTTTTCTTTCTTCAGGCTAATGCATGAGCTAATACAAGATGGGCTATTGATTAAGTGTTTCTTCAGTCTCATGACTACAAAACCCATGATAGATTGTGATTGTGGGGGAAACCAAAGATAACATAAATATGTCATGAGCTCAGACTGTAATCATATACCAACCTGATAGGGAACAAGGCCCACTAAGCTAAATGGAACTTGTCTTGAGTAGATTTACAAAGGACTGTTGTTAATTAGATTGATCAACTGAAAAAGTAATAGCATATTTATAAATGGAACATAGTGAATTCATACAATTATTTCCTATAGAAATACACCATTAGAAATAAATTGAAATTTCCAGTAGATTTATTCTACTGCCCTTCATTTATTTCCTCTTAGAAAGCCTGCTTTAATGAATACCTAAGCATAATTTTATATTGTTTCAGTTCATATAACAAAATCCATATCAGTTTCACTTCCTTGAAAGATTTTCAGGTTTTCTGAATGAAATCTTGGGAATGAACATGAGATGAAATTAATATATTTTCACAGTGGGAAGGAAAAGAAAAAAAGAAACTCTGAAATAATATCCCAAGTTTTGGGGGGAGATAGGGACATGAGAATTGCTGAACCAAACCACAATGCTAGGAACATAAAAATCTGTTTTATATTGTAACTGAATGTTTGTCCATCAAGTCCTGTATTGTCTATCCTGACTGGTAGCATTTCTCCAGGGTCTCAGCTAGCAAGAGCTCTTGCCTATCATTTGGCACCTAAGTTCCTTTTATTGGAAATGTTTTGGTCTATAAGCAGGACCTTCTGTAATAGGACTGAGCAGCTGTTGTACTGCAACTCCCATAATTCCTCACCATTGCCTATATTGGATAGGTCTGATGGGAACGACAGGCTGCAAACATCTGGACAGCCACCACTGCCCACCTTATTCTTTATGAAAAGTGTAACATTATGTTAAAGCAGCTCCCTAAGTGTTACAGCAAGGAGTCCATAGACCATTGATTGGACCCTAGCAACATGGACCTATGTATTGTGTACTGAACTGACTTCTAGTCATTTCCTGTTGTTAAAATGGCCTCTCCTGGGCCTAAAATGGAGGGAAGACATGAAAAAATGCCCTCCATGCTCCCTATATAGTATCTGGGGAAAATAGGGGACAAATTGTATTTGTGTGTGTGCGTAAGGGTGAGTGGTAGAGCTCTCCAAGATCTCCTGCAGGGCTAGTGTGACCCCCTAATCTCTCACAGTTGCCCATCCCTGAAGTGTTCCTTTAATTAATTAACAGGGCAGTGGGCACACTTTACTGAGAGCTTGGTGTACATGGAGGGCAGGTTTATCAATTCCCTCCACAGAAAAATCAAGAATGGCCACTACCTTACTCACCAGATATAGTTAGAATGCTTAGATAAAGGTCTCCAGTGATTTCAACAGGGACTTATCTTATCTGAAGTGTTTTGACCACATACGGAGCAGGGGTGGCATTCCAACCACTTTAGGGGGTGAAAAAAGAATAAGCTTTCCCTCCTGGTACATCACACTCCTAGCAATCTCTTCCCCATCTTTTATTCATTCCAGGAAAACTTAAGAAGTAGCTGCACACATCATAGCAAAAGAACAACCAATACAGTAGCAGAACTGTAGAAATGTGAAAATCTAAAATAAAGGTGGCCATGAGTGAAGGAAAAGAAAACAGATCTCGTTTGTGATCTCTAAGCATCTTAAGACAAAAGGCTTTCCTGTTTTCTTGTACAGTATTCTGTGCCAGATGTGTTGAGTTCATTGGAACAAAAAGTAACAATTTAAGTTACTTTCCCAGAATGTACCTAATTATGTCATCTCAAGGCTGTAAGAACACAAACTACAGCCAAAAACTTGACATCATGCACAACATATGTTTCAAGTCTCTGTCTTCCAGTGGTGAGCAGAACATCTTTGTTTAGCAAGTAAAGCAAAAAAAGAGGGGAAGGAGGAAGAAGAAACTCCTGGACCTTCTGTTTTACCAAACAACTCATTGTATGTGTGTGTAATTATAGGAAATGGGCATCTTTTACTTGAAACATAGTGTATAGGGAGAAGAAGTATCTCTCCCCAGTTTAGACAAAAAGTTCCCTCCAGAACTCAAAATCTGCTTTCTTTGAACAGTTACAATAGAAAAATATTAATAAAAAGAACAAAACAATGACAATCAAAACTAAAATAAACAGCAGGAATAATAATAAACTGGGTCCTTCCACAGTACACAGTTTAATTGCCATTTCAACATCCTATAGAATCCTGGGATTTGCAGTTTGGTGAAACACTACAGCTCCCTGGCAGAGATTTTCAAATTGTGTTGCTATGTGTCTTCAAGTTGTTTCTGACTTATGATGACCCTAAGATGAACCTATCACAGGGTTTTCTTGGCTAGATTTGTTCAGAGGGGGTTTCTCTTCCTTAAACTGCAAATCCTAGCATTCCATAAAGTGAAATGATGGGATGATTGCACTATGGTGGAATCAGCACTATAGCTGTGTAATATGAAAGGATGCCAGGAGAGTGAGGCCTAATCATCAGGCGTATCTTTCTGAAACAAGCTTCGAAAACAGTGGTGAGCAACATGTAGCCCCCCAGATCTGTTGGACCATGCTCCTTCATGACTGGCTGCCTAAGGATGAAAGGAGTAAGAATTCAACAACAGTAGGAGGTCAACAAGTACCCACTCCTGATCTAAAGAACATTGCTTTTATCAGATTTTTATCTGCCTGAAAGCACACAAAAAAGATATAACTAGGTCTTCAGGTCAGAGTGTTTCACAGCCTGGGTGCTACCACTAGGAAGCCCATATAGCATGTGCCTATCTGTGTGCTCTTTTGAGAGATACAGATTAACCAAGTAAAACAAGGACTGGCAAGTACAGAAACAGTGGAAAAGAGAATCAAAGCAGAAGAGGACGAAGAGCTGAGCAAGCTAAATAGTATACTTCTGGGGGGAAATAAAAATATACTGGCTGCAGCCCAATAATCTTTACTTCAAATAAATAAATAAATAAATGCAACCAATTCAAAATTTGTATGTATGAGTTACTCTTCTGATTAATGAGATAGTTAATGTGATGGCAGCTTATCTCAAAAGGTGTTTTTAAAAAGCCAAAAAATGGCAAGTGAGAAAGAATGCAAAATACGTTTATCACTGCTAAACTAATCTCATGATCCTGAAGTGCATCATTAATTTGAACCCAGGGATTAGGTATGCCAAGAAACCCATCTGGAACATTCAGATGGTGAAAAGAAACTTTCAGATTTCCCACCGCACCAGCTTTGTTTCCCGAAAGTGACATGACACACAGAATAGAAGATGAAAGAATTCATTGTAGACCGTATGATAGAATGAGTGTAATAGTCCACAAATGGCATCCCAAATGGCTGAATATCTTATGCAAATTACTCCAACTCAAGCAGCATTAAATGCTGCACATTCCTTCCCTCCCCCTCCCTGCTCCCTCCCTCTCCATAATCTTGTTCCACAACTTCCAGTTGTTACCAAATGTTCTTCTCATATACGGTGATGTCATTCAAAATAATTAACAACCAGTTATTACTTTTTTTGCCTAAATTTGTACATGTTAATCAAAAATTTCCAATTGATGTACAACTCATCATTGGAGAAATGTGTGTGGATGTGGGCTTGCCTGCAACAAATGTGAAGGAAGGGATCCAGTTCAGATGATCTCTGGGTGATCCTCCCTTTCTCATTCTCCTTTCTTTATTCTTTCCTTCTGCCTGCAGGATCAGTTCCCTTTTCTGCTCTTCCTTAGCCTTCCTCAGCATCGTACACCATCACAACAGAGTCAGGGCTGGCCAGGGAAGCTTTTGGCTTGCTTCTTCTGGAGAGGGTGTCTGGGAATGAATTAAAGCATGAGGCAGTCAGAGGGCAAGGGCACAGCAAAACTTTTTGTTTTCTGTCTCCATGACAAGCAATTTGTGGAACCCAAGAAATTTTAACAACCGGTTTAGGCAACCTGGGACAAATCAACTGAATGACACCACTGCTCAAACAAGAAAGAAACAGAGATGTTAATATTATTTAGCTTCTGAATTATAATTTTTTTTCTTCATACCCTGAATCCCCGTCATATGTATGTGTTTGTGTGTATTCTCCTTTCAAAACTGGCAAATTAATCCTAGCAGGTCTTATGAAATTCTTCTGTACCCATAACAAAGTAATCCAGTCATGTTCCTTCCCATCTCTCCCACCCTTGTGATTATAGCAACACTTGTCAATAAGCTATATAGCATATACAGCAAATCAAATCAAAAACTTATTAGCAGCTTCCAAAAGGATGTGTTGATATGTGGTCTTGAACTCTGGGCATTTGTTCTTGTTCAATAGACTAACCCAAAGGCTATGCTGCTCTGGCTATGGCCCCAGTAGCATCACAGTACCCAACCCATCTGTAGACCAATAATGAAAGCATGTGCCACTCACCAATGGAACAGCCCTTCACTACTTGCTCCCTCTCCTGAAGGAGGACGACCACCAGTTTCTCCCTTTCAACACCTCCAAATGGACTATGTGGACTTGCAACCTGCAGAACACAAGCACTACCTCCTGGAAGAAATTGAACAAGGCTTGGGCATTTAGCATAACCTACATACCCCCTATCACTCACAGTCATCTGGTAAGGTAGAATGCATGAACCATCAGATTCAAACCATGTTATCTAAGTACTGTCAAGAGACAGGTTTGCATTGGCCTCAGGTATTGCCTGTTGTGTTGTTTCATTTACTCACTCAGCCACTTAAACAGTTGAATCTTTCCCCCTTTTGAAATGTTGTATGGCAGACCTGCAAACAAAACGTGTCCTTTGTCACGTGTTAATACCTCACTATTGGGGGGGGCGGGAATCACACTGCTGTGTCTCAGTTTTTGTTTTTACAGAAATGACTATGCTACAATTTCACAAGAAGACACTGGCACCCTAGTGGGATGACCCTTGCCTGGTTCTGCTGACTACATAAACAGTATTTTTTCTGGAAGGAAAGAAATCTTATATTCATCGTTCCCATGTTAACCCAGCAGTGCCACTGGAGACATTGATTCTGTAAAATCCACCTAAAGCTCATTGGACCAGACGAGTGGGAAGCTGCTAACTTATTCTTACTCACTGAAGAACCTCAATATCCAGAAGAATAAAGGAAAATAAATGAGGACATAGACGGTAGCATCATAGACTCATTTGTAATGTTCTACATAATCCTTAATATCATATTCCATTTTCTGTTGTTTACTACAGTACCACAGCCTAGTCTTCCAAGAGACCAAAAACTATGGGGCTATCTGACACCATATTTATGGAAAACTGATTATTTTTGTGGGTGGGGGGATACTCCACATGATGCATACCTATTTACTCCCTACTTTTGCTGTAAAAACTGCAAAAAAATTTTGCTTAAAGTTAACAACAGAGGCAAATCCTCTAAATTGTACAGAAATGCAAACTACAAGTTTCTTGTATGCTCAGGTTAAATTGCCTGATGGATGGTCCTGGATATGTGGGTTCACAGCAATTATATGCCTCCTAATGCCAGTGGTGGGCCTTGCACACACTTGGAAGCATATTTGTCACAATGCTTGGTTTGACAGTTTGTTGTTGCATTCAAAGTACCCCAAATGTACCCCAAAATTACTTTTTTGTTTAATATCAATATGAAAAATTACCAAACCACCTTACGTAAACCAAAGTATTATAAAGATGCTTTAGAATGTATGCTCTTTAGGAAACAAGTGAATATGACTCATGGTCTTCAAAAACTACAAAGGTGGTGCAGATCAGCCCCTCTTGAGGGATAGTCCTCACAGCACCAAATGGGGGATTCTTGGCTTAAAATATACATGAGGGATGTTAGAAGATTCTCAATTGCCCTGTCATTGATGTGATTAACAAGAATATTGATCAACTGCTTCTATTGACCAATTATATGAATAACCTCTGTTTTGTTAACTCCTGTATGAAACTATTATTGCTGAAATTGGGAGTACATTTGTTACAACAGTGATAGACTTGTTTGTGAACACTATGACAGTTACAGATAGTTACACACTGCTCTGTTCTTCCAAACAGCTAACGGAAGAGTTAGATAAGAAATAACAAGTAGCCAGTCCTAAGTGAAATACTAATCTTGCTGATGTATCTTTTATTCTGCTTTCCTAATCAAGAAAATAGTATAAAAATGTGAAGCTTGAAGAATAAAGTTATCCTTTTGGATCACTACTGCTAGTAGATTGGACTGAACACAGTTCTGATTATCAACAGGATCCTTTGGCCAAAGAAACTCTTTTCTGTGTTTTATTGTATTGCATACTTTGCATTCAGTGTTGCTGCCTCACTTCCTACCCGGTTTCAGAGCTCATCCCAGCTCTGTGTCCAACCCGTTTGGATACCGTGGGTACAAGATTTCAACCCACTCACAGTATGCCACTGGGCTATTACTAAAGTCTTTTACCAAGCATGCTGCTATAGGAACCAATATTAAATCAAGTCTCCGTAGCAATCTGGAACTCTGGTTCCTAGTAATATAGAAAATCTGGACATTGTGATGGAAGTAATAGACAAAGGATACAATATACCGTTCCTTAGGAAAGGCTAACTTTTACTCTTAAGTATGCCATTGCTCCTGAACAGGTAGAAATATGTAAAATGTAAGATGGTAGGTAAATAGTTCCCATCTGAGGAACCACTCTAGTCGTTGCTCATGAGTTGGCATGGCTCCATACCATGCTGCCTTGCAGTAAAAGGTACTATCTGTAGCTGAAAAGTGTTCATGTAAAAACAGTGTCTGGAGCAGGAGTGGGAATCATGTAAAATTCCTGAAATTATTGGGGTGCAAGTATCAGCAGCTGTACCTGCTGGTGAGGAATGCTGGGAGCTGCAATCACACAACATCTGGAGGGACAAATGATTCCCAACCCACAAGAGCAACAAGTCCACAGGAAACTAGCTCATCAAATTAACCAAAATTGTCTACTGGTATAATGACTCTCTCTGGTAAACTAGATATTTACCAATAGCATAAGGGATAAGATATTTACTATATAGCTATATCAGTTTGATGCCAGCTTAACTGCCATAGCCTCATATTAAAGAAACCTGGGGTTTACAGTTTAATTAGCTACTAAGAACTGCAGTTCAGGACTGCACTAAACTCTAGTAGAGAATTCAAAGTACTTCACTGAACTAAAGATCATCAAATTCCTTACAATGGACACGTGCTAATTAAACTGGTACTGAACTTTGTAGTGTAGACACAAGTTTATTTTAAATTTCTCTGACAATCACCAAGATGGGTTTTTAAAAGATGATGTAACACAGAGATGAAAAGTTATGTCCTGGTTCTAGCATTCATTAAGGATAAATTTAGATATCATTCTGTGTGAACAACTGGTTATAATGGTGGCCTTGTGTGCACAATTTATCTTTCTCCTCCTCCAAAAAAAGGAAGTCATGAAAACAAAAATATGAATGGAAATTTCATGTGTTTGGCCATTTGTACAGAAGGTTTACACCACTTTGGCACAATGGTATATTGTTGCTGCTGTCATTGTCATCACCACCACCACTAGTTTCTATACCACTTACCATAGCTAAACTTATTTCATGTTAATGCTGGTGAATGCATGAAATAAAACGAAATTTATACAATGTTTATGACAAGGGATTTGTATCTCTTAACCAGAAATGAGCAATCTGTGACACTTTAGATATTCTCCACTGCTCTATACCCAAGCTGTGGACTGGGTTGAACTGGGAAGAAAGAATGTGGTGGTTTTCCAAATGTTTTTATTCTACAGGGTCTCTTTCAGACTACACAAAGATTACACTGTATTACCATTATAAGTGCCATGGCTCCATCGTACAGAATCATGGGATTATTTGTGAATTAATTAAAATATTCTGCCAGAGAGCTCTAGAGTCTCACCAAACTACAAATCTAGAAATCCATAAGATGCAGCCGTGATCGTTAAAGTGGAATCATAGCATTATAATTGTGTAGCATGATAAACACTTAGGCCATTTCCGCACAATACTGTTATAGCACGATGATTCCACTTTCAACCTCCTATGGAATCCTGGGGTTTGCAGTTCCGGGAGGGACCGGCTGGCTAAAAGAGTGTTGTATGGAAATGTTCTTAGTGGGGGTGACGGGTAACAGTGCAACAACATACAGAGGATCTCATGTCATTCCCCCCCAATGATGTTGACATCTATGTAACACGTAGATCTGTAGAATGTTTTGAAACTGCCATGTATGAAAAAAAATCTGTACTAAATTTAAATAGAGTTCCCTGATTTAATTTAGCATCACATGACTTCTGTTCAAGCATAAACCACACAGTGGCAGAAGCACAGCCTCTAGGATAATACTGACATGAATGCACCCATAACTGAGTCTGAATCTAAAAGCCTGTGAAGCCGATTCAAGTATTTTACAATGGAGAAAACAAAGCTAACACTATTTGGCATTGAGGATTCCTTGTGTGGTGCAGAATATATACATCCTGTAGGGCTTGTCAAGGAAACAATATATAGAGTCTTCTCTTTGACCTAGCTTTATACTCATCTTTTCTGTACAAATGTTATCAGATAGCCTCCTGGAATAAATGTAACAGTCTCCTGGTGGCTGGGAAAGAGCAAGGGTAGTGATTGCAGCCAGGAAGTAGGAGAGCTCACACAAAAGCAACAAGATTGTCTCCCCCACCTTTCGAGATCTGAGATTAGCACAGTAGTGCATGATGTGACTGGTTTAAAAGTCAATTCTTTCCAGAGCAAGGATTATAGAAGTCGCTATCTTCTTGGAAACAAACTCATGGGCACATTTTTAAATGCCGTTGTATCCTGATCTTACTACCCAGTTTTGTTTTCTTTACCCAAGGGTGCATTTTTATTGTTATTGTGCAAAAATAAAGAACCAGCAAAATTTAACAGGAGCCAACAGGGAGGAAAGGAATGATATTGACTACACACTAGAGAAAGGAATAATCATGTTCTCTGGTCTGTCTCTTCTCACCCAAATACAAACAGAGAAAGAGATTCAGAATGGAGGGGGGGACATACACAGTTGGCCCTCCACATTCACTAGGGTTAGAAGCACAGGCCCCTTACAAAAGTGGAAAAATCACAAATATCAAAATACACATATGCGTGTTTGTAGGAAGGGTACTGAGACCTGGTGGGGAGAACAGGCAACCAGGGTCCAAACCAGGGCCATTTCTGCATGAGAGTGTTATAGCGCTATGATTCCACTTTCAACATCCCATGGAATCCTGGGGTTTCCAGTTTCAGGAGGGGCCTGCTGGCCAGGTAGCGGATGGTGAAGGAGGAGGAGGAGGAGGAAGAGGGGGGGTTTAAAGGGTTGCGTGGTCTGAGAGGGAAGGTTCCCCTGGAAAATAAGCACCTCAGCGGGGAGGAGGGGTAGAGGTTGAAGAAACTCGCAAATAATCAGATCCATGAAAGTCAAACCTGCCAATGTGAAGGGCTGGTTGTAACCTTCTTGTCAAGGTACGGCTTAACCAAGAAATGACAGTACTCAGATACCACCTGCTCCTTTTTTCCCTCCACTGCCAAGTTAATTGAGTTCAAACTTCTTTTGCAGTTTAAATTCAGTTTGCAGCAACTGGACTCAGCTGAGGACAGAGGAGGGAAAATAGGAAGGGAAAAAAGGAATGGGATATTTTAAAAGGAACTGGAAAGGTAGGATGACAGAGGATTAATCTTGACTGTCTCTGCCAAGTTAGGGCAGTTGAAATGTGTGCAGTTAAAGTGGAATCACAGTGCAATATTTGTGTAATGTGAAAGGGCAACACAACTAGCCCAGTAGCAGCAGCACCAACAGGAAGAGCAATGGTTGTTCTGACATCCTGTTTTTCCACTGAGGACTTCAAGGCAGACTTCTCCCCATTTTTGTCCTATCATATACATGGAACCCAAGGCAGGAAGCTCTGTTGACCTTGAGGCCCAAGACATAAGAGGGAGCCTGTGACAGTAAGGAGCAACACTAGCTTTTCTCATTGTGTGAATCCTTCAGTCTTTTTCAGAGCTTCTGTCAGTATCCTTACCCTGATTTCATTTCTTGTCACCATGCAGGGCTCTCCATAACTCTGGGTTAGTTCGTGGTTTGCATGAAAGCATGGACATTTATGGCCAAGCAACATTATAGTATGTTCAAGATGGCTAAAATTATTCATGAGGAAGAACACACAAACCAGGAAAGGCTGAAAGCAAAGTGACCCTACTGGAAGAGCAAGATTTTTCCTCCTCCCTTCCTCTCCCCACTGCTGAGTTAACTGATGCAAACTACTTTTGCACTTTGAAATTGGTTTGCCCCAACCAAATTAGTTTGCCCCAACCAAAGTAAAGTGCAGACAAGGGGGGAAAGTGAGAGAAGAGAGAGAAACTGGGACATTTTAAAAACAGCTTAAAGAGAAGAATGACAGAGGATTCATCAGGACTGTCCTTCCCAAATCAGGACAGTTGGAGAGCATTGGTTTGCCAGTGCCTATTAATGTGGGAAGAGGAGTCAAGATGTAGGGCATTGCTGAATGGATTCTGCAGCAACACAGGCCAAAAGGCAGCTGGATGCTTCAAGGTGACCTGCTATTATTAAGCATCTTCCAGCCCCAGCATCCAAAGAAATTCTGCAAATGTGCCTTGGGAAGCCCTGACCCAAATTTAGCTGTTTTCAGGTTAAATCCATTAGACAAAGGAAGAGAAAAGAAGAGCGTAAACAGAAAAAAAATGAACTCATTAGGCTACAAATATGGGACAGAAAGAAATGTGGGAACTGGGAGGCACTGAGTAATACAAGTAGAGAAGAAACATAATATGGTTCTAAGAAAGATATAGGAAAGAAAGATTATATAGACAGTAAAGAAGAGTGAATTGGGGCAGAAGAGGATAACAAGGTAGAATTATGTTAGGAAACGGATGGTGGAAATGAAAAGAAGGGATGGGAGGATTAAACTACATGATACAGTACATATCATATAGTTCAGGATCTTTTTATTTCAACCTGGAGTAAATATAGTATGCCCCAGACGCAGATCAAGACCAGTATTGGGGAAGATTCTAAACTTCCCCCTGATCTGATTACTAGCCTTTTTATAAAAGAATCACTGTCATGCAAACATTATAAAGATGGTCCCCCCCCCTTTCTAATTTCCCTCCAACAGGAGAGATTTCAAAATGAAAAGCAGATGGGGCAAGAGCTGAACCTTCTATGCTGGTCTCAATCCATGTTAGGGCTGTTTGCATTACTTGTTGTGTGCCTTCAGTTTTTTTTCCAATTCATGGCAAGCCTAAGGCACACACATACTCCCTCATCATGGAGATTTATTGGCAAGATTTATTCAGCAGAGATTTGCCTTTGACTTCCTCTGAGGCTGACAGTCTGTGACTTCCCAAGGTCAACTGGTAGGTATCCATGGCAGAAAAGGGATTCAAACCTCCCAGAGTCCTACTCTAGCACCCAAACTACTATACCACTCTGGCTGTCCGTGCTTACACTGACTCTGGTGTAAAACAGGAACAAATCTTAAATTGTATAATGTGTATTTAACATACATATTTTAACTTTAGGAAGAGAAGTGAATCATGATGAGATCAGGAATAAAGTATAAGATTAACATCTTATCTGTAAACCCACCCAGATCTTTGTAATGACAGGGGAAAGGAGGTCAAAGAAGTAAAGAAAAAGAAGAGAATTTAAGAAAAGACTGAATTTTGAAAGAATTTGTGCATGAAGGCACTGTCTTGTTCTTTGTCAAAGCCACTCATGAAACTTCCTGATCTCCTTCTTTCATAAAAAGACAATGGCTTTAAGGTAGAATGGTTTAATAAAAGGATTGCTGCTACAGGGAAGACATACAAAAGAAAGACTCTTAAACCTAAAGCAGAAAATGAGACAAAACCTGCTCATAAGAATGGCAATTATTTTCTCCTGTCTGGAGAAAAGCTATACCCAATTTTGAGACAGCCTGAGGCACATCCAGGTAGACATCACTAGCGGTGGGCTTCTCCCCAGATGGACCATGATGGGTTCCAGCAAGGCTACAGAGTAAGAAGGTTGCAGTGGCTAGTTCCCTCTGTTTGTGAGAACACAAATACCTCCGCTCAGTAACCGAAGCTATGATAAAAGTGTTATGGGGCAAAGATAGTTCACTGGGTTAGAAAAGATATGTAGTAAAAATAGAAAGGCATCATTCAAAAAGAGGGCAGAAGAAGATACGGATTTGCATACAATTTCCACATGTTTATTTATATGGATAGATGTATGTTTAGAAATAATAAGTGAAATTTAAACAGAACATCTAACAACAGGGTGGAAGAGTCTGAGCAGGTAACTTGTGCTCAGTCTGTCATCTGGGTGCTGTTAGTGGGCAACCCTATTTTGGGCTTTGCATGGTTCTTCATCCGTTAGTTAGACTGGACAGTCATTTAAACAGAGCAGGTGGAAGTAACTTGAGACCCTCTAGATATTGGTAGACTGCAGCTCCCATCAGTCCCAGCCACTATAGCCAATGGAATATGGAATCTAGGAACATGGTTGGAACCCAAACATATCCGGAGGATATGCTTTGTCCACCTCTGAAGATGATGCTTTCAAATAGATGACTATTCTCTAATAACCCAGTAGAGATTATTCCCTACAATACAGGACACATGGCCACCGTAAGTAGAGAGGAAGGAAGGAAGAGGCAGAGACACAGCCTACTTAGGAAGCAAATTCCTGTCAAATTCAGAAACCTATAAACCAGTCACCCAAACCAGACTTCTTGGGATCCATTGACTCTTGGGCACTGGAATTTTCCACATCTACATTTGGGGCAGTTTCCTCAAATCAGCAAGAAAAATCCACGGTGAGGAAGGCTTGAAGGCAAATAAAACCAATCATAGCCGCTTCCATAGGAAGCAGATTTTCATTTTAAAGAACTGCAAAAAAGGATCACATCAAGAGAGTGATCAATAATGCAAAAATATTTCTTCCTTTCTCTCTTAACAGGGAAGGATAAACAACAATGAACAACCAACAATTTAACATTTTAAAACTGCTGGCGCTTTAGCATGTTCCAAATCATGAGAGACAGCCAGCCTCCTGGACTCTTTTCTAGATAAATTCTATTTGGTTTCTATCATAGTTAGGATTATTTATTTTAGTTGTAATTATTTTTGTAAAGTTTGATGTTTTTTAAGGGACTGAACATAAAAATGCAGCAAATAATTAGGTGAGCATGGAGTTTATAGCTTAAGAATATAAAGTGTAATGTATTGCAGCAGCAAGAATAGAAGGGGGAAAATTAAAGAGCACAAAACTATAACAACTAGTTTTGAAGGGGCTCAATGTGAAACAGACCAGAAAATGATTATTCTACAGCAATAAATACACAGTACTAAAACAAAGTCTCTAGCATTGTGGAGGGAAAAAACCCTATAAATAAAAGAGACACCCCCAAAACCATTCTGGGCAAAGTATTTAGTGTGGCTATAAAACAGCAAATTTGTTTTCTTTATATTAAGTGTAGCTTTGATTGAATCTGTAGAATTAAACTCTAATGTTATTATAAGTTAGAAGCAGAATTTCTGTCTGGCACCAAATCAAGCAAGAAATAAGTGTGAGTCACCAAGTCTGAAGATGTGATTTGCCTTTATATGGCTTAGTTAGGGTTACTTGGGATGCACTGGAAAATAAAAGTATTCCTGACGTAAAGAAACAAAAATGCTCCCTCTAAAATACACCCACAGAATGAAGTCCATGCACCAGTGATGTCTCTGTATATATACACATCTCTTCCTAAGAAGCCCAAACAGATTATCATGTTTAACACACTTTCAGATGAGATTAAAATGTCAGATTAGGAGATCCTCCATTTGATGACTATGGGGTTACAGAGCACCTTTTTTTGATCAGCCATTCTATCCTTTTATTCAGTGGAAGGAGATACTTCTCTTTCCTGTTCTGTATAGCCAGTACACTATACGTCACTATACAGGAAGTCAGATCCTATAGATGTTGGATCAAAAACAGAGGTCAAAGCCAACATCTTGTAAGCATATATATCTATTACATTTTAGTGAACTATATGTGTAAGGAAGTTTGGGATGGAGACAACACTCACCAGAAAGACTTTTCACAGGGAGGGACAATTTCTGTCTGTCTTCTCCACTTCTGATGGAGAATGGTGGCTAATTCACTGATTAGATGTTTACCAAACATCTTTTGGCACTGGAAGTATATCTGCACAACCTATTTATATCAATTAGATATCACATTGCCATCATCCATTCTAGAAAATCTTGGGATTTGTAGTTTAGTTCAGACATACATAACAAATGTCTCCTACTTTGTTCTTTCCTCGTTATTAACTTTTGACAACTTGACCATCCTGGCCATATGTGTCCCAGTTTTCATCTGTGGAATGTCGGAGGGAATACAGTAAAAGCACCAGATCCCATCTGATCTTGGAAGCTAAGCAGGATCAGCCCCTGTTAGTACTGAATGGGAGACCACCAATGAATGCCAGGTTCTGAAGGCTGTATTTCAGAGGAAGGCAATGGCCAAACACCTCTGACTATTCCTTGACAAAGAAAATTCCATGAAACTCATGCCATAAATTCTCAGGTGACGTGAAGCCACATACAACCCCTGTTACTTCTAAGGTATGTTGTCCTAGGGAGACCTACTGCATCCACTGAACTAGAGTTTTCAGGGCACCTGATTTACTTCCTTTTCTAAAGGGAGGCCTGGGGAATGCACTACTCCTGCATTTGGGACTTTAAATTAATGAATATTCCAAACCTCTGGCCCTCCACTTAGGGCTTGCAGTAAGAAAACCCTATGCTTAGTACCCATATTTGCAGTTTCAAAGGCCAAAATCAGCACCTTGAATTGGAATCAGAAACTAACAAGCAGCTAATATAAGGGTAATATGATCTGTGCCTATGACTCCCACAAGTATTCTGGATGGCACATTCTGTTTGGTACAGAGGAGCACATAGAACCATTATTAAACTCCAAGGAATGCATGAGAAACATGAGTTGAAATGTGAAAGAATATTACACATTTTTTGATCCAGTAGTTTTGGGGAGATGCCTGGAAGTCCAACAGAAATAGGACAGATAGGATTCAGAAAATAGCTCATGTCTTTCTAAGCAATTCCATTCCTGCATCTTCACCCAACTTTCTCTGGGCTCTAAAAAACAGTTCCAGGCCACACAGAATGAAATTACAGGGATCAGGTGGATTCTGCAAACACCAAGGCTAATCTGATTGATGATTTGTCTAACCTGTAGCCCAAATGTCTAGGGGAAAAGGGTCCCTTATCCCAGATGTCTTAGGAGTTCTTCCAGTGAGAAAAGACAGATAATGACAGATAAGAACAGAACTGGAAAGTAGGAGAACTCCATATTCTACATCCCATCCCTTCTTTCCACTTTTTCAGCAATGCTTAGATCATAATAGTTATAGGTGAGTGCAGGAAAAGTCTGAAGTCTCCTCAGGATGTATGTCATTCTGTAATAAAGAGGTCAAGAGAGTTTCAGAATGTCCGTATAGCCCATGATTTCTACTTAAGATATTTAAAGCCACTCGTTAAATGCATATAAAGAGGTAACAGATGTCTAAGTACACCTTGGGATGCTCTGGTGCCCTCCCCACCTCCTTGGAATATTAATCATGCTTTCATATAGCAGAAAAACTCACCTTGCAGTGGATGAATGAGGCTGTGCTTATACCTCCTCTGCTCATTTTCAGAACTAGAGCAGCAACGGTGTCTCTCCTTTATTGCAAGGGACAACAGCTCAGGACAGAGAGTCATTTCAACACCCTCCTAGCTAGGGATCCTGCCCTCGACACACACGTCTGATGCTTAGACATGGTCTCCTGGCTGCCTACACTGCTGCCCATCTGGTGGGATGGCGCTATGCCAGCTCACAAGGTAGCATGCCAGCTTCACTTGCACAAACAAGCCAAGATACCAATTTGTTTCGAGACATACTGTCTTCATTATGAGGTGGATAGCCTTTCCCATGAGAACGTTCCTGTGAGGGTAGTTTAAAGGACATCAGGCCAGTGCCATAACTAGGCATCCTTTCTGCTCCTAGGTCACGATTTCTAGTTTTCACCCTGTGGGACTCAGCACAACACACACTTTTGAAACAAATCATAATTGGGCCACTTGTATACAGTAGGTAAATATGGACAAAATGGGAATTCTCCTTGGGCTAACTGTGAAAATAATGACTGATAAACTCTGGGGTGACTTAAAAAACAGTTCTGAGCCTTTAAGTGCTTTCTTGATTGCAAATAACCGTCTTTTGTTACCATTGTCTGAGTTTGGTAGCCTATATGGGTCTCCCCTGAAGCCATCAGCAGCTTTCCCCTATGTTGCTGTGCTGCTGAATATGCTATGGCAGAGGCACCCACAAACAAACCTCTTTTCCCCTTTAAAACAAGTCAACATGGGAAGCACACATCTGGTTTTTAAGCTGAATTGCCTTGTTCTAGAGTAAAATTGTGCTCACTCAGGCCATTTCCGCACTAGACTGTTATAGTGCTGCTGCTGCTATTGTTATTATTATTATTAGCCCCTCCCTAAACTGCAAACCCCATAGGATGTTGAAAATGGAATAAGTGGAATAACAGCACTGTAACAGGCTAGTGTGGAAATGGTCTCACTCTGTCATCACCACTAAGTTGTAACAATGGGGGGAGCAGAAATAGGTCTCAAAAATGAGAGGGGGCATGTTGTCTACAAACCACATGTTTTCTACCCCCATTGTAAATCATATACTATCTTTTAAAATGTAAAGCAACATAGTTCACTGCTACTTCATTTTTACTTGCCTTGCCCTTTCTATGCAAGGTCAATGAATAGAGGGAGCACAGCAACTGATGGGAGCAGCATGTGTGTAGAAGACCAGAGGTGGGGCTGGGGCCAGTCATGTAGGGACGGGCAGGCCGGAAGGGCAGTTCACCCTGGGCAGCAATGTTTTGGGGGCATTCTGGCCCATAGCTATGCCCACATATGCCCTGGCCACACCCCCACGCACAGTGGCCATGCCCCTGGTGCTGTAGCTCTCCGTCCCTCCCACCCACCCTCACTCCACACACTCCAAACTCCGCCACTGGCTAGGTCCTGCAAAATATGGACCCAGATCTTCAAAAATCTACTTTCTGGGCTACAACTCCCAGAATTCTCCTGGATGGCATGACCACTGCTGTCTATAGTTTTGTTCAGTTTGTTTTTAAAGTAACTTTACTTTCCTAAGTTTAGCATGGGATTGGGCCCCACAAAAACCTGAAGCCCACATTGTGTCTCTGGTGCTCTGGTGAGATTCTGCCTCATTCAGATGCTCCTGTCTCCCCACAGGGGTTCTGAAGAGACCAGGAGCACGTCTTCACACTCAACCTTTCCAGAACAAAAAGGGAATTTGAGGGTCACTGTGTTTCTGAAAAAGTGCTCCACAATTCCAAAGTTTGGGGGGGGGGTTCCCACTTGGCTACTGCTGTTTATTGCCAAATTCAGCTTCTGCTTGAGCTGCAGTTTCCATTTGAGCACTGATCCTTTGCTTAGTAGCAGTGGTATCATCATGTAGGCAATCAGATTTCAAGGATCAAAGGCTTCAAGAACAGTCCTGGGGGCTACATGTGGCTCCAGGGCTACACTTTGCCCACTTTTGCCTTATATGGGGCAACTTTCTTCTTCTGCACTGGGGACTCTGGCAAGATTATTGAAGGAGAGGCAAACAGAGGTAAATCAAATAAGCACAAGCAGATGTTCAAGGGCGGGATGTGGCCAATAGGACAGCAGCTGGCCAGCCATGCCCAGTGCTCTGGTGGAGAGACAAAGAGTTACATCCAATTACATAAGCTCTATGGGGAAGAGGAGAAGTTCCTGGCAGTAATCACAGCCAAGCTGGAAGCAGCCATCTCTTGAACAATAACTGACAAGCAAAAACATATCTGTCTGCTCAAGTGCTGCACACATCTCTTTTCCCAAATGCACCCTCTGTGACTCCAGCCTGCCAGAAGCCTAACCTTCTCAGGAAGTTTTATTTGAATTGATGTCACCTTTTAATAACCTCTCATTGCTGTTCTCACAACATAACCGGTTTCATTAAGATTGCTGTCACAATGCCAGGATTTTTATTTGGAAACATCTATTTATTTTGATCTTTCAAGAGGAAAATAAATGGAAATAGTCATTTTGTTTTCAAAGGTGTCGGGGGACAGGTACATGATTGGCATCTCATGGTTGTTTGTGAAACTATATGAACAGATACATTCCCAATGTCTGAGCATCCAAAAAGATGTGTGTGTGGGCACACATGCGCATGTGTGCATTTCTGATGTACATGTGCATTCATATACATGCATAGATATAGATACAGGAGGGTATTTTTTATGAATAATATTCTGTAAAATATCAGAGAGAGGGAGAGAGAGAAGTGTCTGACATACATTGCATAGCAATTGAGGGCTAATGAAGATCCAGGTATTAAATCAATTAAGAAGTATCAAAAGCTACCTAATCATCAAGGAACAAAATTGGCACCACAATATGTAGTGAGTATGGGAAAGCCTAATTTACTAAACATACCCTGCAGTCACATAATTGCATGTAATTTTACCAGCATAATTAACTAATTTAATTACCACTTCTCAAGTGCATCAATTATTGACATTACAGAGTTTTCAGACAGCGGAATTACTGTGTGATACATTCAGAGAATGCAAAATGTTCCTCACACTTGCATCTCTAGTCACAGGCAACAACTGAGGGGAGACAGAAGGAACACCTCTTCTCCTTTTGCCCCACCATGAGAAAAGGCACTGGAGGGAGCATAGCTGTGTGGCTGGAACAGAATTCAAAGGAAGCCTCAAATAAATTCTGTTTCATACATAAGACTGTATACAAACAAACATTTTTGGAAACAAATAAGTAGAATTTCCAGAATGTACAATTTTTCTTGACACCCTCCATGATATTGGATCATGTGGTTCTGGAAGTTTTTAGACCTTCAAAATCCTGCAAAACCTATTGGATGAGAAATTATAGTAGGGCAAAACCAAATGACTATCTACACACCGGACGCTCTTCAAGTCCGAAAAATAATTTTCTATAAACAGTCATATATAGAAAATGAAAATACTCAATGGAGTATTCAACAAAGCAATAACTAATGTAGACAACATTGTTTGTGAAATATTCACTGATATTATAAAGAGAGAGAGAGAGCACCAGTGTAGGGTGGCGGTTTGAACACTGGACTAGTAGACTGGAGGCCAGTATCCAAATCCATGCTTCACCATTGAAAGCCACTGGGTGACCGTGGACAAGTCACACTCTCTCACCCTCAGAGGAAGGGAAAGGCAAACCTCTTCTGAACAAATCTTGCCAAGAAAAACCCATGATAGATTCACCTTAGGGGTCACATAAGTCAGAAATGACTTGAAGGCACACAACAATTCTAAATAGAATCCAACAGGTATCAGCTGTTATCATATTTGCACAGTGCCAGTTCCAGGTTTTGGAGGAGCTTGAGTGCAGCACCTTTAATGGTATTTACAGTGTAAGTTCTACAATGTGATGTGATGGAGGGTGGGGGAAAACCATTGTAGTTTTAGGCTGTATCTATAGAACTATAATGTGCAGATCAAGGGAGGTAATTATACCGTTCTGTTTAGCTTTGGCCAGATCTCAGTTGAAGCACTGCATCCCCTTGTAGGCATCACAGTTTAAGAAAGATATTGGCAAGATGGAACATATCCGGGAGACAGTGAAGAAGATGTAAAAAGAGTTTGGAAACCAAGTCCTGTGAGAATGGATGAAGGGAGTGAGATTGTTTAGCCTGGAGAAAATTGAGAGGTGATATGATAGCTGTCTTTAAATACCTGAAGGACTGTCACATCAAAGATGGAATGAGCTTGTTTTCTGCTTCTCTAGACGATAATACTCAAACCAATGGATTCAAATAACACAAAATGAGATTCCAGCTAAATATTAGAAAGAACTTCCTGATAGTACTTGCTGTTTGCTGACAAAACAGAAGATGGTGGACTCTCCATCGTGAGAAGGTTTTAAACAGAAGTCAGTGGTTCACCTATCATGTACTGTATTGGCAAGGTGTCAGACTAGATGACCTTGGTGTACCTTCCAATTTTATTATTCTCACTAGTGTTTTCACCAGCTGCTGATGTTCCTTCTGTTCCTTATTACTGTTTAACTGTCATGCAGTGTGCCTTTGAGAAAGCAGGCAATGGCACTCATCTGCTCTCTCTTCACATGACCTTTACCTGGACAACAGCAAGAAGCAAGTATATAAGGAGGGTGGTGAAGAAGCTGAAAAGGGGGGTCTTACCAATACCCCTGCCAGGTTCACAACCATGCGATCCCTGGGTTGGTCAACAGTCCTGCAACCACATTACTTGCACCAGGATTCAACTCAATGAACTTTTCTTTAAGACAATGGGACAGAAATAGATACTCCAGTGTGGCTAACAAACTTGCTTCCACTGTAAACATAAACAGAGAGCAATCGTATACACATCTAGCCAAAAGTAAGTTACATTGCCTTCAGTGGGACTAGTGCCCAGCTAAGTAAAGGTAGGACTCCAGCTTCAGCTCCATATTATATCTCAGCCTATTTATGTCCAGGGAAGTTTACTTCAGATGAGTTTTCATCCTGAGTGACAAGCTGGAGCTTGGAGTGGAGTTCAGTTTAGAGCATGGTGGTAAGCTCAAAGGCCTGGAAGATATCAAAATGTCATCTAGACTAGTTTTTAATTAAAGTCATTGCTCAGTGTAACTGAGTCCAGTGAGATATGTGGTGGTTTTGACAATATCCCATTCTTCTCAGAGCAACACTCAGAGCATCTTTTGGCAACAAAAATATAGCATACATACAAAGAAATACAAAAGCAACAAACACAAGAATGAATATAAAACCCCTTTTTAAAAACAACATGTTTACACATGGGCTGAGATCTTACACTAGGTTGCATAGCATCTTTTTCCCACATGTGGAGTTATGCATCAATTGTGCTACATCACAACTGTGTTGAATGGCAATGTTGAGCAACTGAACATGCACCTGAATGCTCAACCAAGTGCAGAACGAAATGTACATTTGCATGTACAGCAGCACTACATACACAGCTATGCTTCTATGACTTCAAACTGAATGCAGACATAGCATGTTGGACAAAAATCCCAAACTACTTCTATTGGTGAAGTTAGTTCAGTAATTTCTAACTTATGGCAACCCCAAGGTAAAGTTATCACAGGGTATGTTGGCACAGTTTGTTCAGAGGGGCTTTGCTATTGCCCTCTTCTGAGACTGAGAAAGTATGACTTGTCCATTATCACCCAGTGGGTTTCTATGGCCAAGTAGGAATTTGACCATGGTCTCCTAGTCCAGTTCTCAAACCAGGGGTTCTGAAAACATCTGTGTGCATAAGACCCTGGAAGGATTCTGGCCATGGACTATATGAAATATCTTACATCTTTGCAAATGTTTCTCTACTTCTTCAGTTTAATGTTACACCTGCAGAATAGACTTTCTCTAATCTCTTAACATCATACCTTGTTTAAAGTTGATACCCACCATTCACACTTGATGGTCTGCTTCCAAGCTTGGTTTATAGGTAGCTTCAGTGTTTCTCTTAGGTGATGCTCAGTGTTTCTCTTAGGTGATGCTCATTATCTCAGTCCTGGCACAGCTGATAAATCAAACAAAACAAACTGAGTATCTCCCAGCTTGTTATTTACTTCCAGGCAGTAAGCAAGGAGCCAAAAATAAAGTCCAACAGGGTTTCACAGCAAGAGAGTGTCCAAGGTCAATCCAAGCATTTGTCAAGGCATTCGCCAAGGTAGCAGATCAGATAAGCTCTGACAACTCCTGAAGGGGAAGAACGCCAGCTAAATAGACCCAAAGCCTAGTGCGCCTGTACCTTGATTGATTGTTGCTGGTTATAAATTCTGAGAGAGCGACGCTGGGTCTCTCTTTGCTGCCTGTACTGTGCGAAGCTGGGTGTAGGTAAGTGTTCTTCTGTATCTGAAGAGACAGGACTCTCTGTTGGAGCTGGCACTGCCCTCTGTTCTGTTTCCAGCACTGTACCCTCTCTCTGTACAGCAGGTCCTGGCACACCCCATTTCAGTCTCTGGTGTGCCCTCTGCTTCAGAGTCCATGCTCTAGAAGCAGGGCATGACAGAAAGTTTTAGTGTCATATATCCTATATACACCTACCTAGGAGGAATTCCCACTGAACTCAGCCACACTTCTGTGTAGATATCTATAGGATTAAGCCTTGAGAATACAAAATATGAATTAGGAATTCCCTAATTCAAAACTCCTAGCCAAGTATACCTGTGACACATACTAAAACCTTGATACAGAATGAAATTAAAGGAGCCTTCATTTAAAGCTGAGTGGGCAGAACTTTAAGCTTCAAGATTTCTTTAGTACCTTTTCCAAAATCCAAAGTCACTACTGGCCCAGCCCAAAAAGCATACACATAGACTTAAAAAAAAAAAAAGACTCCTGCAATTTTGAGTTCCACAACTGAATGGAACACACACATTCTGTCTTACTTACCCCAAGCTTTCTCAATTTCAACACCATTTTTAGAGGAGGACAGGAAGCAGCCATTTCGTCTTCATTTTTTTTATCAACATGGGCCCTTTCCGCATGAGGCGATTGAATCGCTCCATGCCGTTACTTACCGGCTCTTCTTGGGTCTAAAGTAATGCACACTCTCCCTTGAGCCCTTCCGCAGGGCTCCTCCATTGGTGCAGGGTGAACCGGAGCAGTGCAAGGTCTGTAGATCTGCACTGCTCCGGCTCAAAATGGCAGCTTCCGGTGTCTTCGTAGGAGTGGGCCTACTGCTGACGCTGGCCACATCCACAGCCCGCCCTTTGCTGATCACAGGCTCGCATTGGTGCAAGCCTGCGCATCTGCACAGGTAAGTAGGAACGCAATGGCGTGTTCCAGAAAATGTAAAGACCGGAATTTTCCAGTCTTTACTTAGCATGATGGAGGACCACTTGGGAGCAGGTTAAGGTGCAGAACTAATAGTCCGCACCTAGTCCGATGCAAGGTGCGGACGATCTCTGTGCCAGGACGCCTTGGCCCGTTTTAATTGCCTCATGTGGAGAGGGCCCTGGAATCAGAAATCCCTCCCACTCAAATGCCAGTCACCTCAAAATCTACCAGTACATTTCCCTTCTTCTAATTGTCCCTTTATAAATGAACTTGCTTATCCAAATCAATTCAATCTCCGATCTTTCAATTTTGACCTAATAAAAACTCTTCGCTTATATCCCTTGTGTTAAATTTATTTATTTTTTTACTTTTAGAATTGTGTATTTTGAATATGATTGAAATGGACTTGGTGAAATTTGTATTTGAACTTCAATAAAAAAGATTTGAAAACGAAAATCTATCAGTACAGTGAGATTTTCTTCTCCCTGATTTCAAGTAAACAGAAGCCAGAAGGAAAATAAAATGCTGAAATTTATGGAAGAAAGGACATACGTGGCCAAACAATACTAGAGTGTAATCAAGAAGGTAAAAGTTATTAATGAAGAAGTATGTACAACCTAGGAGAGGCTGCAGAAGTTTGCTTTTGCCTGAGCCAGCAGGGAAGGGCAAGCCTCCACCCACTCCCATCCTCTCCCTTCTGCTAAATTGTGGGCAAACTACTTTTGCGCTTTGAACCCAGTTGGCACCAATAGAAATAAACTGAAGACACAGGGGGAAAGTGGGAGGAAGAGAAATAAACTACGACTTTTCAAAGCAGCTTAAAAAGGGGATGACAGAGGATTAATGGGGACTGTTCCTGCCAAATCAGACCAATTGAAGGGTATGTGTATGGAATGACTACAGAATTCCATGCAGTTAGGAGGCTTCAAACGGCAGTAGAAGGCACAGTTTTTATGCAAGCTTGATTTTCATGCTCCTTTTTAAAAAAAGTATTTACTGTTTTATATTTTGCTCTTCCATTGGGTTCTTGATGTTCTCCTACCTAGAATGTTGGTCAGATCCATATCTTCTGAGTTTCAGGCATCCTTAGACCATTCAGTGTACCTTAGCCCTCTCCTTTTCTCTAACCTCCCCACAAAGTCATTTCTACAATGATTTAAAAAAACAGTCATAATCCTTCATCTTGTTAATATACCTACAGAATATGCCTTCAAGTTGATTCCAACATATGGAGACCCTGTTCTATGATTTTCTTGTCCATATTTATTAAGAGGAGGTTTCCACTTGGCCTGATCTGAAGCAGAAAGAATCTGACTTGCCCAAGGTCACCCAGTAAGTTTCCATGGCTGAGGGGGATTTGACTCCTGATTCCCCTGAGTTCTAGCCCAGACTCAAATCAATAACCCTCACTGACTCTCACTTATGAAAGTACTTCCACATAAGAAGAGTGATATAGCTGGGTTACAAGAGACATTTTTTCCCTTGGAATTTCATCATCAGTTCTCTTTTTCCAACATTCAGTACCCAGCTGAGAACATCACAAAGATGCATTGTGAATGGCACAGACTCAGAGAACCCCCACCCGCAGTAAGCCATGTAACAACAGTATGTAAATCTTCACCTAAAACTGTTCCATTTTAGCAATGAGCTTTTTAAAGTCAAGAGAGATGTCAGTAGCAGCTCCCTCCAGAGCCCTAAGAATCAGTGTCAGGGAGAAGAAGAAAAAGGCAACGTCAGTAAAAATTATGCCCCATGTCAGTAAATTTGTTAACAGGGTGGTTAGAAACCCTGGGAGCTGTGATTTTCTTTTCACATTGCCCTCTTGTACTTGACCTCTGCACAGCTGTTTCACAGTATCTGGAGATGACTGAACTGTGAAATGATGATTATAGGAAAGGGGTATTTTAATGAAACAATACAATCTAGACCAGGGAATGTCAAAGGATCCTTCCTTTTCTATCAATCAAGATATCTCATGCCTGCTTCTTAATCCAGATTAAAACTACAATTCAATTGTTCCCAATTAAAACATAATTACCACCTACATTTTTTTTAAAAAAAGAGAGAAATAAAGGCTCTCAATGATTTTGCTTTGTAGTGATTTCTTTTAGACAATTTCATATGGTGAATGGAAAGAAAATTGTATTATGAGGAGGAGACAAAAAGTATACAGATTACCAGGCTGAGCCAAGTCAAGGGTCCCTCCCATCCAGAGTTCATTTTTCAATAACAGTCAAATGCTCAGGGATGCACACAAGCAGGCCACACTATTGCTGAACCATATTGTACATGTTCACTCAGAAGTATGCCCCATTGAGTTCAATAGGTCTTCTTTCCATTTTCTGTCTTACACTGCAGACAAATGTCTCATGCCGTTTTAAGTCTCAGTTATTCATGAATCTAATATATTTTCTCAAAAGTATGGGGATGAAATATGTGAGGAGTAATTTATATAGGATTCAGAAGTTATGGTATCTCACTTCCCTTCCAGTCCTTGTTTTCACAAATACAGGGACCTGAATCCTGTTGGTAGGCCTGGCAAAATTATATTCACTGAGTAAATTGTTGAATGATGAATCAACATTTATGTAAATACTATTGTTTCAGTAGGTCTACTCTAGTAGTTGGACTATCAACAGAATTCAGGCCATGGTGCAGTATTGTTTGTTTTAACCAAATATATTTTCTGATCATTTTAGCTCATTTGTTCATAGAGCATTAAGATTTTTTCCACAGAAATATTGCACATAGGATCTGAAAATGTGGCTAACCAGATGTAGCATTTATGCTGATAATCCAAATAAAGAGGAGATGAGAGAATAGACAGATTTCTCAACATAATGCTACCTTTAAAACTTCTATGTGTAAGTCTGAAACCAGTCAATTTATCACATTATTTCCCCCAGCTCTACATCACTGAAGTATACAGTCAGCCCTCGGATTTTCATAGCTTCTATACAGAAGCAGAAGACTGGCTGAAATCTATCCATCTATACCAAGCAAAATGGAACAAACAGGAAACCATATTGGGTCCATCAGCTTAGCAGTGTCCTTCAGCTAACCCAGGCTGTTGCAGAACTCCCAGGAAGACAAGCATTAATTACTAGCTTTTTTCCCCCAGTTGTGTTTGAGGGGAGAAAATAAGCTGAAGTTAATCCTAATGAATTGGTGTAAATATGATAAAGGAAAGTTGGATTTCTCTTGGGAGAACTAACTCTTTTGGTAGACAGATGCCAACATACCTGACAAGGAAAAGCTGTAAGAATCCGCTGAAGTACTAAGCTCAAATTAACCTGAAGAAACTATTTGGCATTCTTGGGTGGTTGTACATTGTTGGTTTGGAAAGAAGTCACCACAGAATAAATGAAGTTCTGATTTATTTATTTAGGACATGTATACATGAAGCCCCCATGTTTTGACACTCTATTATCTAATGACTCGCTCTTCTGATGCTTCCAAATTAAGGACAAGTTCCATTAATTTTATAGGGGTCCTGCTCTTTCACCAGTTCTTCTTGTCTACATCCCCATGTTCACTTGGAACTGCTCACATGCACGTGCTGCTTGCAAAGTGAACAAAGGGGGGAGCGCCAAGTCAGCTGACAGACTTTGAAAGCAGCACATATGTGGTTGGTCCCAAGTGAGGCTCTGTGAGTTCTTTAGTAGAGTACATGGATTCTGCTTTTCAACCAATTTCATTTCTAACAGTGGTCTGGTTCCCTAACCTGTCAAATAAGTGGGAGAAGCCTGTACCTTGCCAATGTGACTTTAAAAAGCTAACAGAGCATAAAATCCACAAAGGAATTTATCAATAAAATAATAATAAAAATAACACATATTAAATCAGAAAACGAAAAGGAACGTTCTCGTGATGGATGTGTTAAATCCACAGTGGCCAAAACCATTGATTGAAATAGCTGTCAATTACCACATATTCACTGAAAACAGTGATCTTTGCTGATTTACCATAATGGCCTGTGAAATGAAATTTCCTATGAAATGAGTGCTACTACCTAGAAGGCTCTGTCCTTGTGCTGTCAAAGTTATCATCAGATGAGGCAAGCTCACAAAGTGAGGCTTAGTAGAGTGACTTTAGAACACAAGGATGTTCATACAGAAAACAGTTGTTCTTAAGATACTCTGGCATGATAAATTGATTTGTTATGATTTAACATATTGTAATACTTAGAATCTCTTCTTTCTCCAATGAACTTGCAACAGTGTACATGGTGTTCTACTTCACATCTACACCTTTTCCTCACTAGAACCCTGTGGAATAGGTCCAACTAAGGAAGAGTGATTGATCCAATGTCATCCAGTGAGTTCCATAGTTCATATAACCTGGATCTCCCAAGTCTCAGTCCAGTGCTGTAGCCAACTTACTTTGATAGCCACTAAAAATCTCATCTACATCTGATATGCTAATTGTTGACCAGTAGATCTCAATTTCCATTGTGAGTTTAGTGTGGTTAATTGTTATATTATTGAGCCCTGTCCTGTCCTGTCCTGTCCTGTGCATATGCCCAGAAGTTCAGGGACTATTGATTTGGTTTCTTACATATTTCATCCAGAACTGCAAGTCCTTCATTCATGCCTTTCTGCAAAGGGCAACAATGATGTTCGCTAAGGTAACATTGCTCATCAATTACCATGGATCAATGCCTCCCAGGGTCTTCTGCTTAGTAACCAAACAATGTCCATCATTGCAACAATGTCCCTTCAGGGATACTATTGCATAAAAATGGCTTTCTCCCTAACGGGGCATTGGGGTACCCTTTTTTCTCCAGTAGTGTTTCATACCCTCTAACCATCCTGATCTAGCAAGGATAGTCCCTCTGTCATCCAACTTTTTCGCTGCTTTTAAAATGTCCAACACCATTTCTGCACTAGGCTGTTATAGCGCGATGATTCCACTTTCAACCTCCTATGGAATCCTGGGGTTTGTAGTTTAGCCAGCCGGCCCCTCCCTAAACTGCAAACCCCAGGATTCTATAGGAAGTAGAGAGTGGAATCATCGCGCTATAACAGCCTAGTGTGGAAATGGCCCAGTTTCTTCCTCTTCCTCCCACTCCCTCCACCTTTGTCCTCAACTTACTTCAGTTGCCACAAACGGAGTTATAAAGTGCATTAACAGTTTGCACTCGATTAATTCTGAGGAGAGCAGAGGAGAGGCTTGTCTTTCCCTGTAGGCTCAGGTGAATCTTGTCTTTCCCTGTAGGCTCAGGTGAAAGAAAACTGCTTCAGCCTCTCTTTGATTATGTATTCTTCTTCATTAATAACTTCTGCTATCTTGACCACACTCTGATGTTGCTTGACTTCATGTGTATTAATCTGTGAAATCTTTGAGAGTATGGTGTGTCTGAAAGGATGCTATGTTCTTCTACAGAGTCATTGCCAGGCTAAATGGTTCTAGAGAGCCCAAGACCATTGCGTTGCCTTTTGATAGTTGGAAAATTCTGTTTTGATTTTTTAAGGAAGAGAAAGTTGGTGGCAGAGAAGCAACTAATGCTGACTATTAGGAGTTTCCACTGTCTCTGAAGTTTAAAAGTTCTGCCCAACCACTGCTCAAAAGCATTAAAAATGCTTCTTTGGCTTCATAAAGTTCCTCAAAAGTTTTGTAACTTGCTTCTCTAGCTTCACAGCCAGAGAAGCAAGTTGCAAAAGTTGAGAGGCACTTTTTGCCTTGCACTAGTTTTTATATGGAGGGCAGCAGGAATAGATTTAAAAAAAAAAAAAAGAACAGGTACAGATAATTGAGAATCAGCATTAAAAGGAGACTGGACTCCACATCTTAAAGATGGTCCAAATTTATTATTTAAAAAGCCCTATGCATTTCAGCCGGTACATAAACTGATTGTCCTTCTTCAAGGTCCTTATTAAAAATAAATGTAAATCTAAATTAACTTAAAATCTTGCACAAAAGGATAATACATGAATAAAAATATAACACAAATTCCTTAGCTTTAAGCATATTACTTAGTTACTTACTTTATATCCTACTTTTCTCCAAATACAGGACCCAAGGCAGCTCCCAATATGAGTTAAAACCAAACAATTTAAACCATGGACAATACGAAAGTTTTTACAAGTTAAACAAACAATTGCATTAAAGCATTCATTCAAAACAGCTTTAAAAAGCCACCGGAATTATTAAAATACAACACACCAATTTAAAAAAGTTTCCGCCTCAGATAATTCTGTTATTCCAACTATGGCACTGTTGGTGAGAACCCCAGATATCATTTTGATATCAAACAATTTGGCCTTTGCTTGACCTTTCTCTATTCACCTCACTCCACGTGTTTGCGAGGTTCTCCGGACAAGCACGGACAGGGTGCGGCCGCTAATGGTTTTACATTCTAGACCCTATTGAGGCCAGCAACTCAAACCTCGCTCATAGCTTCAGGGAACTTCCCACTGCAAACCTTACAATAGCTGCACAGCTCTCAGCTGGACCAGTCCTTTCAGACAGGACATTTACATACTAGCCAAACTATTGTCGTCGAGCATTAAGCTTATCATGCAAACTTGACCTTTTCCAAATCCTTTGTCCAGCTCTAAACTCCCTTTTGTTCTCACCTGGCATGCCATGGCCGGTAGGCACAAACTCCCCTATAAAAACCCCTCATTTCCAAACGGTCTTCGGACTACTTTGGACTTCCATCCCGCCTTGCTGCTGGTTGTCTAAGGAAACATCCCTCAGCGAGCCCCACTGAGCTTTCTTCCCTGGAACCCTGCCTCTCTCCAGGACTACGAGACCAGGTGTCATATTGCCTTTCCCAAGTCCCTCCCCGTTTCTATTTCTCAGCTAGTTAGTTTACGTCTTGTCTCGTGTGTTTCTTGTCTTTAATAAAATATTGTTTATTACTTTGAAAACCTTGTCTAGCCGCTCTCTGATCCGCCGCTGTATACATAGGGTTAAAGATCCTTGCTAACTTTACCCTGCCTCTCGTTTAGCCAAGAGAGTGCTCCAGCTAAATTCCCCCAATTTGTGTTTTATTTGGTTATATGGGTGCCCCTCCCAGGACCCCCAACATACAGGGTAACGATTCAAGGCTTGAATAAATAGAAAAGTCTCAGGCTGCCAGCAGAAAGGGAGCAGAAATGGGGCTAACCTAGCTCCCCATAGGAGGCAATTCCAGAGTCTGGGAGCAGCCACTGAGAAGGCTTTCTCTCAAGTTCTCACCAAACATGCCTGTGGTGGAACAAGGGCCATTTCTGCACTACACTTTTATGGTGCTATTATTCTACTTTCAACGTCCTATGGAATCCTGGGGTTTGCAATTTAGGGAGGGGCATTTAGAATTCTCAGTCGGAGAGCTTTTTGGCCTCAGTAAACTACAAACCTCAGAATTCCACAAGATGTTGAAAGTGGAATATTAACACTATAGCAGTGTAGTGTGGAAACAGCTCAAGAGAATGCCTGCCCATGAGGATCTTAAAAACCCAGACAGGTTCATATTGGGATATATGGTCTTCCAAGTAATCTGGACCCAAGCTACAGAGAGGATTAGGAAAGAATAAGAGCACTACAATCTTGTAAAACAGGAGTGAAGAAGGTGTGGTCCTCCAGCTACTAACATTCCTCATTATTTGCTACGTTGGTTAGGACAAATGGGAATTACAGTCCAACAATTCCTGGATGGCTACAGCTTCCCATTCCTGCTATAAAGGAGACCAGAGATCAAGGATATGACTAAAAGTGGCTTCATTACGGTTATCTTGTGACTCTAAAACTGAACTGGAGTGGGAGCTGTTTAAAATTATAATTCGCAGAATTGTCCAGCCAGCCCAGCCCAGTAGGATCCCAGAGGGAGCCCCAAAGGTCCAACAAGCAACTTTTCCAAGAACTGATATGAAAGTGAGATGCAATCTGAACTGGGACCTTCCCAGCTCCTATTTTTTCATTCATTTCTAACATGACAAAGAAGAGAATAATAATTTCTAGAGAAATTAATCCACTATATATTTTTGCTGGTGCAAAGTGTACAGCTCAACAAAGCTCTGGGCACTTGGTCAGGGAAACAGGGTCATTTTCCTATATCTTCTAGGACAACATTTATTTCATGCCTTCATAAAACAGATGACCAATCTCTTCTCCCACTCATCCTCACCACAACACACACCCTAATCACTGGGTGTAAGAGGTTTATGTGAGAAAATGGCAGCTCACATAGTGGTTTCTTCTACTCTAGAGTTGGCTTCTACAGCTGTTTAGCAGTTATGGAGTGACTTTTTTTCCTACAGAGTGGAAGCCTAGCCCAAAAAGCAATAGGTTAGAAGTCACTGTAAGGTAGATCAAGGAATAGGGATTCAGCTTGGACTGGATGGGATTACAGTGACCCTGAAGACATGGAACTACAGCTTGGGTATATTCCTGCATTCCACTCTGAGCCTGGAATCTCAGGTCTCACTAGTAGCCAGGACAGCTTTTGGACATTAAGGCTTGTACACCCGTTTCTAGAGCTGTGGTGGCACATACCTTAATTGCATGCCATTTGGATTACAGCATCACACTTTGGGCCTTTCCACACTACACTGTTATAGTGCTATTATTCCACTTTCAAAATCCTATGGAATCCTGGGGCTTGCAGTGTAGGAAAGGGCATTTAGAATTCTCAGATAGGGAGCTCTTTGGCCTCAGTAAACTACAAACCCTAGAATTCCACAGGAGATTGAAAGTGGAATAATAACACTATAACAGTATAGTGTAGAAAGGCCCTTTATCTAGTGCTCCCTTTGAAAGTGCTTGGAAATTTCAACTCTGCTAAACAGCTGAACAGCAGATTGTTAACTAGGGTTGGCTTAAAGAAAGCACACAACTCTTTTTTTTTTACAACAGCTCCATGACTGCTGGTCCATTTCTGTGCAAATTTTGAAGTGCTGGTTATGACTTATAAAGCTCAGCTGAGGTCCAGGTTATCTGAAAGACCATATTTTCCAGTATGAGCTTGCCCATGTTTTGAGATCCTCTGGAAAGGTCCTTCTCTCTGTCCCACCACTTTCCCAGGTACCTCTGTTGGGAATGAGGGACAGGGCCTTCTCTATGCCTGCTTTGAGGTTCTGAAACTCCTTTCCTAAAGAGATTTGACTGGCACCCTCCTTGCTATCTTTCTGCAGGCAGGCAAAGACTTTTATGTTTTGGCAGGCCATGGAAGTTAAGACATTTACTTTAACCATTGTAAGCTGCCTTGAACCCCAGACTGGGGAAAAAGTTGGATGATGGATGATGATGATGATGATGATGATGATGATGAATTGTGATAAAGGCATGGAAGTACTCAGGAAGCCTTGTTGGTTTTAGGCAACCATGCTTCAAACTTTATCTTGGCTCAGAAATCCAGAGTCAGTGAGAGAAATAAAGAAGCACCTCAGCAATAACATCAGTTTTGTGCTGTCGAGAGGTTTCCTTTTTGATACCAATTAACTACACCCAACACAGAATCCTTATCATTAAAGTAAACAAACCAGAGCAACACATACTGTGTGGTATACTATATAATGTCTCTTTGGCTGTCTGAGAGTCTAATTAAATGTTGGGGGTGGGGTGTCAAGAGACAGTAAATAATTGTGCATGGAACTCATTTTACCTTGGGCTATATACTCTCTCCTTTAAAACCAAAATGAGATGCTACTGGCTCTCTACTGAGAGCAGTGCTGGTTTAGAGAGATCCATATTGCTTTTGCAGCTCTGGCTTTATGCCAGGAAAGCAGCTAAAATGTGCTGTGTCTTCTAATGACAGAATCAACAGAAAACACCACAGAAGATAGTTATCAGTGGTGGAGTAGCAGGGTGTGCTGGACCACACACAGACACAGACACACACATTTCTCATGCTTAAAATACTAAACAGTGTAGAGGTTTTCACACATTTTGATTGCTTCTGTTGCAGCAGAGAACTACTGAGCTGCCACCAAGGGCAAAAATTCCCTTGCTTGGTGGCATTTAAATTTTCTTGCACTTTATAGCTTTACTATGCACTTAACAGCACTCCTGTCATTGAATTTATCCCAGTTTTCAAGTGCCAGATGTTAATCACACACTACAGACAAGTATTTCTAAGTGATGCATGCTATTAAGCAAGAGGTATTATACTGAACTGTCACTCAAGATACTGGATTTCTCCTAATGCTTCCTTTCCAAAGTACCCACCTTGTTTTCCTCACTTTCAATCCTAGCATCTTCACCACCCCACTGCTTCAAGTAGACTGAACACGCAGATAGAAACATACACAGACAAGCCGCACCATTTCTAGTAATCTGTCTGTCTCTCTCTCCAATTAGGTTTGCTGGAGTGAAAACTGGAGGGAGTTCCTGTACCTTTAATGGTTGCGGAGAAGGCAAGCAACACTTGCTGAAATCCTCTCTTCTACACAACCATTAAAGATAGAGGAGCCCTCTCCGGTTTTCACTCTGGCAGCCCTGCTATCAACAGCTTTCCTACTCTTACTTGACTAAGAAACAGATCATAGGATGGTGCTACACAGAGCAGGAGGACAAGGGGCCATAGTCATTGTCAAACCAAAGGCCTATCTGGTCCAGCATTATGTTTCCACAGTGACCAGCAGTCAAGCAGGTCAGGAATGCAATGGTACACTTCAGCAGGTGGTATACAGAAGAATCTTCCCTCAGATACTAAAAGATAAATTTGCTTGTTTGTTCGATTAGTTGATACACCACCCTTCTCCGTTAACAACTCAGAGCAGGTAAGCATGTAGTTATAAGCACAAGTTATCTAAAATACCTAAAATCGCAAGTCTCATGATCACAAAATTGCATATTTAAAATAATATCTAAAAGCCTAAATTATATTCCCTAAAATACCATAAAGGTAAGACAAAGAGCAGCAGTCAAAGGCAAATTAATAACTTGTATTATTTATTGAAAGTTTGTACAAACAGATATGGGCCTAAAAGATATCAGTTCTCTGATATTCAATTCTCTGGTGAAAGTAAACTCAATAACCAGGGGGCAGCTACTGAGAAAGCCCTGCTACATGTGGTAGCCCCATGGGCCACACTAGTTACATACCACCTGTAGAATCTCCCCAGCTGACCTTAAATCCCAGGTGGGTTGATACAGAGTCAGGGGATCCTTTAGGTCCCTGGGCCCTGAGCTCTGGACAACTTTGTATGTTTATGCTCACTTGAATTAGGCACAGTTTGCAGCTAACACAGCAATTTCAGAGTGGATGTTATATGTTCAGTTTTTGCTGCCCCTGTCACTCCCTGTGCACCAACCTGGAGATGCATCAAGAGACGCCCCCACACAGAGTGCATTGTAATAGACCAGTGAGGAAGCTATCATAGCAGAGACTACTGTGGCCAGATTATCCCAGCACAGGAATAGTTGTGCTACAAACAGGCACAAAGAAGCTATTCCTGCTGCACTCTTTGCCTTAACTTTGCACTAGACATAGGTAGCCAAAATCACTCCTTAGCACTGAGGTGACCTGGTCTTCCCATCACAGCTTGAAATCAAGGAATGTTCCCAGACTAACTATCATCTCTGCTGAGGGGATGCTGTTGCCTCACTCCAAACAGGCCATCTGCCTATTTTCTACAGATATATACATATGCCATTAGCCAGGTGGCATTGATAGTTTTACAAATGAATTTGCATTTTAAAGTGTTGCAAATGGATGAGCATCCCTACATCCTGTGGTAGTGAGTTTCACAGTTAAACTATGTGCTTTTTCAAGAAATAGTTCATTTTATCTGTCCTGCATTTCCCACAAGTCAACTTCAGTGGACAACCCCAGGTTCTAGAATTTTGTGAGAGGAAGAAACACTTTCTCGATACCATATACAATTTTATACACCTTAACAATGCCAACCACAGTAATCTTCCTTCATTGGGAGGTTCTTTAGCTCCTTAATCATTTTAGTGCCTGCTTCTAGCTGTACAATATCCTCTCTGAGGTGGTGATTGGAACTGTGGACAGTATTCCCAATAAACTAATAGCATAACAGGATCATTTCCGTGCTATAACTACCTACTGGATTCATGAGCAGTGCTTCCACAGAATGTCTTAAAGATATGAATTCAGTAATGGATGATTACATAGTTGACACTTCTAAAGATGAATAATGGCAGTGACGACTGAGAAGGTATTATAACAATATTATTTATTGTATTATGGCTGTAACTTACAATATGGAGTATGTCTCATAATGGTCTTGACAATAAATTTGAAATTTAGTTCAGTTCAGTAAAATTCAGTATTACAGCTGAACTTGCACCTTTTTAAACATATAGAAAGAGTGCCATGTATTGCTTATTTATTATTTCCTCATATTTAGCTCATCTCTATTTCTATTCTGTTATTATGACTTGTTCTGCAATGAAATCAACAAGAAGCTATTAAAAACCTAAGCAGCCCTCATTAGTATATGTCACCTTGGGATTTTCAGTGCTGTGTTCTGGATTAGAGAACTGACTTTTCAAATAGCATTAGAATCATAAAGCAAGAGTCCCGGAAGACTATGTTGTCTCATCTGCAGATTGGAAAGTCTGCCTCCTTTAGCTGTTTGTTTTCTTTTCTTTGCCTATCTTCTCAGTTTCCTGTTGGGTTTACTTCAGAATCCTCAATCATACATTTGTGGTAATTATTAGGAGCTGAAGAATGCCAGAATTAAACTTCAGGGGATATATATATATATAGAGAGAGACAGATAGAGAGAGAAAGAGAGACTCACACTGTATTATTACTGAAGACAGGGTTTCCGTGCTGTCATATTTCTATGTATGGTTGTGAAAGCTGGTCAGGGCAGAAAGTTGATAGGAAGAGAATCGACTCATTTGAAATGTGGTGCTGGAGGAGAGTTGTGTGGATACTGTGGACTGCCAGAAAAAGACAAAACAAATGGGTCCTGGAGTAAACCAAGTCTGAGCTCTCTCTAGAACCCAAAATAACTAAATTGAGACTGTCATTTGGGACATATCATGAGCAGACATGACTCACTAAAAAAGACAATGCTACTTAGTAAGGTAGAAGGCAGTAGACCACATTGGAGATAGATAGACCCAATCAAGGAAGCCATGACCCTAAGTCTGTAAAACTTGAGCAGGATTGTTGATGACAGAGTGACTTGGAAGTCTTCCATTCATAGGGTAACATATGTTGAAGTCAGCTTGATGGCAATTAACAACAACAAATATTCTGAGCTTGATTGGTACTTTATATTGACCCTTGCCAACAATTAAAACTGTTCATTCGCAGCCAGTGCATGCCAACTTCCGCTGACTCATAACTGGCATTGTAGTCCAACATGTCTATAGGTGTCTGCTTTGGGGAAGGCTGCAATAAGCAATAGAAAAGATACACTTTCTTCCTGTAGGAAGAATTTTAAATAATAAAGGAAGTTTAGTGAGATGCATCATTCTATGATGTAACTTTTTTTTTCAAAGAGGACTGCTATTACTTTTATTTTATACTGTGGCTTCCTTCCATCATGGGACTCAATATGTCATACATGAGGTCCCCAGGTAGTCTCCCACTCAAGTATCAACTAGCCCAGACTTGCTAAGCTTTGGTACAATAGGAAAAGCTACTTCTCTGGGTGATAATTCCCCAAATCCCACAGTTAGCTATAAAGAAAACCTTTTCTGTGCATCATACAAAATACCCATTCTTTCCACAGACTAGAATGCTACTTTTCTTCTTGACTTTTATGTGCAACACAGCAATCAACAACTCACTCCTTCATTTTTACCAATTCAGTATAAAATTCACCTTTTTTTTCCTCAAAGGATTCTGCCATACAAGTTTGTTTTGTAAATACTTCAGGATGAATCTACTAACTGTTTATTTCACCATTTCTAATACCAACCTAGTGAGCCAGAACATTAATAAAAATTACAGGCCAGACAGAGCTAATTCAGTCAAATAACAATGGGATAGTCAACAATTATCTTTATTGCAATTATCTGCAATATATTATCTTTATCTGTAGTTTGTAAAGTCTGTAGTTTGTATAAAATACACATGTAAGGCACTTATAATTTTACCTGTAACAATGAGAGATATGCAGATTAAAAGTACATGCTTTCAGTGAGCAAATTCACTGATATCAGTGGAATCTAAGCTAGCCACTACTACATCCGTATTGATTTTAATGAATTTATACTATGTTTGATTACATAGGGAGCAGGGGCAGAAATATCTAAAGACGATATTTGAAAAGTGTTTGCTTTCTTCTCTTTGGCCAAGAATTTTCTAATGTCTTGCACTCTGAGAAAGTTTGTAGTGTGAATTCCTGTGTTTTCTGCAAAAACTCCATGGCATGCTTTTATGAGAGATTTTCTTTTTCTTCCAATCCTAATTACAGACAGGGTCCTCAATCAGACAGAGAACTCAGTGCAAACAGGGATTTAAAGTCCCTCTGTTTCCAAAACAGCATGTGAAATTTGCATTTGCATGTGCATTTGAGGAGAGAAGACCATTACTAGATTCTAGTGTGAATGGAAAGCATTCTCCTTTGGTGCCCCAACACTCCACTGTTTGTGCTTCATGCTGATTGGAGGCCTGCATTTAATGCTCACCTTTAAAAAAAAAAAAAGGTAAATAGAATCTGTTGTGGAAAATATGATTACAAGGATTGCAGCTGGTATAATGGAGAGATATGGCCCTTTCTTTTCATGCTTTGGCACTAAGGGAATCCTCCTTTTAAAGGTAATATTTATGTTCGAAAGAAATCCAGAACTGGCTTCAGTTTAATGTCCTATCTTGTGTGCCCCTCACATTGAGTATAGTCTTAGTCAACAATCACCAAACCCACTAAGTTATCAAACTGGTTTTTCATGATGCACGGACAAAGTAACTCTGTAACCATAAAACATATGTGGGGTAGCCATGTTGGCCCTGCCACAAAATATCATAAAATTCAAAATTCACCAAATAGTGATATCTTTATCGGGCCAGCTAAAAAGCACAAAATACATCATGTAAGCTTTTGAGGCTTCACTGGCTAATTCATCAGACAATGATGTTAAAAATCATACAGGAGAAGAAAGTGACAGTGTTAGAGCCACAGGTCTACCTTTTGTCTCTGATGTTACTGCTGTTGTCAGTTAAGGTGGTCTGGAGGGGCACTGATGGAGGCAGAGGCTACTCCTCTTCTTAACCATGTGGACACTAGGGACTCAGGGTAGTAAAAGACAGGTCATAAAAACTGAACTCCATTTGCAGCAGCAAAGTAACTTCCCTTCACCTCCAGGCCATCTCTATCCTTTGCATTTCCCAAGAATTTATCTGTGAATTTCTCAAGAAGTCTCTGCACTACTACATCTGGGAAATTTTTTGGGCGTTGTATAGTATTCTGTAAACACAGGTCTTTTCCACATGGAGTTTTTGAAATGGTGCAGTCTGTCCTCCAAGGAGGACATCTACACCTTGGACCGGACAGGGTCGGACCTATTTAAGGTAGATTTGTACCTCAGTCCGGTCTGGAACAACCCCAAGTGTTCCTCCAGCGCACTTTTGAAAGACCTGTTTATTTCGGTCTTTCAAAAGCATGCAGCACGCCACTGCAAGCCTGCCCCCTTATGCAGATTCACAGGCTTGCACCAATGCAAGCCTGCGATCTGCCCGGGGACAGGCTTTAGGCTGGCGAGCTTCAGCGGTTGGTCGAGATCCTCGACCAACCGGAAGCCACCATTTGGGACACTGGAGCAGTGCATATTGACAAGCACGCACTGCTCCGAAGCACCGTGGACCGAACCGGGGAGCCGAAAGATCCGATGAGTAGCGGTGCAGGGTGATTCCTTCACCCAGTGCGGAAAAGGCCATAGTGTCATGACTATGAGTATCTTACCATTTGTTGTGTCAAATGTGCTCTTTAGGCTTAGATCACCAGAATTTAAATAGGCTGCCTTCTTTCTCCTCTACATAGAAACATGGGAGTTTGTCACTGCAACATCTCTCCTTCCTCACAGCAAAGTTTCTCAGCTAAAAATAATTTACTACCTTTGACAGGTGCATCTACAAACTTGAAACCCTCATCCTATATTGATTGATTGATTGATTGATTGATTGATTGATTGATTGAATTTATATCCCACCTTTCTCCCAAAATGGGATTCAGGGTGATTCAAGGCACCTCCCTCATTCTATCTATGGGAGATCTTTTCTTCTTTCTCTTTGAGATGTAAAAGTGCTGCCTGGTTGCCAATATGCCACTGCCATGATCTAAGGAAAGATCACAGCAATGATTAGGACACATAAAAGAAAGAAAATGAAATGAAAGTGCAGAGATCATATTAACTCGATGAAGGAAAACACTTTTCCAACTACAATGGTGGCTGAAACCCATAAATTAGATGACTGAAGTAATAAGACATGTGAAATGGCTTTTAAGTCCACTAGCAGCTCTGTGCAATAAATTTCCAGTGACATCCAAGCTTTTAGCAGAGGGTATGATTTATTGCCGTCTACAGGAAGAGAGTTTTCATGGATTATCTCTGGCAAAACTCTATTTTGAATTTTTCAAAATTAGTGAATCTGTACATATGTTATTAGCAAGCTAGATCCAAAGCCTTTTTTGAAAAAGAAATGTAAAAGTGCTCTTGTTAACAAAGACAGTGAATGTATTTTAGAAGAGCTGTAAACAGCGACTGCTCCAAGGAAACCACCGCCAACATGACATACACAAGTATGTTTCCAGCTGTTTTATTGGCCATGTTTGGGCATCATGATAAGCCAGGGAACCATGGGAATCCTGGCCTACTGAAATGAGCACTGTACTGATAAACGCTTCCCGATCACTTGCACTCGCAGTAGGACCGGCTAGACAACCAGAGACCTTTGGTCTATGGATTGTTTATTGGAATATCCAAACCCAGCATCTACTAGTGCTGTGGTTTCTTCTCTCCCAACAAGCCAGAGAAAGAATCCAAGGTTTGTTCTGTGACATTTCCTCAATCAATCTGTACAGCAAAGAAAGCATTAAGCCTAGGAAGGTGGCTGCAAAAAAGGAAGGATGAAATTGGGGTCACTATCCCAAACATCTGAAGCTCTAAGGCCAAGTCTCCCCACAAGAAAAGGGGCAATACATACTTGGTTTCCCAGACAGTGTTTTGAAGCAAGCTGTGCCAATAGATGGAATGTGCCTCTTCATGCTCACATGCTTCTATGTGGGGCAGTTCTACCATCCTCTAATTCCTGATCAGGGCTGTATGCATCATCGTACTCATGAACATCAGTAACTTAATGCTCCTAGACAAAGGGCCTTTCTGCACTACACTGTTATAGTACTATTATTCCACTTTCAACATCCTGTAGAATTCTGGGGTTTACTGAGGTCAAAGAACTCTCTGGCTGAGAATTCTAAATGCCTCCTCCCTAAACTGCATACCCCAGGATTCCATAGGATGTTGAAAGTGGAATAAAAGCGCTATAACAGTGCAGAGCAGAAAGGCCCAAAGTCACCCATTTGTGCAGAGAAGAGCAAGGGCTCTCTGCAAGGACAGTTCTGAGGCCAAAGCAAGGCAGTCAGCAAATCAGTTCTCACCTAGGGATCAGTTTTCCCCACTTCTTAATCTATGATCACTGGAAGGCCAAGTCCATCCATGCAATGTTCAGCCCAATGTTCCATCCTAGAGGCCAAGGTGGGGACCACCCGCTTCTCTGCCCCATGTGTCTGTCTCTCCCTGGCCCAGTCTCTGGGAATTTCAATCTGCTTGCCTTGCTATGACACATCAGCCAGGAATGGAATCTCCTTAAGCTACTGCCTTGGTAGAACCTTTCCATCCATGATCCCTTAGGTAGGTCAACTCTAGTAAATCTCTCTAGGAGGGCTGTTCTTTGTTGACCCAGACAGAGTACTGACCTCCACTAGGGCCTTGGAAATCACACAGCAGATTCATTTGTCAAGGTATTCCCTGGTTCCCATCTTTGGTTTCCTGAGAAGCTCCTGGCTGAGAAGCCCCTAGGGAGATGGTGAAAGTTTGTAGACTACAACTCCTAGAATTCCCTAGTGCAGCATGCCCTTTGCATATTAAAAACAAAATTGCTGAATACAATGTGTAGAATCTCTGGCCAAGATGGACAATGGGCACCCTATGGGCTTAATCCTGCAAAATAACACCAAAAGTCATAACCAAAGTAGCATTTCTAACTTCTGAGTATATCTGTTTAATTTTGTGGTGCATATTCTAGGTTGTATAAGCTGACCTGGGGTACAATGGGGTGCAAGAAGGTGGCTGATGAGAGGATTGATAAGTCCTGGGATTTCAGAGGAGGTCCTTGGGGTCCTTTCCTATGCTATCAAGCTCTGAGAACTGCTAGAGTCTATGTCATCCACTGTCATTTAAAACTGTCCATGCTATTTAGTCAGTAAGTTCTATATTCTCACAAAGCAAAAGAAATTCTACCTTTCTGTACTTTGAATGGCACTTCTTAGTCAAAGGTCAAATGCAGACTCAGTTTGTTGTGGCCACACAAGAGGAGTGAATGTTCCTTTGCCCATAGAAGCTCCAAGATAGCCCCAAGCCAGTTACTGGCAGAGTTTCTGTTTTCTTTGAGTACCCATGAATACCCTTGGAGAAAGTGTGAACATAACAGTTCTTTATAGGAATGAGGAAACAGATATAGAGCCACCTGAAGGGAGCCATTATAAAAGTACAGCACTAAGTACTGGTGAGTGAAGGGCTATTTTAGTGACATCTCAATCCAACAAAAGGCTGTTATTTGGCATGGGAGTCTTCTATATCACCTTTACTTAGACCTAATTTCCTCTGAGGCAGTTAACCTAGGTCTGAGCTGTACTATTTTATAATAAGAGGTGGGATAATGTAATTGAACATTTCTCCCTACAAAAAGGTTTCTTGCTTATAGAAAAGTAGATGCCAGGGAGAAAAATGGTTTGATTTACTATACATAGGGATGTTATTTTAATAGTAGAGGTGTCTTAATAGTGTGGGTGTCTTGTACAAATCTCAAGTGGTACAGTCTAGATTCCTTTTCCATAAACACACAGAGAATTATCATTACAGTGAGGCATTCACCTCTGTTAACAACCAATTGACAGAGACGCACAGGCACGCCAACTGTGGTGCCTAATTGAGTCTAAATTCCATTGAAGTCTGCCCTTGGAAGGATTTGAAGCACTATTTTATACTCCCTTGATGGCAAGGACCACGATGGGTTGCCAGACTGCTGGCAGAAGGCACTGGGGAGAAGGCCATGAAAAATGCTGAGATTGTTTATGATGAATGTTGAATGTAGACTAAATACTACCAGAACACAGTTGTGAGCGGAGAAACTAAATTCTATCAGAATGTTGAATGTAGACTAAATTCTACCAGAGCCAGTATTTTGTATTCTCTTTAATACTTTTCATCGATGATGTTTCATTGATATATTAAATGTAAAACTAATCTAACAGCATTATAGACCTCCTTACGACACAGAGTGAAAATAAACATCAAGCCCAATTAAAATGGGGCGGGGGAGGTAGGGCTTCTTTGAGTACAATTTAATTAGCCAAATGGGAATCTAATGAGAACACCAAGCCAAATGCATCTGGATTTTTTTTTCATGTGCCAAATGCCAAAAGAACGAGGGCGGTGCCAAATATATGGTTTTTATCTGACTTCTCCATCAAGAGGCAAGAGACTCAAGCAGAGCAATCTTTGAGAATCATATGCTGTGGCATTTGTTCCATACTGAGTATGAGTTATCACTTCAAAAGAGTTCGCATCTGAATTTGTTTTAACAGCTGAATTAGGATTAGCCAGAGCTATTTGCCTGGAGTAGTGCGTCCAAGTTTTTAATGTTATGTAAAAAGATCCAAATCCAATATGAAAATATTGGGATTAGAATCTATCAAGAGTTTTGGCTCACAATTTCTTGAAGAATTATAGAACTGTAGAGTTGGAAGGGATCCTAAGGATATTCTAATCGAACCCACCATAGATGCAGAAATCCACATCTAAATCATCTCTGACAGATGTCCATCCAGCCTCTTCAACAAGATAATCTATTCCACTTCATTTACCAATAAGATGTACTTTCTAATATGTAAGCCATAATTTCCTTTCTTGCAATTTGACTCCATTGGTTACCCTCTGGAGCACCAGAAAACAAGTCTGTTCCATCTTTCATATTGCAGTCTTCTTCTTCAGATGTTGGAAAATGGCTATTATATCATCTCTCACTCTTCTGTTCTCCAGACTAAACATACGCTTCAAACATCCCTGATACGGCTTGGGTGCCAAATCCCTTCATCATCTTGATCACCCTCATCTGTACACATTTCAACTTGTTAATGTTCTTCTTAAACTCTGGATCCCAGAACTGAACACAATATTCCAGGAGAGGCCTAGAATAATACTAGATTTCTTTGCTGCCACCCTGCACTGTCAACAAATGTTTGGCTAGTGGTCTAATGATTATTATCACATGCATTGCTGTTCAGTCAGGTATCTGTGGTTCTGATTGTTTTCTCTCTGGCTACTTTACATTTGTCCTTGTTGACATTCATTTTGCTTGTTTTGATCCATTTCCCTAATCTGTTAAAGTCATCTTGAGTCCCAACTGAGTCTTCTAAGGTGCTAGCTACACCTCCTAATTTTGGTGTCAAATCCAGATTTGATATCACCCCCTCTATTCCTTTATCCAAGTCATTTGACTGGAATTAACTAAAAGAAAATTGGTTAAAGTCCATCTTCAGTCCACTTTGGACAGCATGAAGTGGGTCCTGTGCTCCATAGTCAAAACATCCTCTTCTTTAGTGTTTTCATTTCCAGGTATGTTGTTCCAGGTATGTTGCTCCAGGCCATACCTTGTTCTCAAAGATTGTTTTCTTGTTCTGAGTTTTAATAAAATTCCAAGGATCTCTCTTTAACTATTTTTAAAGAACATTAAGTGTCTAGCCCTCATGAATACTTAAAAAAAAAAATCACAACAGAAGAGTCAGGGAGGAACAGTATGAAGATTAATTTTTAATACTTGGGTTTTTTTTAAAAAAATATATGCAGTCATCTCTGCATATAATTAATTATATGAAATTAGTTCAATATGCCATGCAGGGTTCCAAGCAAGTAAAAGCTGCCTTCTGTATAGAGCAGGATAGAAAATCACTCCTGGTGTGGTTAGAATGGAACTCCCAGCATGTCTTACCATGGATTATGCTGTCTAGGTAGAGGCAGATAGAAATACAGTCAAAAAAGTTTTAAAACATGGTTTTTGAGTGTCAAGAGAAAAGACCCCCAGGAGAAGAATGCCAAACTGACAGTAACCTTTGCAGTTTGGCACTTATTCTGTGCAAAATTTGTGCAGAAAACAGCATTTTCTGCGCAGGAAGGAAAGAAAAAGTTGTTTCTTGTGCAGAAAATGCTGTTTTCTATACAAATCAAAGCAACCTCATATGAATTTTGCACAGTAATTTCCCAATTACAGCATTTTCTGTGTAGAAAGTAATACTTATTCACAGAACTATTATTTTATGTGCAGAAAATGCTTTTTCACTGTAGAATTTTTTTTTCCTGAGGAAAGCACCTATATGCCACCTTTGCATAGAGTAAATCCCAAATCGTAATAGGCTCCAAAAGCCATAGTTTTAAAAGACTTTCTTGCATCAAGAATAAAACTGATAAAATTACTTTTTGCTACCTTCAAGCTGAAAATTAGTGAAAAATGTCAACCCCCATGTCTAGGCCTGGAGGGACTTGATATACAACAACTATCAAGAGAGCTATGTGAATCCCAGACCCAGCCTAGAGCCTTGAATCTGACTGATAAAATCATTTCTTCTGCACTATTTATAAAAGCATAGGGACCTTGAAATCTTCAGGTGTTGTTTCCAGATCTGAAAATCTAAGGTAGCAATGAAGCCTAGGATGGAGTGCAGGAATATCCAAAATTCACAGTTTAATGGTTGGTTGGTTGGTTGGTTGGTTGACTGGCTGGCTGGTTGACTTCTATATTTTTCTGTCCTAGACTTAATTTTTAATAAATACTTATGTTTTTGAAAGACGTGTAATATATACTCTTTCTATTTCTCTCTCTCTCTTTCTCTCTCTCTCTCACACACACACAGTAACATGCACATAGATGTCCACATGTGAAAGAGGGAGATACTAGGAAGATTGAGACTGCAGAAGTGTTGAGGGCACCTTATGAGGGGAAACCCACAAATCCAATTCAGTAAGAACCAGTGATGCAGACTCAAGTTGACTGACTCAGACTCAAGTTGGACTTAAATTGCTGTAGTGATTCAACTTGGACTTGACTCAGCAATAAATGATGCACTGACTTGACTCAACTTAAGACTTGTATATTTTTAGTGACTCAGTTGCTGCCCTTGGTTCATTAATATAACAAAGTCATCCAGAAACCTTACAACTTTGAACTATGTTTCCCTCTCTTTTTGCCTACCGGTCACATGGCAATCTGTCCCAATCCCAAAGTGTGGGTGCATTTCTGAGGCCCTTCCGCCCGTCATTTGCCATGTGAAAGGGCGCCTGGAGCATCATGCGATTGTGAGGAGAGATCTGCACGATGCACTCACAATCACGGGACACTCCAGGGGCCGGCAGGTGCTGATCATGTACCTTTTCATTTTCAGCTGGAAGCCAAAAATGGTGCGTGATCGCACATTGCTCCAGGGCCCCGCGCACACTTACCTGGCATGCGGAGCTTCCAGAGCTGCGCTGGTCACGCTTCCTGCCCCAGCGCAGCCTGGGAAACTCTCATGCGAGCAGGCAGCTCGTGCAGAGCTGAAGCAGCAGGGACGTGAGAGCCTCTCACTGGAGGCTGCTCGCACGATCCCCAACCCCAGTACCAGAAAAGTAAGGTGTGGAGAGGGCCTGAGAGGGGAACAGGAAACAGGTTAGGAAATGGGCTTGAGGCCTGCTCAGCAGTCTGTCCCTGCTGCATTTCAGAGGAGCCTTCTAAAACTTTTCCTAAGAGAAGAAAACAAGACTCACCCCAGAGTTGCAGAGTGAATTTCTCAGAGAATAGCAAATGTGTTAGGCAACAAGCTTGGGGAGGAAGGATCCTTCCTGTTAAAGCTTTTGAAGCTTCAGAATTGGGAAGTAAGAAGGATTCTATTCACCACTTCCAAAGCTGCAGATGGCAAAATTGCAAATGTCGAGGGGCAACTCTGCTTGGATTGTTAAAAGTGACTTTATTTGACTCTGTCCAGAAATTTTGGAATATAGGTAGGGGTATAAAGTTGACTCCCAAACTTGAGACTTAACTTGAAAGTATCTTCAACGACTTGAGATTTGACTTGAGACTTGAAGGTAGAGGCTTGAGACTTGACTTGAGACTTGGAGTAAAAGACTTAAGCATACCACTGGTAAGAATTCTGTGGAGTCAAAGGTCATACCAGCTAACTGACTGCTTGGAGAGGAAATGTAAAACTCACAATGTTGTTAATTTCCATCAAGACAACATTGACTTAGGTGACCTTATGCATGGGAGACCTCCAATTCACTCTGTCATCAACCACCCTCTTCAGGTCTTGCAGACTCAGGGCCATGGTTTCCTTGATTGAGTCTATCCATCTGTAACGTGGTCTTTCCCTTTCCTATTGCTTTGTGAAAGACTGGAAACCATTTCTGGAATTTCTTTTTGAATGATTTAATAACTGTTGTTATGGTTATTAGTAATTTTAGTAGGATGATTTAGCTGGATCTATAAAGTTAGAACAATATCTTTTTTATTTTTTACTTTTTTTTCCCTTACAAACAAGATTGGGAGGTCAGAGCCCTACTGGGAATTAGTTATTTGGCTTTTCCCCGTTCTTTTTCTGTTTTCTGTTTTCCTTTCTGTTTCTTTATTTTTTGAATGCATATTACTTTGATTGTAAATTAGATTGTTTGTGCTAAAAAGTAATTTTAAAAAATCCAGGGGGCCACAAATTTCCCAACCCTCTAGTGAACTAACAGTTATGCCTTTTTTGAGATGAGTATTGTATATCACCATTCCATTTTCCGATATCCTTTATGTGTACCTTTGTCCTCTACACTGACAGTTTTAACCAAAATCTTTTGAGAAAAAGAGTCTCAAATCTCTCTCCCCCGCCGATTCTCTTAGGTGGGGGGGCATTGAATTAAAATGGCACCACTGTAGTAGTAACATTCAGAGATACCAGCAGGATACAATAGTGGCACAGAAAGAATAATGACAGACTTTGCAATAAGCAGCACAAAACATGTTGTAATGTACTGTAAAAGAAGTGGAGTGGGGGGAGAACCATAGATGGTAATAATAGTAGACTACCATATATTCATACAATGAATGCAGCCTCCAAGCAATACAAGATCACTGCCTTTTACTGAACAAAATGATGCAGGAACAGCACGTTCCATCCACACCTTTATCAGTCAAGCAATGAGCTTCCAGTAATGCAAAGAGTTCTCTGACCTCAGAGAATACAAATGCAGGTAAATTGAACCGATGAAAACTCAAATAAAATATCCCAGCAGAAATAGGATGATCTGAATTGGGAACCAACAGTAGAGAATCCATCCCTTAAAAAAAAACACAATACGTGCTAAGTTTAACATCATATCAAAGTAATAATTTTAAAAGTTATAGAATTTTAGAAGCTTTCATTCAATTTATTACAAATTTCCCAAGCTAGCTTCCTTAAGTTTGCATATATCTTCAGATATAGATACACTTCTCTGCAGTCATTTTTTTTCCACCCCCAACTCACCAGCCTCTAAGAGTTAGAGTCCTTTTCTTTTCAAATCTTCTATGGAAATTCATTGCAAAACCTTATTATATATAGAAAATGTTGTGATTGGTGCAATATGGAATCTGATTCTCTCTCTCCTTACCGCATCCCTTTGGGATGCTACTTACTTGTTCATGATTTATATGCCATCACGTGGTTCCAAAGAAGCTGCTCCTCCCTCTGGGCAGCTTACTAGAAGTGTAACAATCACAACTGTATTCATCCAAACCTCCAAACAGCACAACATTATTACAAGAATGTAATAACTAAATTAATCAGGATGTAATTTGCAAAGCTTTCAATCTTTTCCAAGTCAAATTTAGGTTTCTGACCAGAGGAAGTGATGTCCTGCTTCCAATTTGACTCTGAAGCTCAAGGTTTTTTAATTTTTTAAAATACTTTATTAATTTTATGGATAGCATTTGGAATTAGGTATTTCATTGAGGAAGACTCAATAATAAAATATTCTTCCAGTTATTGAATTTTAATTTACTTCTCTAGTCATGACTGTTTGAATACATCCTACTATGAATACAGGTTGTACTATTATAAGCTCTTCAATTTGGCATTAATTATTCTGATTGCAATTGGCATCAACTTAATGGATGTGGGTGCAGGTGATGCTCTGAAAACAAACAATTTTATGAAGTTGTTCAAGCTAGGATTACTTTACTTTCTTATTTTTCATATTTTAATCTTGAGATAGATAACATATCAATATATTTGTTTTGGAATATCTCTTAGAGTTAAGCTAGATGACATAGGTCTTTTCCGCACTTTGATTTAGAGACAGGGCAGAGCGTCCTCCAGCAAGGACATTTGCACTTGGGGGCAAACTGGGTCCGGACTACTTTATGTATGTCCGGACTTCAGCCCGCTCCAGAACGCCCAGAACTGGTGGTTCGCCGTGCTATTGAAAGACCGCTTAAAAGAGGACTTTCAATAGCACAGTCCATCGCTGCGCTAAGTGTAGATTTGCACGAGCCTGCAAATCTTCCGGGGGCGGGCTTTAGGCTGGCGAGCTTCTCCGGTTGGTGAAGAGCCTCCACCAACCGGACAGCGCCATTTTCATCCCCGGAGAAGTGTGAAGTGTGGGCACGCACTGCTCCAGATCAGCGTGGATCAGCGGAGGGTGCGCACCAGCCCAGTAAGTATCACAACGCCCCGTTTCCCCCGCAAGTGCGAAAAAGCCCTACTTAACATGTGGGTGTGGGGGGTGCTCCTTAAAGTGATTGCAAGACATCTGCTTGTTACAGCACAGGATTTTCCTCACCTACAAACATCACATTTAGTATGCTTCATTTTGCAGCTAGGCATTGGAAGGTAAATTCAGGTTTAATTTATAAGTCTGATTGCTCAGAATTGTATCTCTGAGAAAATCCCACTGTGATAAATGAAACAGGCTAATTCTAGATAATACATATCCCCCTTAACATGTAGTTTGACCCCAAAATAAAGCACCCAAGGTAGGAGCTTCCAGCTAACAGGTTTCAGGGTCTGAAGCAGATAGATGTTAGACTAAAATATAATGCTGAATCTATAAGCAGATTTGCACAAACAATTTCCCCATCCAAGCTTTTCCTATGGCATTCTTTTGAGACAGTGACATGAAGAGCTTGGATCTTACTTCTTCATCCTACAACTCCCAGAATCCCCCACCCATCTTTCAGAATGATTGAAAAGATTCACATTGTTAGATCTTTCTGTTGTGCACCTACAAAACAGCTGCTGCTGAGTGCCTCCTGTCTCCTCCAAGTGTTCAAGGGTTTTTCTATGCTACACCCTCTGATCACAAGAGTCTAATCCAGGCACTGCCCTAAGATTAACTGGGTTCTGCTCAGAAGGTTTCCTCACCAATCTTGAGGATGTCTGGATTTTTGAAGAAAAGAAATTGGGCATAGCAGGTGCAGCTTTCCTTTATGTGTAAACTGGGTGCAGCTTTGCTTGTGCCTGTGGCAAACTTGCATTCACTTCCCTATGATAACAGGAGCCACTTTGATTTTGCTTTGCTTTGTTGCAGTAATAGTTGTTTAGAACCATGTATCTTTTTCCCCTAAGGATTTCCCAAGAATCATCCAAACAAGGCAATACCTTAAGAGAGGAATACATTCTTTGGATGAAAATTGTATAGAGAATCTTTAGCAAGGCAAACTGTGACCTTCCTCAGATGTCTAACAAGGAAAAGTAGGGCAAAGCAATGCGTCCCTTTCACCTCTATTGGTTTAATAGCTATCCCTGATTTGATTGCAATTTGAAACTGCCAGTGGCACTTGCCTACTTGATCTTATTTAGTTTTGCTTTTGCATTAAATGGATTGGCTTTATTTTCACAAGCAGCTTTGATTTAATGTGATGGAAGCACTGCTTTTAAAGGGAAACACACTGTGCTACCATCAGCTATGTGCCCTGTAACACAGCAGCATTATTAGGAGATATCAGTATTATTGTTATGATCCTCATGGTTATAATATTATAGTGTGCATGAAAGAAATCTCATCCTCTTTGGCAGAATCCTCAAAGGATGCTTGCAAGGTTCAATTTTAAATACAGCTGGATAAAAAACATTTTTTTAACTATAACTGCCCAGAATACCCCAGCCACCTTGGCCACTAGCTGTGCTGGATGGGGGATCCTGGGAATTGTAAGCCCTGAATTAACTTTCCCAAACTCTGATTTTGGACTATAAGATCTTTAGAGGGAGAACCAGCATGTATAGTAGTTTGAGCACTGGACTATGATTCTGGAGACCAGAATTCAAATCTCTGCTCAGCCATGGGCAAGTGACATACTCTCAACCTCAGAGGAAAGCAAAAGCAAACTCTCCCTGAACAAATCTTACCAAGAAAACCCCTTCACAGGTTTGCCTTAGGGTCATTATAAGTTGCAAATGATTTGAAGGCACACAACAACAATGTTTACGGGGAAGGATCTACCTGCTTTATGTAGATCTGTAAAGTCCTATGTATGCAGGTAATACCAGATGATGATGGTGATGCTGATGCTGATATCAGACCATAATGGAGCTACATATTTTTATTTCCAGCTAAAAATTATTATTAAAATGGTACATTATTAAGGGGAACTTCTTCAGAAATTTTGGATCTGTGTCTGGTATTTCTCCAAAAAAATCTTTTCTGTCTGTGAGCTTTGGACTTATTTTATTCAGTCCAGTAACAGCAAACAAAACACTACCCCTGTCTTTACAATCTGGTTCCATGCATCCAATTAGAATTAACACAGTCTTTTCCTAAATTGCCTTCAGCCCCTATCACAGATTTGAGGCAGGTGTATGAGAGAGAGATTGTATGATAAAGCTGTAAAGGTGCATGCATAACCATTGCCATGGCTAAGATTTGATACTGCTCTCAAGAGTCTGAACTTCTTCCCCTTAGTTTATTAGAAGACTGGATTCATAACCATTTCACAGAGACAGAAGTGCTCAGAGCATGAATATCAAAAATGGCTACCTGGAGCCATGCATGGGATAATGGCTAATATTCAAGGTCATCAGCACTCAGGAGCATTATTCACACTCTGGAATACTTGCTTTATGGCATCCAAATCAATGATACTCACAATTTACAGGAAACCTTTCATTCTTCCAAGGGAGAGAATGAGATTCAAAAATGCTCAGATCCTTCTCTCACACCAGCTGGATGCCATGAATTATTTACATTTCTTGGTATGCTTCTTGTAAAAAACACCCACTTTCCTTCCAATTTGACAGTTATATATCATGCTGTATTATCCCCCAAAGCTTTTGCAGTTCTTAATCTGAATACTCTGCCCTACTACAACTACTGGGGTTTTTTTCCAAATAAAAAACTGCAAAGGTTCAGCCCAAGGCCTGATTCTTACCCTTTCATTTTCTCTTCATTAGCTGTACATAAAGTTGCTGTTTATCTAATAATTCTGTAGAGAAGACAGTTGTTACTGACTACACATTTTGAGGATCTGTTGTGATAGACAATTAGAAATTAGCATCATTTCTAACCATGGATTCTTCCTTGATTACTATTACTATTAATAGATTTATGTTACTATCAGATGTGTATGCCAGGTAGCCACTAATACTCAAATACAAAATTAAAAACAAAATCTTCATTCAAAGATAACAAAAATCAATTAAGGAAAAACATGAGTGAAAATACCGTAACCAAAGGGAGTTCAATAACCAAGCAGTTTAACTCCATTCAGTAGTAGACTAGCTTACCTGCCAAAGGCCTGCTGTAATAACAGGGTCTTTGTCTGCCAGAGGAAGGACAAGAGGGAGTGAGGAAGACTACCTGACCTTAGAAGAGACTTCCTTGGCCCAGGTGCAGTCACCAAGAAGGACCTCTGTCTGTAAGGATGATGAAACAAAAAGAAGAACCTCCCTGAAAGATCAGAGGCAAGCTTGTATGGCACTGAGGAAGGCTCATATGGGAGAAAGAAGTCTTTCAGACAGCCAAGACCAAGCTGTGTAGGGACTTATCTAAATCATAACAAGCACTTGGAATTGTGCACAGAAACAGACCATTATCCACTAAACAAGGAATTCACAACAGAAAAATCATGCCCTTCTCAGTGTAACTGACCCAATCCCTGGTCAACAGTCTATCCACAGTCTTCTCAAGTAGCTGAAGGTCCTGAACATTTTTGAGAGGTAGTGCTATGGAGAGCACATTACATTACAGAAGTTCAAACAATACGGATATAGGATATACATCATCCTATTTCTGACAGTTCCAGGAATGGCTGTATTTGGCACATTAGCTTCAGCTATACAAATGCACTCCTTACCACTTCCAAAACTGTAAAACCAGCCTTCTGAATCTTCCTACCTCATTACTTTGGGTTGCTTCACATAGGCTTACATGTTACTGTAAAGCAAGATGCTCAAAATCTCATCACTAGAAGATACACAGAGAAATACATTCACGAGATCTACTGAAAGGTATTGTTATCACAGTGAACAAGAAGTTATATACTTGTGGTATTTGCTCTGGGTGTCTCTTTCATTCATAAAAGACACCACTTGCCATCATGACTGTCAAAAAACAAGCATGCATGCCCTTACAATACAAATTGATAAATGTGTCCAGTGTGTCTTATTCCCAATTCCCAATCTCATACAAGTCTCACCTGTGATAAGATGTGAACCTCTAGTGAGCATCTCCCTACTGCCACTCAGCCACATCCCTTCTTCTCAAAGGAATTTTATTTAGGAAGGACAGGAACTAACATCTATGGCTTGGTAGCAATGGGCAAAACCCCACTATGAGCTCGATTCAAACTCAGAGGGGCCTTTGCCTGAGTCAAAGTGAAACAATCAGTTTAGTTCACAATCATTCATCATTCAGAGTACCTAATGAACATTATCCACAGTAACATTTCTAGATATTCTCATCCACAAAATCAGTGAATTTGTAGCCATCATACAGCAGCAGAACTGCCTCCAGTCTACTGCTCTTACCTCTCCATAATTATATTTTATAATCCCCTTTTTCACACAAGAACTCAATTCAGATCCTTCTCAAAGCATTAGAATCCCCTTCAAACCTATTAGCTCTATCAGAAGCTTTGCAGTATCACCCTCTCTTCAAAATATTTTATTATGAAGTTACTGTATTACAAAACTGTGAACTATGAATATTTAAGCACTCTATATGTACCCAGTCACTGAAATCAATCTCACTCTTTCACCACACTAGTAAGAGTTGAAAGACTCTTCCATGCGGTGTTAAATATATTTCACTTCCCAGCAAAGGACAAGGATCTGTTATTAATAAAAATGTGTCATGTAGTCGCATTGGAAATGCTATTGGAAATGCTGTTTTTCTATGCTGTGTCTTAGCACCTCTCAGATTCAAAACCACCTTCTCAGATTGATTTAAGAGCACAAAACAGACATAACCTAGGCTTCTTTCATGAGTGTGTAGAATTCTTTCTCCCACACCTATGAGAATTGCCTTATCAGTTTTAGTGGTACCATCCATTTGTGCAAAGCACAATGGGTTATGAGTCAAGTGCTCCAGCTGCTCAACTGTTAAAAAAACTGGTGGTGTTTACTGAGTGAAGTTGTTCAGAAACTTCGCACATGCCCTTACATTTCTTCTGTTTAAAGTCAATATGAAAGTCAGTGTGTGTAGTGGTTTGAGCACTGGACTACAACCCTAGAGACCGGGGCCATTTCTGCACTAGCCTGTTATAGTGCTATTATTCTGCTATTAACATCCTATGGAATCCTGAGGTTTGCAGTTTTGGGAGGGGCCTTTGGCTTTGGATTCCATAGGATGTTGAAAGCAGAATAATAGCACTATAACAAGCTAGTGCAGAAATGGCCCAGGGTTTGGTTCCCTGTTCAGCCATGGAGACTCACAGGATGACCTTGGGCATGTCACACACTCTCAGCCCCCGAGAAAACCCCATGATAGGTTCACCTTAGGGTCACCATAAATCTGAAACAACTTGAAGGCACACAACAACAGTATGAATAGTAATAATTCCAGATTCTACTATTTTTATTGTCTTTCTTATTGAAGCAGAATAGAACAGTAGTCTGACTATGAGTGACATATTGGTGGTGGTGATATTTTTCTTTACCTGTTAGTTTACTTCCTGTTTATGCACATTTTCTTCAAAAATTGCACATAGACTTTTTTTGGATAATTTTGCTTGGAATACCTTCAATGTCCCACTATGGCTCAATCTCAAAGATTACTAACTTCACTACTACAGTAGGCTTTGACAATCTATTTCCCTCAGTAAGAATCCCATATTGAGAGAAAGGTGAATATAAATTTAATAAATAGGACGTGGATGACTGGCTATGTAGATGATGTAAAAGGAAGACATTTGGCTTCTGAGACCTGGTCTTCACTTCTTAGACAGAATACTACTGGGTACAGATGGGCTGCACCTCATGGACACTGGGGAGGATGTCTTTGGTAGTAATATGACAAGTTTGATCAAGAGGGCTTTAAACTAAATCCTTGGGGAGCTGAAGATTATTACAGTTCAAACATCAGCCAAAAGGCAAGCTCTAAACACAAAGATGGGAATCTAGAGGAGATGCAATCCACAGAAGAACTGACAGTAGATTAATCAGTGACAACAAACAAGGCTTCAAATGTGCAGAGTATGGGAAGCAAACAGAAAGATAAATATGATTTTATAGACTTGGTAGGATGATTTCCATGACTGGAATATTGCAACTGAAGGGTATAACCAATTTTAAAAAAAATAGATGTGGTAGAAAATGAGGGGGAGTAGCGTTATATGTCAAAGGCAAGTTCATTGGACAGAAATCCATGAGCAAAAAGAAATGAATAAAAAGAATAAAAAGAAATGGAAAAAGAAAAAAAATGCAACATTGTGGTAGGAACTTACTACAGGCAGTGGATGATGATTTTCAGAAACAAAGCTCATAAATCTCAAAGATACAAGAATTAGTAGTTATGGAGGACTTAATTACCCTGATATCTGCTGGGAAAGTAACTCTGCTAAGGATTCCTGATGTGCCTTGCAGGTAATTTCCTGTTTCAAAAGGTATAGGAAGGAACAAGGAGCTTGGCAGTCCTGAACTTGATTCTAATCAATAGGGAGCAGCTGATCACTGAAATCAAAGCAGTCAGTACTTTAGGAGGAAGTGACCAAACAATGCTAGAATTCACAGTTATGGAACAGAGGAAAAAAATAGTAAAGTCAAACATGAATCTTGGATTTCAGGGAAGCTGACTTTAACAAGTTCAGGGAAATACCAGCTGGAATCCCATGGCTAGATATGCTAAAGGAAAAAGACACCCAACAAGGGTGGGAGTTCCTGAAGAAAGAGTTGCAAAATGTACAATCACAAACAGTTCCGTGGAAGAAGAAAACTGGGAAATGCACGGAAAAGCTCATGTGGAAGCACAGCAAACTCAAGAAGAAAGTGAAAAGAAAAAAAAAAAGTATAAGAAATGGAAGGAATGACAAATCACCAAGGAAGAATACAGATATATAGCCCAGGCTTGAAGGAACAGTATAAAGAAAACTAAAGCTTAGAATGAACTGTGATGGGCTTAGGCAAGCAAGGAGAAACAAAGAGGAAGTTTTCACTTACATTTGACCATGGAAACAGTAGTGCTGCTGTTCAGAAAAGATGGTAAAATGCTAACAGATCACAACAAAGAGACAGAACTACTCAGTACCTATTTTGTTTCACTTTTTCCCCCAAAACAGAACTGTGTGCTTGCATGCACCGATAGAAACCTTGGCAAGGGATCTGGATTGCAAATCAAGATTGATTTATCAGTTGATAGGGGATTCGTCAGGAATCACCTATCTATCCTAAATGAATTCAGATCTACAGGGCCAATGAACTGAATCCCAGAATACTGGAAGAACTTGTTGGTGTATTCTTTGAAACACTTTCCATTGTTTTTGAGAAATTTTGGAGAACAGGTGAGATGCCAGAGGACTGGAGAAGGGCAAATATTGTTCCTGCCTTCAAAAAAAGACAAAAAAGAAAATCCAGGAAACTACAGGCAAGTCATCCTGACCACAATACCATATAAAATATTAGAACAGAATATACAGAAGTCTGCAAATATCTTGATGGTAATGGAGTGATCAGTAGAAGCCAGCGTAGATTTGTCAGGAACAAATCCTGCCAAACTAATGTTACATCTTTCTTCGATCAGGTCACTAGCTTAGTAGATGGTGAAAATGCTGTACATGTCATTTATCTGGATTTCAGCAAAGTATTGATAAGGTCTCCCACAATATTTTGATTAGTATACTGATTAAATCTGGGATAGATGAGAACACTGTCAGATGGATCCATAATTAGTTGGGAAACCATGCTCAAAGACTTGTCATCAATGGCTGCACTTCAAACTGGAAGAAAGTCTCAAGCAGGACCTCAGGGTCTTCAACATTTTTATCAGTGACTTAAATGATGGAGTGGAGGGAATCTTTATCAGGTTTGCATATGATACATAACTGGGAGGAGTGGCTAACACACTGGAAAATAAGAACAGCATTCAGAAGGTCCTAGAAAATTGGGCAGAAGTTTATACAATAAAAATCAATAGAGACAAATGCAAAATTCTACACTTAGACTATAGAATCCAAATGCACAATTACAGGATGAGGGATACATGGCTTAGCAGTACTGTATGGGATAAGGACTTTGGGATTATTGTTGAACATGAGTTAGCAAAGATGCTGCAGCAAATAAGGTGAATGCTGTTCTAGACTGCATTAATAGAAACATAGTTTCCAAATAGAGGGAAGTAATAGTCCCGCTATGTACTGTGCTAGTCAGGCCTTCTCTGGAGTACTGTGTTCAGTTGTTGTTGTTGTTGTTGTTGTTGTTGTTGTTGTTGTTGCTGCTGCTGCTGCTGTTGTGTGCCTTCAAGTTGTTTCCAATTTATGGCCCTGGTCTTGTGAGTCGTAGGCCAACACTCAAACTACTACATTACACAGGCTCTGTTCTAGGCACCTCATTTTAAGAAAGATAAAGACCAAGTGGAGCAAGTTCAAAGAAAGGCAACAGGAAATAATAAGAGGCACTGAAAAAAAACATGAGAGGGAAGGTTGAAGGAGGTGGACATGTTCAGTTTGGTGAAGAGCAACCTGAGGGGTGATATGAGTGCCCTCTTTAAATGCACAATTTCACAAAGAGGAGAGGGCAGGCCTGTTCTCTGCTACCCAGAGGACAGGACCAGGTCTAATGGTTTGAAGTTACAGGAGAGTAGATTTTGATTGAACATTAGAAGGTACTTCTTAATAGTAAGAGCAGTCAGGCAATGGAACTAATTACCTAGAGAACTGGTGGTAGGGGCTCCTCTGGACTTCCTGAAGAACAGGCTGGACAGCTATCTGCTGGGAATACTTCAACTAAAAATCCTGCACTTACCAAGGGACCGGACTTGATGGTTCATGAGGCCCCTCAAAACTCTATGATCCTATTATTCTAGGACCCCACCAGTACTCTCAATGGTCAGGAATGATACTGAGTGTAGTTCAAAACAACTGGGGCTGGTTGCAATGGAAGAATATGTAAATTTTTTCCTCCATGTCTTTGCTCCTATTGCCAAGATTATCATTATGATAACAAGCAGCATATTTCAGGCTGAGTATCCTTCCACAGTTTATGGTATGGTAACTCATAATGCCCTTTCTTGAAGAATCATCCTCTTTAATGATGAACCCAAGCTTTCTAGCCCAGAGGGCACACAAACAAACAAACAAACAAACAAACAAAAGACCAGCTGATCCCAGACTCTCAGGGGAGAACACTCAGGGAGTCTCAGCCCAATAGGTATGTGTTCTTAGATGCAATGATTTTATCACCTACAATTCACCCAGTTTGCAGTTACAGTTATGCACATTTGAGAAGAATTGGGTGCCTGGAATCCCTTTGATGGTGTGTGGTTCTGTCTCCAGGGTGTTTCAGGCAAGTGCTATCAAGATCCCACCAATTTAGTCAGTGGTCAGTTCCTTAAGAGCATTATATAGATGAGGCTAGAGCAATGTCTTGTCATATTATTATGGATAGTTTTCAGCACATGCTGCCTAAGAACCTGAACGTACCGCTTGGGGATCTTGAGAACTTCTGCCCATCTTCACTACTAGCATCTGTGAAAGCTGGATTAAAGTTTGTGACTGTGGAAGGGCATCATGCTTCAAAGTGCGGGGTGGTCCCTGTTGCCAGTGGGACCTTTACTAGAGATAACAATCATAGGATGGGCAACTGCATGGGGAATGGCCAGATTAGCATGAGCTGTATCGGTGCATGCCACATCACTTCTGCTTGCTATTTCAGCCAGTTTCTGGCTGATTTTCAGGGGGAAGGAAACAGCTGAAGTGTGTTGGGGTAAATTTCAGGGGGGAGAGCCCCAAGATCTCCTGAAAAAAACATGTTTGGAAAGGCTGGGGGCTGTGGTGGAGGTGCCAGGGTGCTTTAGAGGTCCCAAAACTCAGCTTCAGTGGATACATGCAGTCCCCAAGCTGCATTTACCCCACTCCGGTTCAGATCCTTTGGTTCAGGACAACAGGAGTCTAATTACTCAAGCGTGCTAGCAAAGGGGGACATTTTCTGCTGTTTCTCCATGTATAACAGTTTTGTTCTTTCAAGTTATCAGCTCTAACAAATACTCTCTGACTCTTGATTGTGGAGACACACATTTAGATTTGAGGTTGTGGAGTGAGCAATGAGGATGCAGAAACAGCAATTATGGATGACACCCATGCTACTTTTCATTCAGATGTTGTAACAACGTCAAGAAATTCCTATCCACTAAGGATTCTTGAAAATGAAATGCTTGATCCTGAAAAAATTATCAGTGTCCTTTTCACAAATGTATTAAAGTTGATTGTCATATCACATAGCAACCAGTTCCAGAAAGCTGAGCAATCTTAACCTTTCTGATAGAGAAACATCAATCACGTCTGAGTTTGGCCTCTGATAAATGCACCAAACTTCTTACATTTAACTTGCATTGAGGTTTCCTCTTTGGAACAGGTTATGTTATTATCAAAGGCTTGAGTTGGTTTTATCTCAAGCAATTTGAGTTGCCCTTCCTTACAAACATTTTCTATTGACCGTGCATAGATAAATTGGCAGAAAATGGAGAAAAAACACCCACAGAATCCCCTTAAACTACTCTTCTCCTTATCAAGTGAATTGCAAAGAACACATTTCACCAAACTCACATGCCTAAACACACAATCTATATTGTTTATTTTGAAAAGCAAGCAAGCAAACTGACCAAAAAAAAGGTAGGTTGTCTTTTACACTATGATGTACATTCCCAGCACTCCTCTTTTTGAAAGCTGTGTCATATTCACTTTCTTTTTGTCTTTAACGCAGAATGTTGTCACACAATGCCATGTAAATCAATTATATTAAAATAAAATGGGAAAGAGAATCAGAGAGACATCTCAGCCACCCATTGAGCATTATTTCATTTACAAAAATATCATTTTAACTTTGAAATATGTTTCTAGATTTTAAGGCAGATTTTAGAAATACTTAGAAATGTGGTTGTACTTCACCTCAGCAGCAAAAACCAGAAGGCAAATCAAAATGATTTCATCTTATTTCAGTTTTTCTGAGTATGTAGTGAAATGTTGGTGAAGGAGTGTGTGTTTTACTTTGGCTTTTTGACTACCACATAAAAAGAAAAAGTAATGGACATCCCTGCTGTTCACATACTGAATCAAACATAATCTGTAGAGGTTCATGTGTGGATTGCCTTACCCAAACTAGGGTTAGTTCTGGTAAATAGGCAGTACCAACCCCTTTCATCCCTGTAATTCTATAAAAGTTATGGAATATCATAATTCTGAAGCTCATTTTGTTACAGTTTAATTAATAAATAGGATACTGTGGGATCAGTAAAGCCCCAACGTTTGATCAGTCCATCCGATTGATGGATTAACATGGAAAGACTAGATGTGTGCCAACTTCACTGCTTAGCTAAGTTACTTCATGAAACTGCAAGCCTAATTCAAGAAATTGTCTCACATCATGGAGACAATAACTACATTCTTCAAATATGAGTTACTTATCTTAACTTTTGTTGGGTGGATGTGATGGAACTTATGAATTTGTTTTCTGAGAGAATACAAATCACCACTGGTGGGATAAGTCTGAGGTAACAGTGCCAGAGTATTGAGTAATTCTTCACTCATTTTTTTCTTGGAGAAAGCAATGGATAGTTTGTGCAATTTTCTTTTGCCTGCAAAACTATGGCCCTTTTCGCACGGGCTTTCTGTCGCGTGACAGCCCCGTGAGCCTCGCGGGAGTGGGAGCGTCGCTCTGCACGACGCACTCCCACTTCCGCCGCGTTCATGGGGCTGCAGCGGCGCGATCGCGGGTTTTTTGATTTTCACCTCAAAGCAAAAATCACCCACGCTCGTGCAACGCTCCCGGTGCCCAGGCGCACTTACCTCCTGTGCGGACCATCGGGGAGACGGCTGGGTCGCGCTTCCTTCCCTCCGCCCCTGCGGAAGGAAGGGGTGGGGAGGGGCGCTAGCGCGATGGACGCTACACCTCCTGCTTCGCACGTGCGTGGGGGGGACGGACGCGAGAGCCTCCTGCTTGGCGTGAGCGGGGGGGGCGGATGCGAGAGCCTCCTGCTTTGCCCAGGGGGGAGGGCGGCTTGCGCGAGAAGCCTCCTCCGGTGCCGTTTCCCCCTCCTTCCTTCGCCTGCGGAAGGAAGGAGGGGAAAAGGCAGCCTCCCGGAGGAGCCTTCTCGCGCGAGCCGCCCTCCCCCGCTCGCGCGAGAAGCCTCAATGAAAAAAGGGCCTATGTCAGTTTCAAAGACTATTCACAGTTCTAGACTAACTCTGCACAAAATTTATACTTTTTTTTTTCAATCAAGGAAGCCACAACTTTCAGTTTATAAGATTTGGGAAGGGCTGTTGGTGGCAGGGAGATTTGGAGCTTTTTCATTCATAGAGTCTCTAAAAGTCAAAGTCAATGGTGGTTTACAGCAACAATTTTTCAGCATTTTCTACACTGGAAACACAGAAATACTGCTTCTGAATTTTCTGCAGAACAAGTCCCCAGCTACAGCATTCCTATAAGGACGACAGCATTTTCTGAACCTGAAACAACATTTTCTGCACAGAAAATTTTATATCTGTGCAGAGATATCTCCTGCACAGAAAATGCCATTTCCTGCACAGAAAATGCTAGTTCCATTCTACCATATGCAAATTTTGTGCACAATAAGTTTTAGACTGTAAAGATTTTCATCAGCCCAATCTTCTTCTTGTCAGTTTTCCAAACTCAGAAAACATGTCTTTGACCATTGTTTGGATATTTTCAAATATTCTTTCCATCTCTGTTCTTCATTTAGGGACATTCTCTGTCTCAGTTTGTAAGAACAGTCTCTTTATAGAATATTTCTAGGATGCAATGAGTATAATGTGAAAGCTGTTTGCTTCTAAGATTTGATAACAGTTGCTATTTTTCTCAAATAATTTTGTTCTAAGCTATCCAGAGCTACATTAATGACCTCAAGGCTGGCTTCTGCCATATTTAGGCATATTATACAGTACTGTGTGTGCACATGAAGACACAGATTAACTACAGTCCTTCTTTTTATGCTGCGCTTCAGATTGAGCCCTCTATGCTGCTTGTATCATCACACACCCTAAATATAGATCCATTAGGATGGGTGCAAATGTGAAACACTGGTGAGGAATTCTAGGCATCTCTTCAGCAGTTGCTGTGGAATTCCACAGCGAGTTGGTCAAATCTTATAAAATCAATTAAACTGAAGCAGTGTATGGCATTGATATGGAGAATTGGAGAGTGGAGGTAAACAGCCATGCCTATGGGTATAAAAGGTTGTCATATATCCTTAAAGTATGTCCAATACAAACTGCCTAACCTGCTTGCCCAAAAGAGAAATGAATATATTATAACTTTTGTTGCATAAATGGAGGAGGCTGAGAAAGACTATGAAGACAGGTATTCACTTTTTCAGACTCAGTAAGAGCAAAAAGCACATTTCTAATTGTTATTATGATTGAAAGATATTTTGCAAGCATAACAACTGCTAAAACAGATCTGATCATTAAGCTGTCACATTCTTCATTGTATTCTAACACCAACTTGATTTAGCAAAAGCCATCAAATGTATTCAGGGGTAGCCATGTCAGCCATGCAGTAAAATACAACAAAATCCAGTATCCACAAAACAGCAATTGAGCCAATTAAAAAGCCTAAAATACATCATGCAAACTTTCAGAGCTTCACTGGTTTCCTCATCAAGCAAAGATGTCAAAAATCATACAGGAAAAGAAAGGTGATGATGTTAGAGTCCCAGGCCTACATTGTGTCTCAAATGTTACTCTCTTGTCAGTCAACGTAGTCTAGAGGAATATCAATTCAGGCAGAGGCCACTCCCTTTCTTGATCATGTGGGGACCAGGGACAAAAGGCACTAAAAGACAAGCAATAAAATTTCAAACGCATTAACATTAGCAAAATAACTTTCCTTGACATCCATACTGTCTCTGTCCTGTGTGAGGCTAGCTACCCTTTTCTTAGGCAAAGAACATTTAATTTCTCAAAAAAACAAAACAAAAAAAAACACTCTGTACTATTACATCTGGAAAAACCTCCAGGTGATATATAGGTAAAAAATGTCAATTGCAGTCCAAATGAAAGAGTTTTACCTTTGTTGGAAACAGAAACCTCAAAGATTGCAGTCCCAGTCCATTAACTCCCTCTTCTTAAAGTTTCCCCTGTTGTAGCTAAATTCAGCATCTTCAAATCTAGGAAACATATTCAGAAGCAGCTGTGTTGGCCATGTCTCTTACTGCGCTTTGTCCCTGGTTCCCATAGAGAAGTAACATCTGAGACAAAATGTAGGTCTGTAACACTAATACTGTCACTTTTCCTTTCCTGTATGATTTGTAACATCTTTGCCTGATGTCAGTGAAGCTGTGAAAGCTTACATTATGCATTTTGTGCTTTTTAGTTGGCTAAATGAAGGTATCATTGTTTTGTGGGTTTTGGATTTTGTTGTATTTGGAAGCCATAGAACACTGAAGATCTATCACCTGCTGTTCACATCCAGATTCTAACAGTCAGAGGTCTGAAGATATCCTGAGATTAAGCAGGCATCAAAAGGTGGTGGGGAAGACTCTGTACTGAGCCACTAACAAATTCTGGCAGATTCTGTAGGATTGGTCTTTGCTAGCATCTATAGTGAAGAAAAGTGAGGCCATCCCATGTAAAATGAGACAAAATGAAAGGTGTTGTGATTTTTAAAAGATAATTGCCCCTCCTTTGAATCCTTAACTCTAAAAATTCTGAGTTTGACTCCCTGTTGATTCAGTCATATTTTTAATGCTGAAATAGGTTTTCCACTTCTTTCTCAGAGAGGCTTTTTGTCTTTAACTCCAGTATTAGAGGCAGGTGCAACAGGATGCCTTAGTGTAGTGTTACCACAGTTTCTAGCCCGGACTTGTGGGATATTAGATATCATTTTGATATCAATAATTTGGCCTACTATACCCCTCTGTTCTCCACAGGCTTGCGGGGGCCCCGGACAAGCTTGCAGACAGGTACGGCCGCTAATCGCTGTAATATTCCACACAAATACAGGCAGGCCAGAAATAGCCGACCCGCCGCTTCAGGAGACCTAAAGGCAAGTACCATATTATGTATGCACGCTACTTACAAAGAACTCCCTGCCCTGAGCAGGCAGTTTGATTAGCCGAATACTCATCTGTCAAGCACTCCACGTTTGCATACTGGCTACTCTATTGACAATTCGGACTTAATCATGTAAAATTCTGACCTTTCGGAAGCTTTGTCTCCAGCCCAAAACTCATTGTTGTCCCCAAGTACGGACTAGCCTATGGACACATTTTCCCCTATAAGAACCCCTGACTTTGAGCGCTTCCTTGGATCGCTCCTGACTTCCATCCCGCCTTGCTGCCACTTTGCTTGACGAGCCTTCCCCTCAGTCCCACGCACTGAGAAACTCCATATCTACCAACTTCGTCTTCAGACTTCCCGGGCTTCAGGACAGGTGTAGTATTACCCATACCAAAAACCTCCTCTAAAAATTCCTCTATCCAACTCCAATCTTTATTTCTATAGTTATCTGTGTGAGTGTGTTGCATACACTTGTTTGATTGTATTTTAATAAAAACCACAATTATTATTTTACTTCTGTTTGCTTCTTGACTCGGCCTGACCCCATAGACATTGAGTAAAAGATCTCACTACATTACCCTGCCTCTCGTATTGCTAACTTGTGCTCTTTGCTAATTTCCCCAACTTGTATAATTTGGAGCGCACTTAGATGTCCCTCACGGGACCCCCAGAAATCAGGGTAACAGAAGCCATAAGTTGGAAAAGAATTGAAAGCACACAACAACAACAACGACAATAACAAAAATAGGGTTTTCTCCACACTTGGAATAACTATACCTATTGAATATAGCCAGTGAAGATATGGAGAACTTCATTTCAGTTTGAAGAATCCACCAAAATACATGACTCACTCATTTGGGATGAAAAAGACTTAAGAATTACAACCATTAATTGTAGAAGAAAGCAAACTGGCATGTCCTTATTTTCCTACAAGCCATTGTTAAGAACAATGTTTTCACCTCCAGTTCATTATAATAGTGATTTAGTTCGCATTGAGCATAAGTCATAACAAAAAGGGAAACTGTGTATAAGTGTTATAGAGCTATAAAAATTATTGGTAAAAACATTAATGCCAATGAAACAGTAATAGTTGCTTATCTGTCATCTTGCAACTCAGGTTTACAGTCAGTTGCACCAAGTGTTGAGAAATGTTTACCAAGATTTAACTGCAGTTAATTCAAAGCCAGTCCCTGATCAGATGATGTCCTTATTTGAGTCTGCCACTAGGTAATCAGTTTTCTGCAAATCTGACCAACGCTGTCCCTGCAGCAACTGATAAAGAAATTTACAATGTGCTTCCATCGCAGCATATAATGACAAATGTCATCCACAATTCTCTCCCCATGTAAACAGAAACGTGATTCAAAAGAGATTTCAACATTGCCCATCAAAATAGCTGGTGGAATGCTGCATTCTTAACTGCCAGCAGATGGGGAGGGGGAGAGGCAGAGAAATTACCATTTTTGCCTCCTATTGGAAAAAGAAAAGGTTTTATGCTATTAGTGATGTGAGACGGTTTGGCCAACTTTTTTAGGACTGCAGGGCTGAATGCACCAAACAGCAAAATCTAACATATCCACTAAACTCTGTTAAAGTGCATAATGAAACAATAATGCAGACTGGAAACTAATAAAGAGGTTACATTAATGAAAAGGAAAACATGGTTTTGTTCACTTCTCTCCACTAACTAATGTAGAATCTTTGGTAATGTTGATTTTTTTTTTTTAACCACACAATACAATGTGATTTACCTAAGGCTTTCCGTTCTGACTTTTGATGTTAAAAAAGTCCTTCAGCTTGTGCTATGGACCTTAACCTCGAAGCCAAGTGCAAATTAGCTTCAAATCAGTGAAGCTGATTAAAACTGCATTGTGGCTGATTCCTTAATAGGAAAGAGAAAATGAGAGGAAAGGCCCACTTGAACACAGCAAGAGTTGCCACTTGGAGCTTGGAACACATGTAAGCCTTTTCAGCTCTGCTTTGCTCAGAGAAAACCATGAAAGGTTTAAAGCTATTTACCTGCTGACAGAATGGAGCCAAATGTCCAGTTTGGTGAAAATAAAAGTCAAGAAAGAATCAAAAGCATTACAGTATTCACTGCAAACAGAGAAGGGCTTTTTTTAAGGGGGGGGAACAGGTGTAGACATCAAATAACAAAAAAAGGTCAAAGCACTCTTCTCAGTATAGTACTTTTATTGAGCTAAAAAAATACCAGGTCCAAATTTAAGGGCAACAACATGGAAGAAAGCTTCAGACTTCTAAAATGAAATAAATTTATTTTATGTTATTTTATTTTTGCTTATAGCTGTCTTTTAAAAAGTTATTCTCTGCTAGCAATCTTTTTGTTGTTGTTGTGTACCTTCAAGTCATTTCTGACTTATGGCAACCCTATCATGGAGTTATCTGGGGACTGAAGTGTGTTGCTTGGTCCATTTCCATACTAGACTGTTATAACGCTACTATTCCACTTTCAACATCCTTTGGAATCCTGGGGTTAGCAGTTTCAGGAGGAGCCAGGCGAAAGTGGAATAATAATGCTATAACAGTCTAGTGCGGAAATGGCCTTGGACAAGGTCACCCTGTGGTTTTCCATGGTCAGGCAAGGAACTGAACACTGGTCTCCAGGACTGTAGCCAGTGCCCAAACCACTATATCATGCTGGCTCAGCAATCTTTTTACCAACCCATCGAAAAACACACAAATAAATAATGAACAACATCCCATGTTAAGCTATTCACATTCGACAAATGAACTTTTCTTCTCTTTTCTGAATTGCTACTAACCACTATGAAGATTATTAACTACTTTCATTTTAAATCAGTTCTTGCTCCACTCCTCTATACATTAGCCTCTCAAACCCCCAGACCCATAGCTTGAAAGCAGCTACTTAGAAAGGAAATGGTTACTTGTACAGTCCTCTCTCCACCTTCACAAATTTGATTATTTGCGAGGTGCCCATGTACCTCCTCCCGTTCTCCTCCTCCCATTCCCTTGTGTCTTGCTGGGCGTGGAGGAGGAAGGCAAATGCCCAGATAAAAGGCAACAAAATGGGGGGGAGCCATGAATACACCTTCCTTCTCCCCTCTGGAGTTCCTCTCTCCCATTCCCCTGCCTCTGGCCCCGGCACTGAGAATTTGTGCTGAGGCAATAGGCAAGGGAACAGGGAGGAGGCAAGCACACACACCTTTTCTCCCTAAAGCTCCCCCTCCCATTCCCTTGTCTCTGGCCCTAGCATACAAAAGGCAAGGGAATGGGAGGGAGCAGCCTCAGAAGGGAATAGGAGGGGGTCGCGGGGACAAGTTATTCACAGTTTTTCCACTTTCACGAGAGTTCTGCATGCTGAACTCTTGTGAAAGTGGAGGGGGCACTGTCATTAGTTATTTCCATCAACAACAAAGGTATAACTATACCACAATTGTAACATAACTTGATTCCTTTTGTGATGTAACTGTAACTTTTGTTTTTTTAAAAAAAAAATTTGGTTATAAAAAGAGAAAGCAAAAGAAGAAAAACAAAACGTGATAAACACAAAAGTGAAAAAAGAAAATTTGTAACAAAAATGCTTACATTGTTATTTTTCTCCTAATCTATTAACATAACATACTTATTCCACATATTATATATCGTACTGCTTGTGTCTGTGTGTCTATACATATACACATATTACATGTATCTAAATCTCATTCACATTATACCCATTATTATTACTTATTCTCATAATTAATATTTAGGAAAATATACTATTAATAATTTCATTCTTATTTCTATCCTTTTCTACTAAATTTAACCACTATTACTAAATATATTCTTATTACTAAACATATCATTACTAACCCTATATGTGAACCCATCTCCAGAGCCAATTATATTTATTTTATTTATATATTTATAATATATATTATATTTCAGATTACTCCACCTTCCAAAATTGTAGTTCTTCCTGTGAAGGTATGACACATTCCTGTAACTTTTATTTACAGTTACAACCATGGTCTCATTATGTGATTCAGGTGTTAATTCATGTGCACTAGATTGGTTACCAAGCAGTGACGCAGGTAGTTAGGAAAAAGTCAGTCTGGTTTGGAAAGTTACTTCAAAGTAATTTCTACCTTCAAGCAAGATAATGCAGACAAGTGCTACAAAACAACAATCCATTGTACATGCTGCTGTTTTTCAGCATTTGCATGTAGGTTGCAAATTCTTCAAGAAAGGACAGGCGCAAGTGTACTTTTACAAATGCACAAGAATTGCCACAGCAGTTCACTCACTATCAAGTGTACTATGAGAAATAGCTAAGACATTTTAATTTATACAAGAGATCAGAACAGAGTGCATTCTCTATATGCTAGCTAAGCCTACAGGCATGACTGCTATGAAGAATGAGGTGACAAAAACAAAGATAATAATCACTCACCATGCAAACGAGGCCCTACTAGCAAGAGAACGACTACAGAACTGCTGCTAATGTTGAATTATAGCTTTAAACCCTTCTCCGGCAATTTGCCACTATTTGTAGGTGGTCCATATGTTTGAGTTTTTATCATTTCGTGTTTTTTTTCTTTACCTTCATAAATCACTAGAAGAAAAGAGACATATGTATTGCACAAATATGAATGCTTACCCAAACCAAAGCTTTCACAGCAAAAATTAGTGTCAGTAAAGAATATTTCAGCAATTCCTACAAGCAGATTTCCACTAACACACTCAACACAAAAGACAGGCCCTGAAAATCTATTAGAACTGGAATCTAATGAGGAAGCAGTAACTGGCTCCATTCCATCTTACTATTCTCCATTTGAATGTTGTTAGATCTCTCTCCATCTGTTCCTTGTCTTTATGTGTTTTATAAAGCCTGGAAAAGTTGTAGTCCAAATCAACCTCCCAGAATCTTTCAAGGGCCCTCCTGCCTGGGGATTTGTGGGAGTTATGGTTCACAATAGTAAGTTGGTCAAACTCTGGTCAAGTAATTTTAACTGTGATTATATCTCACTTAGAGGAGACTTTTCTACAGGCATGGCCAGAAGAAAGAAAAAATGATTGCTACAACTACAAGGAAAATATAGATATTCTTCTCCTTTACTGGTCACTGCATGAAACAGGAGGAAATAAGGCAGAACCCCACTTCTTCCCATAATTTGCAATAACCTCAATGCATCCCAGTGCATTTAATATCCTGGCCAACCTCACATAGTGACAAGAAATTAGTCTCATACTTGTCTTTTTACTCTTTCTTTTTAAACAATCCTACCACTATCATAGGATATTTGGTGAGGACACAGGAGACAGCCTTCTCAGGGGCTGCTTTGCTTCCAAGTTGTGGAACTCCCTTCCCAAGGAGGTCTGTTTGGCCCCCTCCCTGCTGTCTTCCAGCCAGAAGGCAAAGGACCTTTCTTTTTTGGAAGGCATTTGGTTTTTAACTTGCTGTGGCAGATGGAGCTTTTAATTGGAAGTGTTGTGTTTCTATTTTATTATGCGTTAAATGTGTTTTTAATCTGTTTTTAACTTAATGTTTTTCAAATAGAACAGTAATTTGTGTTATAATTTTTGTATTAACAGGGTTTTTTTTTAAAAAAAAAAACTTTACTGTGTTTTTAAATGGTTGTAAGCTACCTGGAAACCTATGGTGGGAGAAAGGCATAGATACATAGATACATACATACATACCTAACATGCTGAAATGGCAGAAGAAAAGGAAATAAGGAAAAGTTATGCTCCTTCTGCCTTTGATGCAGCTTTTAGATGCTGGTATGTGTCACTGCGCAAAGAGAGAACATGAAGATGAATGACTTGTTTTGCTTCATGACTGATCATACGGGCTTTGCTGCAACTTCTTGCGAATACAGTCAACGATCTTTTTGGAAACTTCATTGCGAATGGTGAATCCATTTATTCCCACTGGGGTTACTTTTCAAAAGTTTTTGTAGTTCTTCAAAAGCTCTGCATAATATGTAACAACAACAAAAAGATGAAAATGTATAACAAGGGACATGTAGCTTCCATTAGACAATCTTCAGTCTTTGCAGTATGGCTGCCTTTCTCAGTTAACAGTAGTACAGACTGCGTACTGCAGTGGTTACATATTCATGTTGTAGAGTTTTGTACGGCCTGTTGATAACACTCTCTGGGTTATTTTTGATCTGGGCAATATTGCCACACATATACATATACGTATAGTATCTTGTTACAGCTGTTCACCTGCCTTGCAGACCATTTTGTTGTGACTCTACCCCACTTCTTTCAGCAATGTAATTTCTCTGCAGTGCATACAAAGAGATGGGAGGAAAGAAGAAGCACTGCACCAGAGCAGTCAATAAGGTCTTGGCAAGGCCCACAAATGGAGCAATTCTTACTTTTTAATACATAGTCAAGCTGTTGACTGATGCACTGCAAGCAAAGGTGCTACAAAATCTACAAATTTCAGATGACATTATATGATTGAACCTCTCAGTTTTTCAAACTGTGATGATATATCTTTATAAATGAGTATATGAACCTGTTATCAGCACCACACAGGATGTGACATCATCATTGTGTGTTCACTATTTTAGGACTAGAAAAGTCTATGGAGGCAATGACAACATAAAGAGAAGACATCATGGAACATGGAACAGCTGGAAAAGAACTTTTACATCGCTTTCCATCTAACACAAGAAGCATCTACCGTTTTGAAGCAGATGTGGTCATTTCATGCTTGTGACATGTAATTTATTATCTTTACCTACTACTATGAAGTCCCTCAGTTAAAACTAACAGGTGGTGGGCTGGGCAACCTGCTTTTCTCACACATCACTACCTGAGCAGATGACACCCAGAATGAGCTTCTCCACACAGGCCACCTGTGCTTATAGCAGAGGGGTGGGGAACTGTGTGGCAGCTGGGGACTAATTTTTTGACCCAGAACATCCCCCGCCTCCCTCCCCAGTAAGCCCAAATACCTCTGCTTTTCTTAACAGCCCATCTCAAAATAGCAACAGGAAATGACATAACATCACTTCTGGACACCATTTTTGAGCAGGACTGCAGAAGAAAATAGAAGGTTTTTTTGGAGGGGTAGTATGGGATTCTGGAGTGAACTGAGGCTATGCCAGCTAGGCATTAACCAGAGATGCTTCCCTGTCTTCCTCACTCTGGATCTCTGACACAGATAGATATATTACAGCACATTTCACCATTATATTCTTCGCTAAAAGTTTTGTTTAAAAAATTAATTAAGACTCACACATTAAAAAAAAAATGAAGGGGGCAGAAAGTGAAGCAGAAAATGTTGAGAGGTGGGGAGTGAATGATGTAATATTTTTATAGAAATATCCCTGATTTTGGACTTGCTCATCACACTCCAGTCGTAATTCCAGACATATAGAAATATAAAGACCTTATTGAAGAGTTGATCACTAACTTTAAAACATTCAGGAGACTCATTAAAAATAAAGATGCAATCTTTCAAAGAAAAGAAATTAATACTTTTTCTCCAGTAGCATACATTTTTAAAAAAAATTAAAAACCTGATTCCAATAATGTAGAAGTTCCTACAAAATTAGCTTACTCTGAGATATAAATTAGTTTTCTTTGTGATCTAAAATTGACTTGCCATTCACTACTTAGTCAGAAAATAGCTGGTGAAAAGGCCCAGCCTCAGACCTTTTGGACTGTGGACTCCTTTCATGCTGTAAACAAACGCTTCAGATTTAAAGCTTTCCCATAATTGTTATGCTAACCTTGGAGTGAAACCTCTCCATTTGCATTTGAAGGAGCTAAATATTGGGCAGGAAAGAAAGTGCTCTTTTTAAAAGCATGAGAAAATGTTCCTTCTTTTGGGTCCTCAACCATCTGGGCAGGCTCTGTTTTTCTCTCACTGGCAAAGGCCGAAGAAGCGGGAAAGGGACACGGATGGTAGTAATCTTGCTCAGAGGGGGGAAAAAAGAGAATTAAGAAATTCCTTCTAAGCATGAATGGGTGAATGAATGAGACTTCCTATAGGGGAAGGGAGAAACAGCGTTCCTAGAGGATGTAAGAGAAAATAAGCGAGAAGGCAGTGGGGAGGAGAGGAAGGCAGCCCTGGTGAAAATCCTTGGTTAGTTCAGCAATGTAAGGTACAGCCAAAGATTGATTCGTATTGTTCCGTGGAGTCTTTGGTTTCCCCTGCCAGTTTTCTTTATAGTCTCACAAACCAGACAATAAAGTAACACTCATCACACATTTTCACTGTGGGCTAATTACCTGATTCGCTTGGGCCATCGTCCAGCCCAAATTAAGCCCTGTTTGAAAGCTTGACTGATTTCAATGTTAGAGGTTCAAGTTGCAGTCCTATACCTAATTACCTCAGTAATCCAAACTGAATTTAAATGGGATTTAACTCTCAGGAGATATGTATACGATGGTACACTTTAGCATGTGCATACTTAATTCCTCCCAGCTTCAAAATAATGGTGTTTATTAAGGGTGGGGAATTTGTTGTGCCCCAAGAGTTTATTTTAACTTACTGCTAGAAAGCAAAGCTTAATTTCAGCCAAGGCTTCAGTTTCAGCTCCAGTTGTACTGGAGAGGTAATAACATTACATTGCCTCTGAGCATTTGCAGAGTGCCATTTTTCTTAAGTGTTCGGGGAAATGTGACAGGCTCTGCAAATTTGGAGTTAGAGGATAACTGCCATTCTGTGAGGAAGTCTAGCTGAACTGCAGGGAAGTCTAGTTGAAGTCAACAGGACTTACTTCTGAATAAACAAGTAGTGAGTGAAGCAGTCAAGAGATTGCAATGGATATTGGGGGGGCAGAGACTGTTGAGATTATCTATAGCAGCTTCTTCTCTAGTGCAATTTGACTCTGCAATTTCTTTTCTTTTTCATATACAGTAAATCTATGTCGCAATCAAATGTGGCACAAATCATGATATTCTTCCCAAGGTGTGCTTGTATATATACATGACATTTTCTAGATGAGCATTATTTAGCATGCTTGAATGTACAGAGAAAAAGAATCATCAGAAGGGCACAGCTATGAATTCCACGGCTATGAATTCTCCACTCAAAATCCCTTCCTTTCCCACCCTGATATCTAGTCTTGTATCTGATTCAGTCAGTTTTGTTTTTTAACAGGCTGAAATCTAACATGCCTGCTGTACTGCAGAGCTTTCCAAACTGTGTGTCACAACACCTTAGTGTGTCAGCTGCAGTGTGTAGATGTGCCACCGCCACCATCCCAGGCCGAGAAAGACCCTGGGAAAGGCAGCAGCAAACCAGGGTTAGGTGGAGGGGCTGCCTCTGCCACCATCCTTGCCGCCATCATGGCCTGAGAAAGAACTTGGTGAGGGTGGGAACAGGCCCACCCCATCCTAGATACGCCTCTGGGTACTGCGCATGTGTAATCAGGTTGAAACAGTGGTGGTGAACATAAGAAGGTGTGGCTGCTCAGCAAAAAGCCACCTATCTGTAGGTGTATGCCACATGGGATTGTTCTCTCACTTTATCACTACAGGAGTGGAGCGCTGATACTGTTATTTTTATGTTTAGCTACTTAAATTGCAGTTGAATTACCCCTAAAATTGATAGGTTTCTAATTAAGAATTTTGTTTCTTGCAATTTCGTTATTACAATTTATGTATGTGTCCGTACCTCTTATAAGGGGTTAGTTTAACCTCCAGTTTGCTAGTAAAACTAATTATTGTGTCACAAAATGATGCATATCTAAAAAATGTGTCACCAACATGAAAAGTCTGGAAAGCTCTGCTGTAATGGTTTGAATGGCCAACTAAGATTCCAGAAGACCAGGCTTCAAATCCCCACTCAGACATGGAAACCCACTGAGTGACCTTGGGCAAACCATACTCTCTTGTGCTAAAATAGAGCAAAGGCGACTCTCCTCTGATCAGATTTTACCAGGAGGATAGAAGTATTCTAGATCTGAGCAGTGATGTAGACTCGACCTGATAGACTTGGACTCAAGTCACTTCAGTGACTCGACTTGGACTCGACTGGGCCATAAATGATGCACTGACTCAACTCGACTCAAGACTTGTATATTTTTAATGACTGACTTGATGCTCTTGGTTCAGTTAACATAATACATTCATCCAGAAACCTTACGATTTTGAACAATGCCTCCATCTCTTTTGGCCTACTAGTCACATGACAATCTCTCTCAAGCCCAAAGTGTGGGTGCATTTTTCAGAGGGGAAGAGCAAACAGGTTAGGCAATGGGCTTGAGGCAGGCTTGAGGTCTGCTCAGCAGCCTGTCCCTGCTGTATATCGGAAGAGTCTTCTAAAATGTTTCCTAAGAGCAAAAGACAAGACTCAGCCCCAGAGTGCAGGGTGCATTTCTCAGAGGGGAACAGCAAATGTATTAGGCAGCAGGCTTGAGGAAGAAGGATCATTCCTTCTAAAGCTTTTGAATCTTCAGTAATGGAGAGTAAGATAGGATCCTATTCCCCACTTCCGAAGCTGCAGATGGCAAAACTGCAAATGTGGAGAGCTGACTCTGCTTAAATTGTTAAAACTGAATTTATTTCACTCTATCCATTAATTCTGAAATTTTGGTTGGGGTATAAAGTTGGCTTACAGACTTGAGATTTGACTTGAAAGTATCTTCAAAGACTTGAGACTTGAAGGTAGAGACTTGAGACTTGACTTTAGACTTGGACTGAAAGACTTAACTACATCACTGGGTCTGAGTCAACTTGAAGGCACACAACAACAACAACAACAACAACAACAACACTACAACAAATAATGCATTTCTGTGCAGACTTCTGAAATTGCATAGATAGCTGGAATCCCAACCCCACCATTGACTAAACTGTAGTTAAGGAGTGTTTCACGTACACATTTGAAATGTTCACTAGTTGCTGTAATGCTTTCCAAAATGTGAAAAAAAATTATCAGACATGTCTACAGTTACCCATCAATGTGCAAATTCTTGAAAATAAATTACATCCAGCCTACAGACATTCTGGGACAGGCAAACCAAGCAAAGTCTGTAAAAAAAAATTAAATAAAGCTTAGCTGAGGTGGTTTTGGGTGATACAAGGAAATTGTTCTCAGCTCAAAGGCTTCAGTTTCACTAACTTGAGCTTTTACCAGTATGGAAACATTCTTCAAAACCAAGCTTCATGACAGAGTAGTAGGTGTTTGCTTCTAATAAAATGTTGTATGCATTCAATATTCAGCCACTAAGTAAAAACAGCATTCCTTGAAAGGACCAAAAAAAAAAAAAGTTTACACTGTAATTCAGGTTGCTAAGCAGGATAAGCTAAGAGTTTGTTTCTATTTCTTTGCTTTCCACTTTTTTCCTTGGCTCTAACCTGATGCCAGCCCAGAGATTCTCATGATGTTATAAGTGTTCCTGCCAGCCCAGCACTAAGGAACCAGTTGCTTCTTTGAGTCTTAATGAAAGCTTTTCTTTCGTTAACTAATGTGTGTAATAAACTCTTAACAGTGCACGAATACTTTTGCTCTTGAAATAAGTATGATATAATGCTACCTTGGAGGACCAAGTGCAACAAGTTGAACATTTTTTTTTCTTATTAAAATGAAGTCTCTGTTCTTTCTATGAAGATTCCAACTTCCCTCTAGAAAGCACAATAGACCAGGGTGGGCAGACACAGGGTTGATGAGTCATTTTGTGCACTTCCTGGCCCTCTACAGGCCATGTTGACAAAGCCAGTGGTAAAGGGAAGTGATCCTTTCAGTGACTGTTTCAGGATAGGACTCCTTGAAATAGCATCTCTTAGATTGTATCCCCCCTCCAAAAAAACCCACTGTGGATCAGTGGTTTTTTTTAGACTTGGGGGGCACTACTCTAGAGCTAGATTCTGAGCTTTCTCTATAGTTCCTATGCAGTAGCATATCATCCAAACTACATATTTATTTCTGACCACTAATTTTTTTTGAAGTTGATTTTTACCTGTTTGCTTGTTCATTGAAACATTCTCAAACTGACCTTCAACCTGTGCAGAATATTCAGAATACACTACGCAATAAAACAACAACGAAACTTAATACGTTATTATCATCATAAAACAAAAAAGACAGCAAATGCAGCAGGCAATATAAAGGAGTTCTGAAGGAATTGCTTAAAATTGTTTGGTTTGTTTGACTTTCAGTTATTTAAAAATGTAGGCTAAGATCCTCCTTAGAAGATGTAGCTGCAACATGCCTATGATCTCTCTCCAAATCCAGCTCCACAAAACCTGCCATAAAAGCCAAGCAGCTGTCCCAACTGAAAAGATTTGTGCAGTGCTGGTGAGTGGGGTGCTGAAGGATGACAGGTCCAGCCCCCAGCCTCCTGCCAGCAAGTTATAGTTCTCTAAACACACAGGGATTCTGTGTATTCCTGTTCCAACTGTTCATCACACTGAATCTCATTGGTGGGAGGGGTCTGGATGCATCATCATTCGGTGCCCAACTCATTAGCACTAGACTACTCTTTCAAATGGGACCGTGATAAATAGAAAATGTAAAGAGCAAAAATTATGCAGTCATAAGTCTAGTTTATGACATTGTAAATACTGAATAGGATGCCAGTCTGTTTGGACAAAAAAAAAAACAACCCAAATCTGATCTGATTGTCCTATGAGACAAGCAATGAAAAGCAATGAAAAGGCCCTGTGTTCATTTGTCTACTTTCCTCTGTTTCCTAGTGTAGCAATGCTTTTGCTTTCATTTGTTGACCATTTAGGGCTGGCACATAATTGCACATCATCATGACATCTCACTACTTAATAAAGAGCTTCTATTTTTCAAAAATGTGCTGTGATTGATGTGAAGTGAAATCAAAGTTCTTTGACATTTGATTGGTGATGGCTGTTTCACATATATAAGCCATCACTTGAAATTCACATCCCAAATGTTGTTAAGATGAAAGGTAGCTGCTGGATTCCTTGTCTGTGGAGTGGTGAATCCACCACAGGTTTTAATTTCAAATTTCCCTCAAGTAGGTTCAGCACTTTGAACAGCTCCTTTAAAGTTCATATAAAGACACAGAGTGGATTCAGTGTCTCGCTGACATGGAAGCCATCAGATACTGGCAAGTTCATAAGATACTTTGTTGGTAGTTTCACTTATTTTCCCAGTGTAATATCCCATTAACTGAGCTGAAGATTAAACTATGAGTTGCTTTATAAATTTAACTAGCAGTGACATCTTCTTGTTTTCATTCTTTCTAACCAAATATAGGTACAAGGTCTCCAGACCAGGCCAGCTCTGTGTTAGAACAGAGGCCTAAATATCTTGAATAATAATTTTATTATCATTATTATTACCAGTACCATTATTGTCATTTATTTATATAGCACCGTCAGTATATGTGGTTATTGACATGAAAGGTTTACAATTGTTAATTTGACACTTCCCTGCCTCCAGGCTTACAAGCTAAAAAGACACAACAAAGGGATGGCAGTGAGGGAGGTGATGAAGTCCAGCAGATGCTGACTGCTCTGCTCTCCCTCTGAGGCCACAGCAGTGGCAGCTGGGATGGAGAAAGAGCCTTTCATTTGTTGGTGAGCCTAGGCTTGATAGAGCTGTGCCTGCCTATTCTTCTCTCCCTCTAGAGGCTACAACAATGGCACCAGATTCGAATGCACAGATCCCATCTGATTTTGGAAGTTAAACAGGATCAGGCTTGGTTACTACTTGGAAAGGGGACCATCACAGATTACCAGATGCTTCAAGCTATATTTCAGAACAAGGCGGTAGCAAGCAGCTTCTGATTATTTCTCGCTTAAGAAAACTCTATGAAATTCATGTAGTGTCTATAGATTAACAGGCAACTTGAAGGCACAAACACACAAGAGACATTAATCCTTTGTCCAGTACTGGGCCACATTTGCAACTTAACTGTCAGAAAGTGATCTATTTGCTGAAGCCAAGAGCCCATCCAGGCCTGCTCGAGACACCCACACAAAATCACTAAGGCAAAAATTCTCTCCCCACACTAAGCAAACAGCAAGTGAGAAGCTGAGCTCAAACCAGCCAAGCTCAAACCAACAGTGAGTATTTTAAAATGCTTCCCATGATTATTGAAATCATATCAGAGATACAATGGAAAATCGGAATATTTCTTAGTGGAATAAATAAACCTATCAGATAGTGGTCACTTGTGCAAAAAGTCTCTTCCAGCTTTCATTGACAGCAAGAAGGCAGTATATGGGGACACTTTTAACATGCAAGGAAATAAATGCAAATGTGTGTCTTTCAAAGGAGATGTGTTAGATTGGCAAAATACCCACTACCTCCCGGATTTAAGATGACAGCATAAGCACCTAGTAGCAGATCATTTTTCAAAGACTTGTTTCTGCATCTAGGAACAAACCAGACAATATATCTTAGTTATTTTACATGTTCATTTTGGCTTGTGGTATTGAATATCACAGAACCAAGTCTGTGATATACAAGTGAAGTGGAAAATTGTGCCTGAAACATTTTACAAATAAATTGGGCCTGAAATATATTTTGCAGACAAAAAGTGGTGATTCACTTGATTAAGGTCTCCCTCCCACCCCCCGCTTATGCAAGCAATTCCCTACATATAAAAAAACAGATTCCTACTACTAGCATACACATTTTGTATATGCAAAGGCTTCCCCCACTTACCTTTAAGGAATATACAATCCTGTGAGCCCACCTGTAGTCTAAAGTAAAATAACCCCCAAGCAAAGATTTATAATATCAGGGAGAACTAGGTCAGAGTGGAAGACTCTGGTGGCAGGGTTGAGAAAGTCCTGGTCAAAGTGCCCCCTCCATCCCCCACACACCAATACTGAAGGCTTTCTTGAAGTAAGTTCACTAGCCTACACATGGTGATGGACAGCAGCTTTCAAAATGGTGCTAAGAGAAAAAAGGATCAAACTAAATTGTTGTGGCAGGAGCCATCATCTCCAATTCCTCAGAATGAATTTGAGTTCTCCTGACATGGTGAGGCCCAGGAGAATACTGGGAAACCAAAGAGTCAGTTCATCTCCCTTTATCCGGTGCGTCTTTTCTCGATGCCAGTCTGAGGAACACTATTTTACCAAAAAAAAAAAAAAGTTTAAAGTAGGACAGCACTAGGTCACTCCTGTTGGAAAAAAAGGTCTCTCCCATTCCTGAGATGGGGGGGACAAAAACATGCTGAAATTTCCCCAGCGACATTGGGACCTTTTTTTCCCTTCCAAAAAACCAGACCTGGGGCTGTAATTCCTCAGCCCTGTTTTAGACCATCATCAAAATATTTGCACTCAGAAATGTCAGACCAGCAAATGGCCAGGTTATTGTTTCTGGAAACAAAATGTAAGGGAATAGTTCAAGATATGTGAATTTTGAGACAAATGTTGAAGGCATATGCCTGAGGTCATGCAAAGTGTAGGTTGAGAAGTGTTGCTCTTTTTCTAACAGAGTGCCCACTGAAACAAATTGTGAAAATAAAAATCCCAAGACCCAACCACTGGAAACTTTCAGGTGAGCACTGTGCCCACCATTCATATATTTCTTGTTCCATTGGAATAATCTGACCACTCACATACCTTTATACTTCTCCACATATGACCAGATCATTCCCTTGAAGTGGATGAGAAGCCAATACACTCAAAAGACCTATGTACAAATCAGAGCATACCTCCATCAGGGTACTGGGGTGACATATACACTGTTAGGGCAGAGAGCACTTTTGCTACAAGTGTATAAGACAAAGACACATGTAGACATACAGTGCATGTACAGCACCATAAACAAATTATTTTTATATCACAAACCCCGTTATATATCCAGTAGCTTTGCAATCAGATGGAAACACGCTAATGCAATGGCATTGTTGTTGTGTGCCTTCAAGTCATTTCCAACTTATGGCAGTTTTCTGCAGCTGAGAGTGTGTGATGCACCCAAGGTCACCCCAGTTGGTTTCCATGCTGAATGGGGAATTAAACCCCGGTCTCCAGGGTCATAGTCCAATGTTCAAACCACTCCACCATTCTGGTTCTCAGTGCAATGACATATTGTTCATTAACATCCAATGAATTTCTGCTATCAGCACATGCAAGCACCCAGTAAGCACCAAATGGGAATCTGAATGTAAAGATCTCACAAAAAATAAGTTTCCTTTTTTTTTCTTTACACTTTAGAATAATGCTTTGGAAAATTGTATTTATTCCTTGATGTTTGGCTGCATTTATCCCCTGAAAATCTGGTTCTGAAATGTATTTGAATGAACAGCACATCAGTCATTGAGGTAAGTAATAAAAGGACGAGTTGGCTCCTTTTCAGACCTAGTATATTTTGCTGCCTAGGACACCTGTCCTTTGCCTTAGCCACAATTTCATGTGCAGTAACTGACCGAAACAGCAGCCTGGCATTAATGATGAAACAAAATATCTGTCCTATCTCAGTCAGGCCGCACAGCTGATAACAAAAACAAACAAATCGAATAGCTCACAGCTCGTTACTTTTACTCAGTAAGCACAAGGTCATGAATAAGTCCAACCAAACTCCAAGCAAGCAAGTTCAAAGTAAGTCAGTGTAATCCAAGGTCAGGCATGAAGTTCAGCAAGATATCCAGCAGTCAGGAAGGTCAGATAAGCTCTGAAAACTCCTGGAGGGAAAGGGAAAGGGCAGCATCTAGGGCCACATCTGTGGCAGCAGCCTAAAGCAGCTGTTGCCTGAGTAATTGCTGTCAGATAGAAATCCTCTGAGGTCAATGCAGGTTCTATCTTTGCTTTCTGCGCTCAGCAAAGGTGGGTACAGGTAAGTTAGTTTCTGTTTCTGAAGGGGCAGGATTCTCTGCTGGAGCTGGCACTGCATGTCGTGTCCACGGCAGAACAGGCAGTAAATCACAAGTGGCACAGCTTCTACTTACAAGGCAAGAGTCAAAGAATGTCCAAACAGAAAGGAAGCCAAGAGCAAATGAATCCAAAGGGGCAAATCCAAACTGTAGTCCAAACAGGCAGAGTTCCAAGACAAACAGATCCAAGAGCACAGCACAGGGTTTCAGGGCCAAAGAGACCAGTTGCTGACCCTGGGAAGAAAGGCCAGCTGGAGCCTTTTTTTATCTATGGATGCTGTCACCACAGGTATTCCCTGATTAGGGCTCACTTGCTACTTAAACAGGGCCGAGCGATACAAGCCCTCCCTTTCACAGCATCTCTGCTGCAAGGTAGGTGTGTCAGCTATGTCTTCCTCTGTTTGTTCCCCTGGCTCAGGTCCTTGTTGTTGTTGTGTATTATCTTTCTCTGGACCAGTTTCTGGGGACGCTTCAGCCTCTGGGGAAGCCTCTGTCTCGGAGTCAGAATCCTCATCCTCGCTGCCATGGTTTCCAAGGCAGGGCATGACACTGCACTCTGTTCTGTTTATAGCACTATAACCTCCTCCTGTACAGCAAGCCCTGGCATGTCCCCTGTTTCAGACTCTGAATCAAAGTCCATGTTCTGGAAGCATGATAGTATATCCTACTGAGCATCAGGCTAGAAGTTCTCAAGAGCAGGCCATGTAGCACACATACCTCTGCCATAATTCACTTCTGCTGCCTGTCTCTAATGTTAATTAATTTTTTTTCAATGATTTTCTTGCTTATAGCTTAAAAACTTACAGTACAGAAAGAGTTAACATGGATAAAAAAGTTCTGTGGTTTTGAACAAAATAAGTGAGATTTTGAAACGGATCTATGTACATATGATGAGCATGTAATTGCTGAAATGTATAAAATTTTGTTGGCATTTGGTATGGAAGAAGAACAAGTTAAAGACTATAATAAAATGGGCTAGGATCAATGGGGAAATATATGGATGAAGGGACTGAAATTTATATTATGTTATGATCTTAAAGAGAAATTTTATAAAATGATGTATCATTGGTATATGACACCAAAGAAATTGTCTAGAATGTATAAAAGTGTATCTAATGTAAGTTGGAAATGTGAACAACATGAAGGCACTTTTTACTATATATGGTGGACATGTGAAAAGGCTAAAAAAAATAGATTAAAATACATACATTAATACAGAGGATTTTAAAGATTAATGTTAAATTAAAACCAGAATCATTTCTTTTGGATTGATGGGTATATAGCTGGAAGAGAGCCATGGTAGATTGCTTCAGTGTATGACCATGGCAGCAAGACTGTTGTACATGCAAAGATGGAAGAATTCAGCACTATCCATTATGGAAAAATAGTTGCTGAAACATAGTTCTAGCAGAAATTGATAAATTGTCTGATTTGATTAGAGAAAGGTTATTAGTGAAGTTTCTTAAAGGCTGGAAACCTCTTATAGACTTTTTGTGAAAGAAAGAAATTGACTTGTTAATTTTTAGTTTTGATGCTTAGAAAGAAGAGGCTATATAGGGAATATATTGTAAATTTGGAGAGAGAAGTATGAATAAATATGTGCATATATAACTGCTGGAAGGAAAATCAGAAGTCGTTTTTTTCTCTTCTTCTTTTCTTCCCTTTGTTCTTTGAGTTTTGCACTTTTTAATTTTTATTCTATTCTATTTTAGTTTTCTCCCCCCGCTCCAATCTTTGCAATTCTTAGTGTGCTCTTAAAAATTCTTGACTTGTTCATGTCTCTAAAATTCTTTTGACACTCAGATGAGGTAGAAATGTTTTAAATAAATAAGGAAATAAAATAAATATAGCACACCCACTCTCAAGTCCAACGGAAGCATGGAAACCAGCAAGATCTATTAAATGTGTCACACACAAAATGAAGGGATGAAGTGTTAGAAAATGGGTTTGGGTCAAAGGCAAGCAAAGGAAATTGTGGAACAGCACAATAATAAGTGGATGTAGAATATGTGTTCATTCCTTGTCTGACTCCTTAGTCTATTCCTGTTGGCTTCTCTCCCCACCCTTCCTATTTTATGGGCTAAGTACAGGCGCAAAAGGGTGTGTTCTTTCAGGTTTATAGCCTTGACTAATGGAATTGCTCTAAATAACATTTTGATCTTGTAAGGTCATACAGAGTACTATACCTTTCCTTTAATGGTTCAGGTCTGGACTAAACATTTCCCAGAATTGAGATGGTAATGAAGTCATTAGTTTCTTCCTACTTGAAGCTCTGGTTTAAAAAGGGAATTCTATGGGTTGAGCCTGAGTGAGCCTTTTTCTATGCAGCTCATACCCAGCTGAGCTATAACACCTGTTACATTTTCCCAGGAGCTGCAGCTACAGGCTTCTTCCAATCTATTTGCTCTTCGTATTCTTCGGGAGGGCATGAACAAAAGCTGAGCAACCGTGCTTTCTAAAGGCAGTGTTAATTGAAAAAATTCTGACCAGTGCAAATGTTAGTGTCCCTAATAAGGCCTTGTTGGTTATTTCTCCATTGCCTTTCATGCTACAAGCATAATACAAAACTCAAAGAATTTTTTTTTAAAAAGCCATTACCATTATTCTAAATTCAGGCAGACAAGCAGAGAAGTAAGAGGGGGGAAGTTTTTTTTTTTCTTTAAATATCAAACCTAATATTTATGGTATTATCCAGTGATGTGTTGTTCTAACTAAGAACATGAAACTGGATTTCAAAATAGAAGAGCTCTAGTAAAAAACAGGGGGAAAATATATTTAATTGCTTGGTTGTAGTCATTGGGTGATGAAATGCAAGATAGGCATAGGACAATATCAGAACTACAGGTTAAGTATTGACTTGTTATTTATTATATGCTGCTGTCATTGAATGTTAGAAAAATAATAACTCTAAAATGTTTTCTAGGAAGCTGTAGTCCTACATTGTAATAGGGAGAGAAGTGAATACAATCCTGATCTCTGTTATGAACTAATCCTCTGGCTCTGAATGATAATATTTCAAAATTTACTCTTAATTAGACATTGAGGCCATTTCCACACAAGACTGTTATAGCACTATGATTCCACTTTCAACATCCTATGGAATGCTGGGGTTTGCAGTTTAGGGAGGGGCCAGCCAACCCTCCCTAAACTGCAAACACCAGGATTCCATAGGATGTTGAAAGTGGAATCATAGTGCTATAACAGTCTTGTGCGCAAATCGTCTGAGATCTATCTGTTGCTCTTGTGCACCTTCAAGGTGACTCTGATTTATGGCAACCCTATTATAGGTTCCATGGTATGAATTGCCCAAGACTAAACACAGATTCACACCTGGATCTCCCAGAGTCCTATTCAAGCACTCAAACTATTAAAACATATCAATGCCTTTTACCTTTCTTTCAAGAGTCCCTGAGAGCAAGGAGTGGTATCTACCACCACCCAAGGCTTTAAGGGCATCTTCCATTAACGCTCCCCGCCTCTGCAGCTACCAGTTACCACCCACCCCCATTTCATACAAATCACTGTTGCTGCTGTTGATATCAGTGAAGAAAAAGTTATCTGTATATGCAAGGGAGTGAAGACCAGTCTCTCAATTGCCTTCCACAGCAATCATCCTATAGACTGCTGTTTCCACACTGGGAGAAGAAAATGGAAAGAAAGTTCTTCTGTCCCTCCCACTGAAGAAAGTAGTGGGTGGATGTACATGTGCAGCCCAAAAGCCAGCATCATATTCAACCCATACAATGAAAAACTTCTGCATTTGTCCCTTAAATTAAGGATAGAGGTTGTGAAGTTAGTTTTGCTGAAAATTCATTAAGTGTCGAGACAGTGGCTCAGCTCATAATGGAAAAACTATGGTTTCCCACCAGGCATACAAGCCTTGGGCTCAAATGTCCCCTGCTCCCCACTCTCATTGTGTTTTGCATCTACAAAACATGTTTTGAAAGATTTTGCTTTCATTTTTGAACCAGTGTGATAGTAATCCCTGAACTTGGGAACTGCCATTTAATGAAACTAGATCTTGGAATTAACCACACTGCTTTATGGAGGAGTGTGGAGGAGGATGGGCTAATGATGTTCTTTTAAAAAGTAATATAACAACTCACAGCATCTTTATATTTTTGCTTGGTGGAACATTTTCAATTGTTTGGGTAGAAGTGTTTTAAAATTCTTGCTGGTTGGGCTGATGGAAATTTTAGACCAAGGGATCTGGAAGATAGAAGCTTCTCCATCTCTGATGGAGCATTAGCTTTTAAACAAAGTGTGGGAAACTGTGATTCTCCCAAAAAATTTCCATTGCAACCCCCATAATCCCTTACCACTGGCCATACTGGGTAAGGATGCTGGGAGTTGTAGACTAAAAAACACTGAAAAGCAAGATAGCTAATTTTTCAAATGTATTTCTAAAAAACCATAAAGTATCATAATCTACAGTACAGTCATACTAACATAAAGATCCCTATATTCATTTGCACATGCTAAAGCATCAACTGGTGAAATTAATCATTATGCACATGCTCACATGCATATATGGTTTCTAAACTTGTCCATGGTATTTTTGATCCTCATTTGGGTTGGCTTATATTTTGAATACCAGTAATTAGTACTGCACTGAAATCCTATGCAAAACAATTTAGAGTCAAAGCAGTAATTTTCCTTACAAAAAAAAAGTTTCTCTTTAAAACTTCTTGCACTTAATGCGCAACTTTGAATTATAGTATTCTTCATTTCTGACCCCCTAAAAAGCCCTAACTTGCTTAAGAACTATGTTGAAAATTAATTATATTCCATATAAATAATCCTTCACTTTATGAATCCTGTCACTTTTTTTGGTCAAGCCACTCTTAAAAATCTCCCCCACTCTTTATTCCTCTCGTCTCAGTCTCAGTCTCTCTCTCTCCTTCCCTCTTAAATTCCTGCCTCATCTCTTTCAAGGTCTTCTGCTCCTCCCATAATGTCAACAATCTCCATGGTTCTGCTGCTGTCCATCTTCAGTATCATCTTCTGTTTAACAGCTGTGTATGACACTACCTCCTCTCTGACAAGTCTGTACATCATGTCTTTCTTTCTTTCTCTTTACGTGTGCATGTATGCCTCTTTTTCTCTTTCTACAATCCTCCTATCCCTCTTTCTTCCCTTTTTGTTTAATCCCTCCCTCTACTCCCTGTTTCATCTATGTTTCCATCTCTGTCATCTGTCCGTCTAAGCCTTCCCTCTCTCTTACTCACTCTGCAGCTTTCTTCCTAAATGCACATGCTGCATCTTGCAGGAGTACATCATGGGTTTCCTCTTCCGGCACCTCTCACTCTCATTGTTGGTCTTTGCATAATACCACTTGCTGCCATCAAGAGCGTCAGGGCAGATAAGTGAAAGAGGAGCAGACGATACAGCAAAAGAAAACATCATCTCCCATGTTGGTCCTAGAAAAAAAAGTGCTGTGGAATTTCACAGAGCTTGGAAGTAACACAATGTTTGTAATAAGTTACTTTGGTAACTAGTTACTTTTTGCATTCACAAGGTGTCACTTTTTTGCCTGTAATGCTCAAGACTGTAATTCACTACTGCTCAGTGAATGTAATCAGGTGTGTTCCCACCCAGCCTGAGCAATAGGAGGGAGAGGAGGAATTGTGACACAGGTGGTTGTTCTTGTGTTGTCCTTTTGTAGGGTACTATTAGCCAGTGTAGGGCAGCAAGCTAACAACAAGGGAGGGAGAGAAGGAGGCATATTGAAAACATGAGCTGTGCTAGAAACTCAGGTTAGTTGGAATTCTTTAGAAAAACATGACAGTTTGTCTGCATTTTCTGCCTCCCTTCATTAAGCCAAATGACAGAGATGGTTGTTGGAACTTCTGCTTCAGCTGACAGAAAGAGAAAGCCAGTGTGAGCACCAGTGGTGGAGCTTGGAGTGTATGGGGAGAAGAGGGGCCTATGGAATGAGGAGTAGGGCCACTGTGCACGAGGGCATGGCCAAGGTGCACAGAGGCATGGCCAGAGCACACAGGGGCATGGCTATGGGCTGGGAGGCCCCCAAAACACTGCCACTCGGGGCAAATTGCCTCCTCCATGTCCCTATGCGACTGGTGAGCACAAGGTTTGATAGGCTGGATATTCCAAAAAGCATTACGGGGCATTCACTTAGACTGTCTGTGCTAGTCTGATCTGGGAGAGCAGATTTAGAGGAGAACAGGTGTCTCTCTGCACTCTAGAGGCTGGCTGTGCCGTGAGATTTATAGCAATGAGAGGTCGAGAGAGAGGAAAGAAGATGAATTGAACGAGTGTCTCATTCTATGTGTGTGAAAATCACATGCCCAGGCAGAGTGGTTCACTCTGTGACAGGAGTCAGAGAGCATTTCCCTGTATTTTTAAATGGAAAAAAGCAAAAACAATAACAAGGAACATGTGAGTAAGAAGTGATCTGGCATTTATTTTCTCAACTGCAGTAAGAGTAACAAGTAATGATCTGTTTGGTGATCAGAATAAAAAGTAATGTATCTAATTCCTTTTTAGAAAATAAAATTCCAAGCTCTGGATTTTCATGGGGTGAGGTGGTGGGAATTACTATACACTCTGAGTATTAAAAAAGAAATGTAGTTGCTAACATAATATCAAACCATTGGTCCTGATATTTGGAGCAGACAGTACTATGCAAGTTTTTGAGTAGTAGAGAAAAGTAATTAATAAAATAAATAGCAAGCGAGATAGACAAATAATCTGGAATGACAAAGTTTCCTATGTAAACTCAACAGAGCCAAGGGGAATGGGTAGTCATGATCCTGATTTATGTTATTCCGTACATTGTGCTGCAGTTACATACTGAAGAAAGTTGTAGGAGACCATTCCTATTATAAGGATGCCATGGCAGTGGGTGGCTGCCATGTCAGTGAGGCTCTGAATCCACTCACTGAAAGAGCTATCCATGGTGATTAATTTTATATCTCTAAAAATAAATTCAGGACCTTGGATAGTTCCTTTAAAGTTCAGACTAAATTCCAGAGTGGATTCTCTGTCATGTCAGGCATGGGAACCACCACTTACCACAGAAGGGGTGAGAGATCAACGCCTGCCAGAATCAAAAGAGAATCATTTAATACAAAGTAGTAATATAACACATGCTAGAGAACAGTACTGAGCTAAGTTATGCATACTGTCTGGATATTGTGTATTTAACCATTACTCTTCATTTAACATCATTGCTCTGTATGGATTTATTAAACGTTAATTTGACATTAACCTTTCTAAACTGTCAGGGACCACGGAGGTCAGATCCTTCCAGTGTTTGCCAGAGATTATTATGCAAATATACTGACTTGGCTTATTATAAGAGCAGCATTTGGCCTGGTGAATGCAAATGCAAAGAGAATGAAAGAGACTGAAATTTATGAGTGAAGAGGAACAGTGACTATGACTGAGTGTCTGCTTACAGGAAAGAATAACATGAAGAGCTGGAGATGTGTGAATCTGTAGGTTTGGAAGGGTCCATGAATGAGCAACAGCTAGTACAGCCTCCTAACGTGAAGACTCATGACATCTAAATCAATTGCTTATATATCTCTATGTATACATATATATAGCTGCCTAGAACAAAGGACAAGACAACCACCTCTCCTGTTTCACACTCAGGAGCTGAATAGACTGCCAGTTGAATACTGGCAATAGTAGGGCATCCTCTACCAGACTTGGGAGTGGCAAGCAAGTTTGAGGGAACAAAATATGGCATGTGGCAGTACACACAGGTTTTGTCCTCTAACAGAAGTGAATGGAAGAACAGCCATGGGACTGCCATTCCTGTTGCTGCCACTGGAGGCAGTTGCCCCATTCTGCCCAACGGTAGGGCTGGTCCTGACAAGCACAGGAGGCTTGAGCATGCAGTCTCATGAACCACCACATCAGTGTTCTTGGGTGGCTTCCACTTTAGCCAGTACATTGATTTCAAAAATTGAAAGTGGCCTATCGTGCACACACTTAAGAGGCTCAAAAACCAACAAAACCACTGTGATATTTTAATGTGCACCCATGTAAATGGCTTGGCAGAAGGAGGAAAGCTCACAGTGAAAGAAAGTATTAGAAAGGTGCAGCAAGAACCAGTGCCACATACTTAGAGATCATGAGAAATTTATAGTAATCCAAACATTCAAAAATCAGATATATTGGTGCTTCTGTATTGAGTGCTAGCACAAGGTAAATGGGAACTACTGCATGCAAGAGGGGAGGGTCAGGGGAGCAGAAGTGTTGGATGTTTCCCCTAATTCCACTCCAGTGGATTAAAGCCTAACACACTTCAGTTATATGTGGGAGCAAAGCTTTATTTCCAAGGATTTAGACTTTATTTTAAGGCAGTATCATCACCAATTAAAATAAAAAGCTCAGAAAGAAAGAGAGTATGTCTGTTCAGCCCTTGAAAAGGAAGGGCATGCATTACCTACCATTCTCCTTCATATCCCTCATTCCTTGTGGTAGTAGCAGTTATGCATATTTTTTAAAGGTGGGAAAAAAGTATCTTGGGGAAAGCAGAATGATGTGTTTTGTTTTGCTTCAGTGCCCCAGGGAAAGGCCTCCAAAGCAGAGCCATTTCTTTGAAGGGCCTCCAGTACAGAGGCATTGCTTTTACAAATGCATCCCCTTCCTTCCTTTTCTCTCCCCTTTAAAAAAAAAGAAAGAAAAGAAAAGAGAATCCAAATTCCTCATTTGTTTAGCTTGAAATCCTCTACACATTCCCACAAACTACTTCCTTTTCTCTCCCCACTTTTTTTTCTATCATCAAACTCCCTCCTTTGCCCCCCCCATCCCTCTCTCTTCTTTCAATGAAGAGAAGTTCAGAGAGTTTCTCTCACCCCCCTCTCTTTTTTTAACCCCCATGAATAGATGGCAGGCACCTGGGAGTTATGAATTTTAAAGTGATCATTTTCTTTCAGCCGGTTGGGGACAAAGGGGATCTCCTTTTGACTCAGTTTCACAGCTTTGAGAGGCTCTCAGATCAGCCACATTCCAATCAGATTGGAGTCAGATCAGAGCTGTGTTGGACCGCATCAAGGTCTCTCACAGAAAGACGAGGAGCAGATGGCCAACACGGAGTTCTCCTCCCCTTTTCAGGCCGCAATGGACAGCAATGTGGGAAAGCGTTCTTCCAGCATTGCCTATTGAGCGCTGAATAGGACCACCACATGCCACCAGCCTGTAGGTATGAACCTCTGTTAACAGATGGTGAGATCATTATGAGCAATTAATTCCTTTAATGTATCAGTGGGAACATGTTGGAAAGGATGAGGCAGGCACAGAGTGAATAGCGAGTGTCTCGCTCCTAGGGGAGAGCAGCAGCAGCCGCTGTTAGCACACCACTAAAGGATGGATAGGAGCTTTTTTTTCCAAGGGCTCCTAGGAATACTCTGGGAACTGCCATTAGCTTGTAGGGCTTCTGGACTGAGCCATGGCTTTTATTAGCTACTAGGCCCTTCCTTTCTTGATCTGCTTGATTACTAACAGATTTTGGTTTCCTCCAGAGGTCATGTTTAATCACACAAACCTCTCAAATACAATGCAGTAAAAGAGGGAGGTGATCAAAACATAATACAAATATAAAAGATACAGTCAAAAAATAACTTAAAACTCTTCTTATTCTTTCTTTTAATTTAGTAAGAGATATTTGTGTACATGTGTGTGCGTGCGCACACACATGTATGTGCAGCTGTTCTGAACTTGTGTTAAAAGGTAGAATGGGGGAATCTGTTACCTGTATGTTGGGGGTCCCAGGAGGGGCGCCCAAATAACCAAATAAAAGCACAAGATGGGGAAATTAAGCTCGAGCACTCTCTTAAGCTAACGAGAAGCAGGGTAACTTTAGCTAGGATCTTGTACCCTATGTCTACGGCTTCGGGTCAGAGAGCGTAGTCAGGCAAGGTTTCAAAGTAACAAAAATAACATTTATTGAGCACAAATGACATAAAAGACACCACATGCACACAGCTAACTAGAAATACAAATGGAGAGCTATTGGGGAATGGGTAATACGACACCTGGTCTCGTAGTCCTGGAGAGAAGCTGGGGTTCCAAGAAGGGAGGCAGACTCAGTTATAGGGAACTGAGGGGAAAACTTCACTGGACAGAGTGGCAGCAAGGCTGGATGGAAGTCCAGGGTGATCCGAGGAAGTCCCAAAAGTGGGGACTTTTTATAGGGTGGAGTTTACCTACAGGCTATGCTATGCTCGGTGAGAACAAACGAAATTTGAACCTGGACAAAGGAGTTGGAAAAGGTCAGATTTTGCATGATGAGCTTAACGCTGGATGACAATAGTATGGCCAGTACGCTGATGGTCCGACATAAAGGAATGGCTTGGCTCTTGGCCGTGCGGCTTTGTGTAGATATGCGCTGAGCAAAGCCAGTTTGCAGGGAGGTTTTTCCCTAAAGCATCGGAGAGGCTTAAGTTGCCTGCCTGCCTGAGGTTTGGAATGTACAACCATTAACGGCCGCACCTAATACGTACTTGTCCAGTGGACCTCTGCAAACACGTGGAGTGGGGTGGCAGAGAAAAGTCAAGCAAATTATTTGATATCAAAAGGATATCTAGTGTTCTCACCCAACATATCATAACCGTGATAACAAATCCAGACAATGGAAGTATAAAAATAATGATTAAAGCCCACAACACTTATTTCACATTTCTCTGATTCACAATTCTTATGGACAACAGGCCTTTAACACAGATAAGTATTATCCTCATATTGTAGGGGGGGGGAGATAGTTCTTCAGTTTGAATCCTAAACTAGTCTTGTAAAGAAGTCCACAAAAGCAAGAAAAAACATACTAATCCTCTGGAAAACTGGCAGCAATGGGACAGAGAGTTGCATCTCTACTCTGGGAGTGAAGGAGGTTACCTTCCTCCATATTTTTTGGCTGGGGGGTATAAATAGTCTAAATAAATATTAGCTCAATTGGCTCCCGGCTTTCCTCTGCCAGCCAATTCACTCACCTACACAGAATTTCTTGGGAAATTAAGGTAGAACTCAAATACAAAGCTATCTGGAACATTTCAGCAGAATCAGAAGAACTTTCTGTGCAACGATAACATTAAAAGTGACAATCCACTAGGAAATTTCTCTCTGTGAGCCCCAGTCAAAGAACACTGGATCAAATAAACATTGTTGATGATGTAGTATCTATGTAGTATAGGGTCTATTGCACCCTAAGATTTCATTTGTGACAGGACCTACCAAGACACTTTGCTGCCTGCGGCAGAACACTATATGGATGTCTCCCTTCACCCAAATCAAGGTGTATGGTAGCCAAAGTCAGCCAAGCTACTTTGGCACATGAACCAGCAGATCTCATGATCACCTCTCCTTGTCCTCAGTGGCAATAAAAATAAGTAATTATAACTAATAATTAATGATATACAAAATCTGCTTCTTGATGATAGGACTAGCCCAGATCTAAGAATGTGCCAAATTGCAGGCTATAATGCTCAGCATGCTTACCTGGAAATAAGACTACAAGAAGAGTTCTGTTGGACCAAACTACAGTATGTTGTTGTGTATCTTCAAGTTATTTCCAGCTTATGGCAACCCTGAGGCAAACCTATCATTGAGTTTTCTGGGGGCTGAAAGTGTGCTGTGCCAAACATCACCCAGGAAGTTACCATGGCCAAGCAGGGAATCAAATCCCGGTCTCCAGGGTCGTAGTCCAATACTCAAACAGCTACACGATACTGACTCTACAGTATAGCTGTTATCTAATCCAGCATTCTACAGTGACTTCAGACTGACAGCAACCAACCGCATGCCTCTTGGCAGAACACAAGTAAGGCATGGAATCCATAGCTCTTTCTCATGGTTTGTTCTCAGATTTAGAGAGAGGTTGCATGGGTTTAATCTAGAGTTTCTCAACCTTTGGTCCTTCAAATGTTTTAGACTTCAACTCCTAAGCACTCCAGCCAATATGGCCCACAGCCAGGGTTACTCAGAACTGAAGTCCAAAACATCTGCCGAGCCAAAAGCTGAGAACTATGGATCTAATCCTTTTTCTTAAAGCAGTGAATTACATAGGCAAACTATGCCCTTGCAGAATTCAACTCTTAGTCCTCAGTATCCTGTGTCTACTTAACAAGGCACTTTGCAAAGAAAACAAATGTGGTTCTGTTTGTTAAACATACATATATGGCACCCCAGGTTTTTAAAAATAAGAATATACATATTAATAGTATACTTAAATATGGAATTACATTAGTACTCCTCTAGTGGGACTAATTATACAGCAAGCAGCTAAAATCAGTAGTCTGTTCTTCTATTCTGCTATTGTTCTATTTGTTTTACTTTTTTCAACGCACCATGAGATACATGTGTTTACAAAAGGAAAGGATGAAGAATCAATCCAGACAACCAGTTTTGTTACTGAACTTAAAAGTACTACCACAGTGAACAGGAAATACAAGCAACAATTCACTTATTCATATTTAAATGAAGCTCTCTCTCTTTTTTCATCCTGTAATTAAGACACTCTAGTAGTGTTCTGTTTCTGAAATTTACATAATCATACAATAGGTTATGTAAGTAACAGCAAATGTTAACCTTGAAGTGTATTATCTTAATTGACTAAATCTGGCTTAGGTTCAATAAATTAAAACAGGGAGTTGTGGGTTTTTAAAAAAAAAAATTAAAATCACTTTTACTGTTGAAGTCTAATATTCACTGGCCTGTAATTTCCCTCAGTTTCTTATTTGCACCATAATACTTTAAATATTTGGAGGTGCAGGGGGGTATCATTGTGCAGCTGGAAAGACATGGATACATGTTTTGTCACTTTCTCTTCATTCTTTGCACTTTGCATTTGTGCCACACTCTGGAAAGCCATGATAAGAATATCAGAATATTGAATCAAAATGTCTAACTTGCTTGTTTGAGATATCCCTTCCTCTTTTATCCTCCATCCTCCTACAATTTCTCAGCTCCTTTTGGATTTCTGCCTCTCTCTCCCCAATACAATAAAACATACTAGCTGAGTACTCCCCGAAGCTCAGCAAAGATGGGAGAACAGAGACATTCACACAGGCTAAGATAGAGGAGGAAAACATTCCACAACTTTTCCCTTTAAAGTCACTTTACATTGGATGATAAGCCCCCTTGCAGAACTGAACCATTTACAAAGGACATTCCGTGTTTTCCATTTCCTAAACACTATTAAACCTGTAACACCCCTGTGTAGGATGTCAAAGAAAGGTGGAAAGAGATGCTTGCTCTGTATTTCCACTATAAGGAATCCCAGAAATTCTTGTGTTTGGTTTGCAAGACAAAACTTGGAGAATGGGGGTGGGAGGTGTTTTTGTTTTTTATATTAGTTTGCAAACTATCATTGTTAACTACTTCCAGCAATACATTTTAGAGAATAATGTCTGTGAGTGTGTTTGATCTGTATTCTTATTTTTAACGAAATGCCTGTGATTACTTGGCTATTGAAAAAGGTGTGGGGGGGAGTACTGCAATTTGTGCTTCTCTTACAATGTATGCCATTGTATTTCAGGCAATATACATGGTTGGGGTTGAGTTCTAGCCCACATCATGGGAAGAGAAGAATTCACACTGTGAATTACCATTTTTCCCAGCATCTAGTCTTAATGCAGAACAGCACAATAATAAACTAGAAGCTCCTTTGTCTGCTAAAACATTGTTCTTCGTTACAACGTGAAAAGCCAATGAAGAAAGAAGTGGTAGGGGAAGGATTCCAGATCAGTAGCTGACCCACCCTGCACAGCAGAGATGCCAGCTGTCAATCTTTTCCTTCTGAAAAGCTGCTCCTCAACTCCATGTATGCATCTGCAAAGCATTTCAGGTGCAGTTAGGTTCACAGGTTCAATGCAAACCAAGATTTGGAAGAGAGTTTGCATGGGAAACTATCCCAATTAACACCCATAAAAGGCATATGAAAACCACCTGTGTAGACTACTAGCTGGATAAAGTGCACTGTAGTAATTCAGCAAGCGTATACTGCTAAGCAGATTGATTTAGGTAACCACAGGCAATTCAAACCAGCAATTTAGAGTGTAAATGCAAGCATCGTATTTTTGTTTGATAAAAAATGGCTAATCAATCACAATTCAGCATTTCTATTTGTCTAGGTTAGCTCTTCTACCATGCCCATTGCCATAGTTCAAAGCCTGCTCGAAGATATATATTCCTATCTCCAGAATTAATCCTCTCTTCTCTTGAATCCTCCAGTCTGGCAACCCAGTTCTTCCAGAAATACATAGCTGGAACATCTAAATCCTGGAAACAAAACAGAGAACAAAACACAGTACCAGACAGTAGAATCAAGCCAAACTTCTACACCTGTGGATTCACAGAAAGTAAAACAGACTTGTTTGTTTCGAAAAGCCCAAAGGGATAGAAACCAATCATTTCCCTTTCTTTATTCCCCTCAAACTAATTCAGCAAAACCTGAACCATGTGCTTTTCTGTTACAGCATTAACACTTGTACTGTGTTATCTTACAATACCCAAAAGAATTCAATATATATTTTATAGAGAATAAATGTGTGGACTTTAGAACCTCACCTCTCCGTCTCTCTTTCTGTCTTGTAGTTTCCCATGCAGATCTGAGTATCTTTTTTGTGGATTGTTTTTCTTCATCTTTTTTTTTAATTAGAAAGCTGCTCTATTTACCAAGAGCTGAAATGTGCCAGCACATTTCTCAATGAAGCTAATTAAGGTAAAAGTGATAGTCTTGTTGTCATTGTCAAAGTCAATGACCCAGTGCATTAGTAATTAAAGCACATTTGAAGTTAAGTTGATTGCAAGGTCCTCCAAAAAAACATGTAGCAGTTCACCTTTTCAAGCCCTTTTGCTCCTTAATGCTAATACAAGTCTTAGGGATCTCTGATGAGGTCAGTAAGCATGGATTAGTTACCCCTCCATAGGCTTTAATCACCCTTTTCCTCACCCAAGTTGATAGTTTAAGAGAGGTGGCTCTCTGCTTCAGTTTGCTTAATTAACATTTCTGTGTAAATGCAGCTGCAGACATGTGCACAGAATGTTCATGCAAAGATAGAATAGTGTGAATGAATAAGCAGTTGTGGAGAAAGAAAGAAACAAAGTGCTGAATGTTTTCCCTTTGAGAAAAATGAATGTTAGATCCAGATCTAACCATACTTCAAAGAGTAGACCAGGGTGGGAAAAACATGGTTACAGACCCCATCCAACAGTATCCCCAAAACCTTTAAGGGAACTACTGGCTATTTCCTTACATTCCTTCATGTTTTTTAGGCTATTTTCCAGAGAGGAAGCAACTAAAACTCATTTCCTGTTTGAAAATAAGGAGCTGCCAAAAGTCCTCAAATGCCATGCAAATGTCAGTAGCAAACCTCCTCCTCCTCCTCTCCCCTGGCTTCAGGGGCTCTGTTGGCCATTTGTGGGAACAAAGAAGCCAAGACCAAAATTTAGGAATGAAAATTATGACTCTCCAAGATCTCAAGGGTGTGATGTGTCCCGCAAGCAGTATCTCATGCTCATTTTTGGAGTAGATTCATTAAAATCAATGAGACCTGAGTTAGTCAAAAGCCTAATTCTATGTATGACAAAAGCGATTTCTGTACTACATTGTTACAGTGCTATTATTCCACTTTCAACATCCTATGGAATCCTGGGGTTTGCAGTTTAGGGAGGGGCATTTAGAATCCTCAGCCAGAGAGCTCTTTGGCCTCAGTAAACTACAGGTCCATCTTGATCCTCCTAGAACAACTACTTGGAGGTAGGGAAGGGCCAAAATTAAATAGTCTAAACTTCTTAGGGCCACAGATAGGTTTTTAGCACCCCACTTTCCAAGTAAAGTTATAATAATGGTATAATAATGCTTTTTATTTGCAAAATAGTTTAATCATTAATTATACTATGATGAAATTATTTTGCAAATAAAATAACCCATATGTTTTTATAATATGTTTATAATATAATATATAATATATTTATAATATGTTTATGTTTTTATAATATGCTTCCATGCCTTCTCACCAGTGCTGGGGCAAGTGAGGAAATGCTGGAAGGCATCACACTGGGCCAACACTGGATGGTTACACATATGGCCCATCCTCCTCAAAGTGCTCAGTGGCCTGCTTCTCTGGCAAATGGGGCAACGAGATGACAGGAAACTTTCCCACCAGACACCCATAAAGCCAGTCAAAGTGCTTTCAGCGCCAGTGCACCTGAAGCCCAGTGTGGCTGGGTACCAGTTTGTAGGCAATGTAGCTCTTAATGCCCTTGAATTTGGTCTGCTTGGTGCGGTCTTCAATGGAGCACTGGAAAGAGTATGGGTTTTCCTGCCACTCAAACCCATAGGTGCCCAGCACCATGCACAGTTTGTCTCCATCCTTCACGAGACCCAACCCCTCACCCAACACAAAGGCCTTGCAACCCAATTTCACGAAAATAGAGAAGCGGTTCAAGAAGAGGCTGCAGTTGCCTCAGCTGTTGACACCCTCGACCAGCCCTTCATCTCCTGGTTGCTGCAGAAGCTCAGCATCTCGTGTTCCCACAGGGAGATCTTGCCCAGCTTCTCTGACTTGAAGTCATACAGCATGCAGCCCTGACTGCTGCCGTCACTGCCCAGGCAGGGGATGGGGACGGGGACACTGACGGGCCGCCCCACAGTGCCGCCAACCAAAGGCAACTCACCCTCTTCCTCCTTTTCCCACCAGTTCTCCTCCTACCCATTCTGGCGGCACTCTCTTTAGTGAACAAATGGGCAAGCTCCCCACATATAGACCTGCTTCCCCTGCAGTACCTCTGTCTTTGCTTTATGCTCTCTGGAGCTGAGGGGAAGCTCGCCAAGCGAAGCGGCAGCAAGGCGGTCTGGAACTCGGGAGCGATCAGGGGATGGTCT
>CAOLHI010003576.1:0-168899 GCA_948474755.1 Ctenosaura bakeri | reverse complement strand
TCTGAAGTTGTGGGACAGCCTTTTAAGACCCAGTGGGAGGCTCGAGCATGTGAGGGTGGTGCCGTGACCAGAGCGAGTTGCCCGGCCAGAGGTGGCATTGGTGCCAGCAGAGACAGCTCCCCCCGGGGATCCCCCCGGCACAGCGACAGTCCTCCTCCTCCTCCGCTGCTGCCTGGGCTGCCCTCCGTCCGCACAGGGCCGGTCTGTCCCTCGCTGGGCCAGCAGCCCAAGAGTTAAGCTTGCAAAGGATCAGTGCAGGCCTGGCGACTTCCTTGGGAGCTTTGGACGGAGGCTGCTTTCCTTGTGACTGACTTGGAGGGAGGAAAGGAAGGAAGGAGGGAGGGAGGGCAATCATCAGCGGAGAGGAAAGAGCGCAAGGCAGAAGGGAGAGACCCAGCCCCGGCTGGGAGCAGGAGAAGCCCCAGAGCGCAGCCTGGGAATGGGGCCGGAAAGGTGAGTAGGCACGGTGACCCTGCACCCCCCACTCCATCCTACCTGCACCCCTCCTTCCCCCCACCTTCCCTCCCCCCATTCTCCCCCCACCTTTCCTGGAAGAGGAGGAGGAGGAGGAGGAAGGAAACCTGAGCCCACTCTTCTTATGAACGGGGCAGTGTGACCTCCTCAGCTCAGGTTTGGTCCTCTCTCTCCCACGCAAGGCCAAGGCTGGTTCCTAATCCACAGTTTGTTATTCAACAGGTTTCCATGCCCCCTCCACCCCTTAGTAGACCTTAAATGAGCTTTGGGCCACCCCAACCCACCCCCCTCCGCATCAGGCGTCTTAGTCACAGAGAGACTTTTAGATGTCCCAGTGTGACATCTCAGTACTTTGTAATAATGCAAAATAATTTTTTTGTGGAATGTCCTTGAAGAAGACCCTCCAAGTGGGGCCCTCCAGATGTTGGACTGCAGCTCCCAGCATTCCTCATCATTGGCTAGGTCTGGCTAGAATTGCTGATGGCTTACTTTTTATTAACATGTGGTACTCCCAAGTCACACAGAGGAATGAGAAATTTAAGGTGTTCCCAAAACTATATTGCCTGGTTCCCCGATGAGATACACCGTCTCCAGTCTCATGTTTCATTCCTGTGCCAGTCACCCATAGGCACTTGGCCCTGCTAGCAGTGATATCTTTTCCATGCCAAAATGTGTGTGTGTGTGTGTGAGAGAGAGAGAGAGAGAGAGAGGAGGGAGGGAGTCTCATAAGAAATGGGTGCCTTCCATCCCAAAAGAAGACTTGAAGCTCCCCAGCTCTCACAGCCTACTACCGGTTCTGCTTGTGGGGGCCTGGGGGTGCTTTGCAGCCATAGGTTCACTTTGTGCAAGTCCTCTGGAATGGGACAGGCCACCGCCTCCTCCTAAAATCTGTGTGATGATGTTGCCAGTTTCCAATTCAGGAGCAGCTGGAAAAATGAATGCAGGGTTTACCCACACCCCTGCCTCCTAAGGAAAATTCAGGGCCATCCCAATCTTACCTGTCCTGCAACAGGAGACTTCTCCCTCTCAAAATGCCCACAGAATTCCCTCCCAGCGAGAGTGATTCCCAGGACTTGGTGGAATAATATTTCTTTGGACAACAACTCCAAGAATATCCCAAGTGAGCACAGCCAGTGGCTGTGTGGCCAGGGGATATGGGGGCCTGGCAGTCCGGAAAAACAACTTCCCTCATTGCTGGTAGTTCCCATTACTGTGTAATTTAAAATGTCCCTTTGGACAGACTCCAAGGCATTTTCCAAGGGCCTTGTTTAAACTTAACATAGCTGCAAGTCAGTTACATCAAATGTGAATGAACATATTGCTAGTCTCCTGCTAACACGCAAGGGGAAATGAAGAGAAAGGAGGGTCTCAAAGGCAGCTGTGTGAGAGGCCAAAGTCACCTGTGGTTTCTTGCAAAAACCTTGGAAGGAAAGTTATTTCCCCTGCCAAAACCAGAGGGCAGGTGAGAAATGTGGGGCTCTTTGTGGGGTGACTTCAGTTAGAGCCCAGAACGTTCTGGAGCAAGTCAGGCCTGAGAGCACAAGAACCTGCTGGATGTGAAGGGAAGTAACAGCTCTCCCAGCTTGGTGCCAGCGGGCACAGGTTGGCCTCCTCCAGGACGCTCAGGAGGGTGATGAGCAGGGCTGGAGCAAGACAGTTTTTTGGTGGGGTGGGGTGGGCGGGTGGGTGCAACACAAAGGTGGGAGGAACACAAGGGTTTGGGCATCTCTCAGTTTAGAAGCAGTGTCTGTAAAAAAATGTTTCCACATCAATAAAGTTGAATTAATGCACTTTAGTTAGTATTTAGTGAAGCTTTCAAAAAGTACACACCACCACACTTTCTCCGTGAAAAATAGTTGTGCAAACTCAATCATGGAGCACATGTGCATGTTTTGCAAATCACCCCATGACGTATCAGGGTTTGAACTGCTGATGAGTCATGGTTTCTCTGCAAACTTGTGGAAATACTGCCCCTTTGATACTCCTTCGAAGATGTTACTTTCAAAAGCCAAGGTTGCTGGACAATTTCTGTGTTGACTCTGCATGTGTGAGTTGGTTTGGAACTCTCAAAGTGGCAAGGGGAATGGCAACCCCTCCTGATCCTGGAACTGAGGCCCTAGAGTTGATGCTGCACGAGAGCCCTCTTTGACCTGGCAGTGCTCCTTGCTGGGCAGAGAACCAGATCTTCCCACTCCCTGTTCTCCTGGGCAATTGCCTGCAGTCTTAGGCCATTTCTGCTCTAGGTTGTTATAGCACTATTAGTCCACTTTCAACATCCTATGGAATCCTGGGGTTTGCAGTTTCAGGAGGGGCCGACCTTAGTCTCAATCCCACACTTGCTATCTGGCTCCCCATTCTCTGTCCTTAACAGGATCCCCATTCCCTCTGCTTGAAACGGGAGGGCAAAGCAAGAGAGCTGGCCAGTCCTTTGAAGCCACTAACAGGTTTTCGCCTGCAGGGACGGGAGCTGGACACCTAGTGCCCCATTAGTGATCCCACGGGGCAGGGAACGGGAAGCAGCAGCGGGCTCTGCTCACCTCTCGGCTGTTTAATTATTGACTAGCCAACCAGGCTAATAAATTCCCCGTGCCGACATATTAAAGGCCAGCGGTCCTCAGCAAACCTCCTTCCTGCAGACTCCCTGCACCCCAGCACCTTCAGTCATGGCCAAAGGCTTCTTCATCAGCAAGACTTTGGGCATCGTGGGTGTTGTCCTGGGACTGGCCGCTCTGGCCACTATCATCGCCCTCTCGGTGGTCTACTCACAGGAGAAGCAGAAGAATGTTTCCCTTTCCAACTCAGCCACAACCAAAAGCCCTACCGTGGCTGCTACCACCAGCATCTCTGGCATACAGCCGGTCACAACAACGGCAGGGGCAACATCGGCAGGCGCGACCCACGGCTCCACCACAGCCGAACCCCCCGGCTCCACCACAGCTGCGCCAAATGAGCCCTGGAACCTGCTGAGGTTGCCCAAGACCCTGGAGCCCGAGAACTACACGGTCACCCTGCAGCCCTTCCTGACCCCAAACGACCAGGGTCTCTACATCTTCCGTGGGAACAGCACCGTTCGGTTTGTGTGCCAGCAGTCCACGGACCTCATCCTCATCCACAGTAAAAAGCTCAACTACACCACGCAGGGGGGGTTCCTTGTCTCCCTGAGCGGAGTGGGTGATACCATAGCACCCTCCATCACTCGGACGTGGCTGCAGGAGGACACCGAGTACCTGGTGGTGCAGCTAGGGGGACCCCTCCAGCAGAACCAATCTTACGAGCTGCACAGCGAGTTCACAGGGGAGCTGGCAGATGACCTGGCTGGCTTCTATCGCAGCGAATATGAGGAGGACGGCCAGACCAAGTAGGTGGACAGGCGGGCTCCTGTTGTGGCTGTGTGGATAGGGGCGCAAGGGAGGAGGAGGGGGTGGGGGACAACCTAGCAGAGGATCTGGTCCAGGAACAAGGTGGGAGGTCTTGCAAAGAGGGTGGGAGGTTGTTGGGCCCACTGGAGGAGGAGGGGGAGGAGGAGGAGGTGAAGCTGGTAGGAGGGAATGAACTGTCCTGTCCACCTCCTGGACCCCACCTGGCTTCAGGTGACCCTCTTGGCTGGTCCGGAGCCATGGAGAGAAGCCAGTCAGAAAGAGGACACTCACCTTGGACACGCAGAGGGGTCACTTCAGCCCCCCTGCAGCTGCTTTTCCCCCAGAGAGTGAAAAGGAAGAGCTCCCTGAGAAGCTGGGGCCTGCCTTCTTTTCCACCTGTTGCAGCGGCCGTGGCTGCGACTGCAGCTGCTTTGTTGGCTGAACAGTCAAGTCCTGCCTTCATTGCTGCTTGGCCCACGAGGGCAGCAGGGTGTGGTCTCCCTACACTGTGGGGCTCTTGCATCCCAAAGCCTCTGAGGGCAAGTGCTTCCGGGCCCTTTGCTTTGGCTTTGGTCAGGAGGAGACACATTTCCAGTTGCAGGCAGGGGCTGTTTTGGGGCAGACACACAGGCAAGGTGGAACGACAGGAAGCCAATGCCATGGTGCACCTTGAGGATGTGGGACCAGGCACTGAGACTACCTCCCTCCTAACTCCTGGTGGAGTGACCCCTGGCTCCACCACAGCGCTGGTCCTGGTCCCCCTCCCTTTTCTTGACTGCCCCTCTCCTTTTTCCTCCAGGGTGGTGGCCACAACGCAGATGCAAGCGGCTGATGCCCGGAAGGCCTTTCCCTGCTTTGATGAACCTGCCATGAAGGCCACCTTCTCTGTGGTCTTGATCCACTTGTCCAGCCATGTGGCGCTCTCCAATATGCCCGTCAGCAGTAAGGGAGCAATGGGGGGAGAAAGGGGGAAGTGGGGAAGGAGGGCACCCTGTGGGACAGGCAGGGCCCATGGGCAGCATCTCAGTGGCCCCTCTCCTGCTCCTCCTCTTGCAGCCACCTTAAAGGGCATCGTTAGGGAGCATTTGTAGTCCCTAGCATATTCTTATAGTTTGTTCCTGCACAAACTCTTCCCAGTAACAGATACCCTCAGTGCCAATGTTCTCTGAACACAGGGGCTGTTGCAGTCACCTATATGAAGTGGGGGTGACTGGAGGAAATCCCCCAAAGAGCCAGCACTGGACTACTGCCATGTCCCTTCAAGAGGGGCACTAGTTCTCTTCGGGTCAGGTTAGAGGTTCTGTCCCTTCCCAGGCAAAGCAATCTGGGGCTGCTGAGCAGCCAAAGAGGGACAGTTCCAAACAAGTGAGGCTCCCTTCTGTTGAAAAGCAGGAAAGCGTGTGCTGTGACAGACAGATGACTTTTACCACTTGTGGGGCTCCTTTCCAGAAACACCGATGAGCTCACTGTTCTGCTTAATGCTGAGTCAAGTCCTTGCTGAGCTCACATCACAACGCCAGGGTCTGGGGAAACCCATGGGGTGATCTTGGGTGCAAGTCCCACTCTCTCAGCCTCAGAGGAAGGCAAGGGCACATCCCCTCCCTCCAAAAAATACCTCTGGCCAAGGACACCCCTCAGTCGGTGGGCCACGGTTCCACTATTGTTGGTTGGAAATGATTTGATGGCTCCTACAGCAACCCCTGCATTGCCAGCCCACCCTTTTGCTTCTCCCTCCAGATACTCAGCAGATGAACCTGGATGGACAGTTCTGGAACAGGACAGAGTTCTATCCAACCCTCAAGATGTCCACCTACCTCCTTGCTTTCATCGTCAGCCAGTTTGATTCTGTGGATGCCGACCAGAATGGCACACTGGTGAGAGCGGGGAGGGGAGGCAGATTGGGGATGGGGACCCTCTCTTCTCCAGCTGTCTCAGAAGCTCCCCCGCTCCCTTGGAGACCCCCTCCTGGGCCTGCTCTCTAGGGAGGGCGTCCACTACCAGGCCTCTCCTCCAGGCCGTAGAGAGACATGGAGCCAGGACCGGCCACCCCCGAGCTAACCCTGCCCGCCCTCTTACAGATCCGGATCTGGGGCCGCCCCAAAGCCATCGCGGAGGGCCAGGGCGACTACGCCCTCAACGTCACGGGGCCCATCCTCAGCTTTTTTGAGAGACACTACAACACAGCGTACCCTCTGAGCAAGTCAGGTAGGTGAGAGAAGGCGGGCAGGAAGGTCCCGTGATGGCCAGCGTGACCAGTGCCTGGGGATTCTGGGAGCTGGAGTCCAACATTGCCCAGAGGATCAAAGGTTCCTCCCACACTCTCTGGGAGGACCTGTGTGTCACTTGCAAACTCTGAGGAGGATGGCCTGTGTTTAAGGCTGGCTTGGGGTTGTTGAGAGAAGACATTTTCCTCACAGGAAACTCCTACAGGTTAAGCTCACTGTGGTGGTACCAATCCAAACCTGCTCTCTCTCCCCCTCTCTTACCTGCATGCAGACCAAGTTGCCCTCCCAGATTTCAACGCCGGAGCCATGGAGAACTGGGGTCTGGTGACCTACCGTGAAAACTCGCTGCTCTTTGACTCAAACTTTTCTTCCATCGGCAATAAGGAGCGAGTAGTGACGGTCATTGCCCATGAACTCGCCCACCAGGTACTCCTGCGGCCCCTAGAATCAAAGGAGGTGCTGCCCAGCTGACCCTTACCAGCCCCACAGGCTGTTTCCTGAGCGGCAGCAGCAGTGTCCCCTCCTGCAGCTTGGCTGGCGTTTGCCTGGCTCACTGGGCTAGAGTTCTGTTGGTGCCTTGCGCAGTGGAACTCCCCTTGTGGAAGAGGCTTGGAGTTTTTGCCTGATGAGTAATGTTGGTATTCAGTCTCAGTTCCTGGAGGTGGAGTTGTGCATGAAAACACTCATTGCGCATGGATGTGTGTGGCCCAGTGGTGCACGGTATGCTTGGTGCAGGGCTCATTGCTGCATGTCCCCATCTTTCATGTTGGTTCGGCTGTGCAAAGCTGCTCTTTGATGCAAGGGTTCCACAACATGCTCAGCGTTCAGAGAGACAAGCCGCTTAATCCGAGTGTGGTCCTTGTCCAAGGCATGCTCCCCGTGGTCTCTTGGCTCTTGGTGGCCAGTGACCTTCATTCTTCTCCCCTTGGCAGTGGTTCGGGAACCTGGTGACTCTCCGCTGGTGGAACGATCTGTGGCTGAACGAGGGCTTTGCGTCCTACGTGGAATACCTGGGGGCAGATGCTGCCGAGCCTGAGTGGCATATTGTGAGTCCCCCTTGTATGCTGCGCGGCCGGGGGAAAAGGATGGGGGTGGGGGCTGAGCAATGGGGCAGGACTCTGGCTGGACCTTTCAGAGGCAGTTTGCATGCCATGTGGCAAACTGTGACAGAAAGAGAGAGGCAGCAGTGAGTGAGGAGGACATGTGGAGGGGGTAGGAGGGAGGAGAAGCTATGCAGGTTCTCCTGTCCCCACAGCAAAACCCCACCGGCTTTAAGCTGCCCACCCCTCCCACTCTCCACACACATCCACCCAAGATCCTGGAAATTAGCTCTCTAGCAGGGTGACGATGCTTCCAATTTCCTTAGGAAAGTGTAATTGTTGCACTTCTATGAGCTGAATTGGCTTACAAAAATCCACACATTGCATAGAGAACTGCCGCGTGACCCTTGGAGAGGAGCTGAACCACTGCATCCCTCTGGACACGGAGTGGGAGCACTGGTCTTGGTTTCATGGGGTTGCTGCTGGCAGGAACGGGCATTCCTCTTGTGACACAAGGAGCGATCTGAGGGTGTGAAGGATGAAGCCACCCAGTTAGGTGGAACCCCTGCATGGTGGATTGGTGGAGCTAGACAAGGAAGGGCTGAGTTCAAATCCCTGTGTGGTCATGAATGCTTACTGAGCAACCTCTGGCCACAGCACAATCTACCCTGCAGGGTTGTCGTTATGAGTATAAAAATGGGGTTGCTGCTATCGATGTCCCTTTGGGTTGCTTGGAGGGAAAAGGGCAGGAGGAAAGCAGTTTGGAGAGGCTGTTATATTTGGTGACACTGACTTGCAGAAAGACCTGATGGTAAGCTACGACATGTACCGTGTGATGGCGATTGATGCCCTGGCCTCCTCGCATCCGCTCTCCTTCCATGAAGATGAGATCAACACGCCGGCTGAAATCAGTGAAGTCTTTGACTCTATTGCATACAGTAAGGTGAGGATCTGCGGGGAGGGGAAGGGCAGGGCTGTGAGCCTCCCCCCCGGAGCGGGATGGGAACATCATGGACTGATTCTGAATAGCTCCGTACCAGCTTCTTGGCTGTGCAAAGATAAGATAAAGACACCAGCCCAATAAAACAGAGTAAGACAGCAACCTAGAAACAGGAGTGATGAAAACAAGAGCACATTTGCCAGCTAAAACTCAGTAGTGTGATGTTAAAAGCCAAATAAGATTCCTGAGCAATTAAAATGTCATTACCTGGTGCCCAAAACAACTAGGCTTTGGTGGTGGGTGCCTATGCCAGGAGGATTTTTCCATGTATCGGGGAACCAGCTCCAGAGAATCCAACTGGGAATGGTGGCTGCTCCCCTGATATTTCTACAGCCTCCCCAACTGGACAGCCAAAGCCGTGGCTGGTGTGATGGAGGGGTCATGACAGGTGGCTGCCCAGTGGCAGAGCCTTGGACCTGCCAGACCTGGCTTTTCCTGGAAGGTTATTTGGGAATTAGGAAAGGCCTGGACTTCATCCTCCTTCTTTTTCTTCCCTCACTGTTTTCTCCCCCCTCACCAGGGAGCGTCAGTGCTGCGTATGCTTTCCGAATTCCTCACGGAAGAACGCTTCAAAAGGGGGTTGCAGGTGAGGCCCAGCAAGGTGAAAGGAGACCAAAAAGGGAGCACATGAGGTCCCAGCTGGGCAGGCAGACCTTTTGGCCTGGAGGAGGGCCCGAGCCCTGACCTCACCCTGGCTGCAGTATGTGCTCACAGGGAAGCCCTGACTGTCAGCTCCTTCAAGCAGAGACCGTTCTCTTTGCCCTCCAAAGAGCTGGGAATGTTGCCAAGTGGATATCTTGGCAGCACTGGAGGGTCTGGTGATTGCTGAATGTGGCTACTTTGCCTCCTCTCTGCAGCCCACTGGCCCCGGGCTTGTGCTGGTCCATGAGCCGGCACAACTTCTGCTGAGCTCACATGGGCCAAGGAGCCCAGAGCCCCTCCTCCCCTCCCCAGAGCTTAACTTGGCTCCCCCAGGAAGCCTGCCTCACCCTGACTCTCCTGTCTCCGCAGTCGTACCTCCATGCCTTCGCATACGGAAACACTGTCTATGACGACCTCTGGGTACACCTGCAGCAGGTAGGTGCTGAAGCCCACCCAGGATCGTGTCTCTCCCAGCCATTAAAAATGCCCCCCTCCCCAGCTGAAGAGGCTGCTTCTGGGTGCCAGGGCCTGCTTCTCCATGAGGGGGATTTGTGTGAGTCCCCCTGTGCCGCTGTTGTGTCACAGCTGGGCTCTGGTTTGGGCAGGGGGGTTATGTGGGCAAAAGAGCTAAACTCACAGTCTGCTGGTTGATTCCCTTCCTGCCACCTGGTTGCAGAGAGCCAGCATGGAGTAGTGGTGTGAGCATGGGGCTTCGATTTCTCTCTTGGCCATGGAAACCTCCTGAGTGGCTGGGTGCGTCACGCACTCTCAGCCCCAGAAAACCCTGTGAGAGGTCCACCTTAGGGTCACTGTAAGTCAGAAATGACTTGAAGGGACACAATGACAACACCCGGTTTCACACGAGGTTTAAAGAACACCCCCACCTCTCAGTTCTGTTGTTAGTGGGCATGGACCGAGGTGGTTCTTCTTCCAGATCTTTCCAGCATTGCTGGAGTCACCCAGGAAGGGGAGTTATCCCACTGGACGTCTTTCCCCACAAACTTTCCCCAGTTTTCCTCCACCCTGACGTAGTTCCTGGATCCTCTGGGTACTTGTCCTATAAACCCTCAGGCTGGGCCCTCGGTCAGTTGCAGTAGTAAAGGAACTGTGGAAAAGGGGAGAGAGGCCACATGCCGCAGCTTGACACCATCCAGTAGTCCTGGCTGTGATGCTTCTCTTGCTTTGACTTCTTCTGAACTGGAGCCTCCTTGGGCATTTGGGCTGCCGGTGTTTGGTGTGAGCCACAGAATCTCCCTCTTTGCCAGGGCAGCTCCTTAGCCTTCCCTCGCCCAGAGGTACACCACTTAACAGGCATGATTAAGCCTATGGGGTCCTGGGATCTGTAGTTTGGCGAAGGATGGAGCACTGCCTGTTAGGGAGCTCTTGTGCTGCAGTTCCAAGAGCAGCATTCAACCCAAGAATTCTAAGAACCTCAACAAACTACAAATCCCGGGGTTCTATAGGAGAGAATCAGGACACTTTTGTCCTTTTGTGGGTCTGTCCTGCTTTCCTAGAGAGAACAGCTCACAACTGCCAGGTCCCTTTTTGTGTTTTGTGTAATTGCTGTGGGTGCAACTAGAAACTTCCCTTTTCAAGCTGTTAGGTAACTTTGCAATGTCTCCTCCTGGCATGGTGCTGCCAGGAGGCTGAACCCAATGTGCCGTCTGCACCAGGGTTGTTGGGTTCTTATTGCCAGCAGCTCAGCCGGAGCCGATCCCTCCCACTGCTTCTTCCCTTCTCTTTCTCAGCAGCTCCATTTCCTCCTGCTTCTTGGGGGAGGGGTTCTGCAGGTGACCTCTCCCCCTGGGAGGCCCCAAATGCTCCGGGCTCCTGCCCCCCTCCACTTATGTCCCCGTCTTCCTTCCTGCAACCTTTGCTCCTCCAAGGCCACCATCCGTGCTGTCACCAAGATCTTCTGCTCTTCTCTAAAGGAGCCCCTCCTCGTCTCTGACAGACTATGGACCTTGCAGGGATGCAGAAGCTCTTTCTCTCTCTCTCTTTCTCCCCTGTGCCGCCCACATGCTGGTGGTTAATGAGACCTTTTTGTCTCCCTTCTGCTGAGCAGGTGACAAGGGGAGGGATGTGCTGAATACCCTTTAGGCCTGAACTGGTTGCTTGCAGAGGGCTTTTGAAACAAGGGTGAGGGCTTGCAGCTGCGGGGGTGTGTGTGTCTTTGCACCTTGATCTATCGGCCGCTGCCCGCCTGTCGTCCTCCGAAGGCCCACCCCTTCAGTCCAGCCTCCAGCGTGCCTCCATTCTGCTCTGAGTCCGCTTGGTGGCAGTGTGACAGCACACAATGTGCCCGCTGCTGACTCTCCCTGGCCATCCTTGCCAGTTTCCTCTTTGGCTGCAAATGAAGCTAGGATGGCCAGCTCCTTGTGGCTGGGCAAATACATGCCTGCATAAGTGTGCACACAAGTGGGGGTGGTTGTCTTTCCTCTTTAACTGTCTGTGTGCCCCTAATGTGCAGGAACTGCCCTTCAGGCTAAGTGCTGCTTCTCTAGCTGTTTCTCTGGGCCTTTTCCAGGTTCCCCTGGCCCCAACCCTTCCCTCTGACCTCCAAGTGCTTAGGTGACCCTGGCTCTCCTGCAGGCAACTGCTTGGTGGCTCAAGAAGCCAAGCTGTGTGTGCGTGTGTGTATGGGGGAACTATGATTGTGGGAACAGGCTGAGCAGGCATCGCCATGGGCCATGGGCTGCCTGGTTGGGAGGGGGGACAGCCGGGAGCAGGTATGCCTTCTCCAAAAGAGGAGAAAGAGGAAGAGGGGGAGATGAGGTTGGCAGTGATTTGCCCGTGGCTCCTGGTTCAAGTTCCCCTGCTGCCTTTGCAGGATCTGCATGACAGAAGCAGAGCAAAGTCATTGTGTGAGGCAAACTTAATTCCCCAAGGCGGTTTTGCACACATGATTTTTTCCACCCCAAAGTTCTGAAATGTGAGAAATCTCACCACTGTCAGCCGTCTTCTTGGTGTGTCAGGACAGCCTTTCCTGCCCAGGCTGGGGATACTGGTGAGTCTGCTTGCCACTCTGGGCTACTGTGTTTAACTTCTTGTGTCCCCTTCACCCTTGGCTGTCTCCCCCTCCTCCTCCCCCTCCCTGCAACAGGCGGTAGATGAGGACAATGGCATCTTCGAACTCCCTGCAACCATCAAGACCATCATGGACCGCTGGACCTTGCAGATGGGCTTCCCGGTGTTGACCGTGGACACCTCGACTGGGGACGTCACCCAGAGGCACTTCCTGCTGGCCAACTCTTCCGTCGAGCGGCCCTCAGAGTTCAAGTGAGCGGGGAGGGGCTGCTCTGGCCTTCGGCCTCCATCCAGGGGTCCTGGGCCCTGCCGGATTTTTGTATCGATACCCAGCAGGGAAAGGGGCTGTGGGGAGTGAAGGAAGAAGGGGACTTATTCTGGAATATCTCATCACATTCCAAATCTCTGGCTGTGCCATCCTGTCCTCCCTGGCAGGGCTGTTGTTTCCTTTTTTGGAGTGGAGAGGCAGTTTTTCCTAGGCATTCCTACCCCCTGCCTCCTCCTGCTCCTGATGCTCTGTTGTTCTCCAGTTACACCTGGATCGTGCCGGTCCCCTGGCTGAGCTCGACTGGTGGAGGTGGCATGTACTGGCTCATGGACCCAACAGGTACCTCAGAATCCCTCTGGCCTTTCTGTCTAGGCCAGAAAACCCAAGAGTTTTATACTATGAGGACAGCGGCATTTCTCTGTTTCTTTGGGGCCCTGTGTCGTTGGGCAGTGGGGAGCTGCCTCATGATACAGCCTTGTTGATTTTGGGGGCCGTGTTGACCCAGGTCTGGGCTGGGGGGGATAGACCCACTGCTGTGGGGTGCCAGGAAGGGCTGAGCCCACCTCTCCTCATCCAGATAAGAGTCTGGTCCCCTGTGATGGTGTGCCCCCTTTGGTGGCTCTGCTTCCGCTGGCTGGAAAGCCTCTGGGTGACTCCAGAGCCTTTTTCATTCTTGGAAGGACTGAGAGTGAGAGAGAGGAGAATCTGTGGTGGGGGGGCAGCCCTGCTAGGGCCCTTGGGACCCCCCCCTTAATTCCTCTCTCTCTTTCCGTCTTGCTCATTTTCTGCAGCAAGAGTATCTGAGTTTGTTATAGCTGATACCTCCAGCCAGTGGCTGCTGCTCAACCTTAATGTCACCGGCTACTTCCGGGTGAACTACGATCAGGGAAACTGGGACCGGCTGATGGAGCGGCTGAGTCTCAGCCACCAGGTAGGCTGGGGGCTGACCCATAGCCTGCCCTCCAAGTTCCCTCTCATCTCCTTCCCATCCCAGTGTTTTGACCCACCTCCCATGGACCCTGGTGCTTCCACAGTTCCAGACCCTGATTCAGGCCAGAGTCCCCAGGGCTAAGCAGGCTGCGAGAAGGCAGTGGAATGCAGCTGCAAAGAGTGGCACTGGGACCAGGGCTGGGTTTGCTTTTGTTGGAGGGTTGGAAAGATCCCCAGAGGCCCTCTGGTTCTGCCCTCATGCAGGATTTGGGTGGCTGCTCTTGTGCTTTGCCGCCTCTCCTGTCCCTGCTCCCATCTCGTGGGTCCCCTGACCTGCTATTTCTCATCTTCCTCCCCAGGACATCCCAGTTCTCAACCGGGCCCAGCTGATTGACGATGCCTTCAACCTGGCCAGGTGAAAAGCTTGCCTCCCTCTCACCAGCCCCCGTCATCTGGTATATATGTGTGTGTGTGTGTGATATCCACAAGGCACACACATGCACACACACCCTGTGCCCCACTTCATCCCTCCTTTTGCTTTCATTTGGAGTTATGTGAACAAAGTTGGAGCCCAAGTGCCCTCTGGCGGGGGAGGGAGATACTGCAGGATGCAAAAGTCAGAAGAGGGAAAAGGGGGGATTCGGATCGTGCTCTCCAGAGCCACAGCGCAATGCTCAAGATGCTACACCGTATGCCTGAGTCTAATGCTAACACCTCCACACAGCCCCCTGTGTGCAGCCCACAACGTGCCGTTTTCCTAAGGACTCAGTGAGGCTGACTTGGCTCTTTTGGGAGGAAGGAGCAAGGGCTGGAAGGGGGCACAGCAGAAGCCCCCTTCAGCCACCACCCCAAATAACCTTGACTTTCAAGGACCTGGTGGTTATTCTGTCATGGGGCCAAGCATGCTGCACATGCTCAGGAGCGCTCTCTCCTCTGCACTGCAGCCTCCCTTCCTGTTATTTATGTGGAAACCTGTGTCGAGGTGCTATCCTGATCCGTGGCAGGGGGGCGGGGGTGTGTGGCTGAGCTCTCACCCCTCTCCCACCCTCTCCCCCCTGAGCGACTGTCCCTCTTGTTCACCTTCCAGAGCAAAGTACGTCAGCACGACCTTGGCCCTCAACACGACGCGCTACCTGGCCAAAGAGACGGACTACCTGCCCTGGGATGCCGCCATCAGCAACTTGAACTACTTCAAGCTCATGTTTGACCGTTCGGAAGTCTATGGGCCCATGAGGGTGAGCCTTCCCTGGTGAGGCAGACAGGCAGGCGGGGTGGAGGGGCTGGATGACCCAAGGCAGGCCGGACTGACAAGGGCGCAGTGGAAGGGCACGCTCCATCTGGTGCCACGCGTGGTGTGCCCACACAGCCGCAAGGGACACTGGCTGTTGGTGCCGGGCTGCCTTCAGGAAGGAAGGAGCAGCTTCTGGGGAGAAAAGGTCTGGAGGTCCTCCCGCCTCTCTGTGCCCCCTTTTCTCAAGGGCTGGTAGCACTTACTACCCTCCCTGGCCCATGTTCCAGCCAAGTCTCAGAGCAAGCAAAGAGCCGTGTGTGTGTGAGTGTGTGTCAGCGGCACTGCCTTTGTGATTTCGGCCTTAGTTGTGCATCCTGGGATCCAGAGAGGAGTGTGGGGGGGGGTGGAGTGATGCCCTGACCCCCTGCACTGCTGCCTGCTGTCCCTTGGGCCTGAAGGGGGGCTCACTCCAGAGTGCAGGGGTGAGGGGCTGATTTGGGAACTACTTTTGGGGCTCCTCTCACCTGCTACCTTAAGGGCTGGGCTGGCTTCCCTTTTGTTGGCAGGCGAAGCCCTTTTTTCCCCACCAGGGTTTGGGGAACTGATTTTTTGCACTGGTTTTCCTGGTGTGCTGTCTATTTCTCTCCCTTGCTTTCAAATGGATGTTTTAAACGGTTTCAAAACTGCAGGTAATTTAATGTTCCTTCAGACAAAGCCTAGCTATGTTTTTGGCCTTAGGCGTCTTTACTTCTTTTTGTCCTGTAAGCCACCTGGAGTTCCAGCCTAGGGGGAAAGGCCTTAGGGCATATGCCAAGCAATGCCGTGCCAAGCAGGTGGGTGAACCCAGATTTGCTCTCCTTTTCCTTGGCAGAAGTACATCCAGAAGCAGGTCACACCTCTGTTCGATTATTTCAAGAACATCACTGAAAACTGGAAAATAATCCCCGACGGCCTCATGGACCAGTGAGTCTTGTGGGAGGGTGAGGGCAGGTGGAGTGGGGCACCAACTGGGATGACCTCTGGCATGGCCGGTGGTCGTGGGGCCCTTTGCTATGAGCTTCCTCCCGGAGAAAGTGTGCCCTGCATGAGTTTTCTCTTTGCTCCTCTTCCCTTACAGTGACAACCTTTCCATTCCAATAGGCAAAAGAGACCGCGAGTGATTTTCACTTCCTTCCATTAGTTTTATTTTTTGTCTTTTTAATAGCTTTTTTTAAAATGGTGTTCATTCCATGGATAGTTTTAGTAATACTGATTGAGCCTCCCTTATGCAAAATGCTGGAGACTAGAAGTGTTCTGTATTTTGGAATTTTTTCGGATTTTGGAATACAGATCCATTTTGTAATAGCCTCTCATCTTGTTTGTTTGCTACTTGCGTTGTGTGTGAGATGCGAGGCTGAAGAGAGAGACTGAGGATCTGTGAAACGGGGGGAATCCAAGCATAGTGCTCGCTGTGAATCCAGCCTCCTGCCATTCACAGATCCTTCGCCTCTCTCTTTTTGCCACCAGCTGCCCGCTTCCACCTTTGAGGCAGTGGCTGCAGCACGCCTGCTTGTTTCGTCTCTTCTGGTGGCAAAGAGAGGAAGACCGAGTTTCTCTGCTGTGAATGAGCAGGAGTATCACAGCCGCCGCCTTGGAGGTGGAAACAGGCAGCAGGCAGCAAAAAGTTTCAGTTTCTGGAAGTTTGGATTTCTGGATGAGGGAGGCATTTACTGTTGTGGGGTACATTTATAGGATTTGTTGTCATTGGGTGCCTTCAAGTCAACTCCAACTCCAGGCGACCCTTTCCTAGTGGTTTCTTCATCCAGACTTCTTCAGACTCAGAGAGGGTTTGCCACCCTGGCCTTGCCCTGAGGCTGAGAGAGTGTGACTTGCCCAAGTGGGCTTCCAGGGCTGGTCTCCCAGAGAAGTCCCATCCCAGCCCTCAGACAGTGAGCCCCCCGGCTCCCCTTAGCACCCACGACATTCGTCTCCCGCACTGCTTTTGCGTATCCCAGGGCAGTGAACAGGTTAAATCAGCTCAACAGTTTAAACTGTTTTAAAATAATGCAACAATGAAAATAGTTTGAACAGACTAACAGCATCTTAAACAATTTAATGTATAACAACAAGCTTAGAGGTCTGATACATGCATTCTGGAATGAATCAACTGGCCTTTGCTAATTGCTGCATCTGAACAAGCACTTTTCCTAAACCTTTACTACTGTCCTTGCAGGTGCTTTTATCTGTACTTGTTTTAATTTTTGTAAAGCTTTCTTGAGCTGCAGTTTTGGGGGGCAAGTGGGATTTCAGTGAAAAAATAACAGAGAATATTTTGGGGTATAGAGGGCTTTCCGATGAGGGGGAGGAGATTTCTAAGCAGCCCTCTGCCTGTTCCCCATTTTCCTCCCTCCTCAGGTACAACGAGATCTTGGCCATCAGCACGGCCTGCTCCTACGATGTCCCCGAGTGCCAGACCCTGGCCACGAACCTCTTCAATGAATGGAGGGCAAACCCTGATGTGAACCCGTGAGTGCCTGCCGGGGCTGTTCTCCCAAAGCGCCAAGGGGAGACAGGGAGGGCCCACGGCCAACAACAACCCTTCCTCTCGGGATGGGCAGCTTCCCGTCCGGAGAGAAAGGATCGATGTTTTATTTGGGGTGGGGAGGGGGCCCCTAGGGCAGCCGTGGGCTGCCACGTGTGGCCTTCCCTATCAGACTGGATTGCCCAGTTTTAGCAAATGAGGGAGCCAGATCCCTGCCTCTGGAAAAGCCCCCTCCCACAGCAATTCAAATTTTAAACAACTTGCAAGCCGCCCCTGCCTCCATTTAACATCACAGAAAGTAACCATTTCCCACCATTTTTCATTATTTGACTGTTCTTGGGGGGCTTCAGGAATTGACCACCCAGAGTTGGACATTCAGGGCCGCTGTGCTCCAGTCCTGGGCCTGCTTCCTCCAGCACTTCCTGAGAGCAGCAGTAGGGAGCCCCATGGGGCCTTCCACAGCTGTAGCTTCCTAAGTAAAAACGGCCCGGTTTGCCCTTCTAACTGGCTGCAGGGGTGATTGTGGCTCTCCAGATGCTGAGTTTGGCTGTTGCCTCACCCACACTGCCTCCCTTTCAGGGCAGCCCACCCTCATTCCTTTATTTTTTGGTGAGCGAATCCGATCTTTGGTACTGCAAAGGGTTTCACACAGAGACCAAGCTGGTTTAGTTCAGTCTCCTGCCAGGAAAGAAGGGGTGGGTGTTCTCCTGCTTTGCAGTGGCGGAGGGGAAGGACTAGCTGGTACAGAATGAGCCAGCACGAGGGGGTGCCCTGGAGAGTCTCATTTCACTCTGCAGGAAACTCCACAGGAGACATTGGTGAGGCCTATCCTGGTGTTCTTGCAGAGGCCGGCTTTCCCTGGAGGTCTGGGAGCTTCTCCTTCCCTCCTTTCTCTGCAGTCCTCCTCTCTCTCTCTCTCTCTCTCTCGTATCCTACGGTAAGTGTTCCCTCCTCGCTTTCAGGATCCCGCCCAACCTCCGCTCCAGCATCTACTGCAGTGCCATCCGAATGGGCGGCGAGGACGCCTGGGACTTTGGCTGGCAGATGTTCCGGAACGCCTCTGTGGTCGTTGAGGCTGACAAGCTCCGTGCGGCATTGGCCTGCAGCCAGGAACCCTGGATCCTTCAGAGGTGAGAGCCCCATCTTCCTTCTCCTTCCAGGGGGTTACAGATACACACGGGGCTTGGTAAGACTGCTAGGGCAGGATGGCGGACTGTGCATGCCCACTCCATGCCCACAGCAATTGTTTGGTCTTTCCTGACTTTTCGTTGCATGGGGAAGCCTCCCCAAGGCATCTCTGAGTGAAGTAGCCACCTGACCTCCAGTTAAAAAACCTCCAGCAAAGCACCCCTTTCCAGTGCAAGTCTCTCTCACCCCCCGCCCCCATTCTAGAGAGCTCAACTATGTCTCCTGATTTACTGGCAGGAAGATTTAAATTATGTTGGATTTTTGGCCGCATCTCTTTTGCTTCACATATCATGAGGATGCAACCCCTTGAGAACTTTTCAGGCTGGACAAGGGGCTGAAAGAAGCTCCCTCCACTCCTGTCCAAGGGATAGATGGGCACCAGCCCCATCCATTGGCACAGCTCTGGCACCCCCAGACAGGTGTGTTCTGTATCCACTCCCCACAAATGCAGAGGTCAAGGAGGAACATGTGGAGCTTGGGAGGACCAATGGTTGGGTGGAAAGGAGGAGGGATGAGGGCGTTGGGGCTGCAGCTGACATGGGGTGGGCAGGCAGGGCAGGTCACAGATGTGCCGCTGCACTGCCTGACAGGTACCTTCAGTACACGCTGAGCGACATGATCCGGCGGCAAGACGCCACCTCCACCATCAACAGCATCGCTGGCAATGTCATTGGGCAGAGCCTGGTGTGGGACTTTGTCCGTGCCAATTGGAAGACCCTCTTTGACCAGTGAGTGGGGCAGAGGGGTGTGGGAGGACAGGGGAGGGCCAGTGGGCCGGTGGGGTTGGGGGAGCCTGCCTACCTGTCCAGGCTGATGCTCTGCTTCTGCTCATCTCTCCCCCCAACCCACCATGGCATCAGCTACGGTGGAGGCTCTTTCTCCTTCTCCAGCCTCATCCAGACGGTGACACAGAGGTTTGCATCTGAGTATGAACTCCAGCAGGTAAGGGATGTGCTGTGGGGGGGGGAGGGGGGAAGATGGCTTGGAGGGATGGGGGAGGGGGAGGAAGATGGCTTGGAGGGATGGGTGAGTGGGGGGCACCACTCATAAACAGGCAGGATTTCATTTGGTCTCTGTCTCTCCATTCTGCCAAGGTGGCTCACAGCATAGATTTACACAGAGCGAATTTGCAAAACAAACTGTTGTAATAAGAAAACTTAAATGTAGCAAATATACAATTATTGCATATTATATAAAATAAAGTTAGGGAGAAGAAGCCTGGCCCTTGCATGAAGAACGGCAGCCACTCTGTCTCTCAGGGTACCCACAGTGCCCCATTTACCACCATGAGAGCTGAGTGGGAGGAAGGCATCAGCCGGCTTCTTGCACACTTACTTCCCCACTCCCCACTTCCACCATTCAGGTCCCCTGTCTCAGCTGATCTGGAAGGTCTTGGAGCAACAGCTGGAGGGCTCAGAGGGAACAGAATTTGGACGGGTTCCTCAAGGTCTCTCCCCTCTAGAGTTAGGCCCACTGACCCATTTGTTGAATGCTGAGTCAACACGTATGCAAACCCCATTGATTCAGCGGGTCTGCTCTTGTTGGGGGTGTCTGTGGGCCCTAGGCCATTGCCTTCTGCCTCTCTTTGGTGCCACTGCTGTGCCACCCTGGCAGAAGTGGGTGCCACCGCTTCCACCTAGCTGTGTGCCCACAGGGTTCTGGCCTGGTGCTGGCTCACCCATTACTGCCTTTCTGATCTGCCCCTGAGCTCTGTCGTGTTCGCTGTCCTGCAGTGGCTCCTTTTCTTTTTTGAAGCGGGTGCCGGGTCTTCCCCTCCCCAGGCCCACTCTCCAGGGCTCTTCTCCTGAGCCAAATCAGCCTGGAGACGGAGGAGTGGCTTTGCTTTCCTTGGGGGCATCTCTGTGCAGCTTTTGCTGCTTGTCTCTTGTTCTCCTGCCTCCTTATTCTCCGCTGTTGTTTCTTCCTCCCCTCTTCTTCTGCTCTTCTCTTTCCCCCTTCAGACCTGGGAAGCTCTCCTCTGACTCTTCATTTGTGCAGAAGACCCGAGTGGAGGCCATTGCGAGCGCTCTCAGCTTGATCCTCTTTGCTCTCCTCCTCCTCCCATTCTCTCTCCTTTCCACATCCATCCATCTGTCCTGCTTTCTTGGGAAGTTTTCACACCAGCCGTTTATGGTCTCCGCTGGGACATAGCAGCTCTGTTCAGGCAGAGGGTCTTGAGTCAAGGCCCCTGTCTCAGTGGGGCTGGCATAGCTGGTGCCCTGCCAGGGCGGTGCGGGGTGACAGTGACCGTGACGGGTGTGTGTGTGTGTGTGATGGACCGCTTAAGGGGAAAGGGCTTTAAATGGGGCACTGTCTTGTCTGTATCTGTGGCTTTTGAATGGGTATGCTTCTAAATGACTTTTAACTCTATTGATAGCTTAATTATATTTTAAACTTTTTGCATGTAGTTAGGGATGTGAGGTTTTTTTTAAGCTAGGGCTGTGAAAAAGGTGGATATAAATAAATAAACATCTAATGTAATGATGATGCAGATGAGGATGAAAAAACAGTGGCATCTCCCAAGTAGGGTCAGTTACACAAATGACGCTACCTGCAGTGTGCTGCATTAGCTGGCAATTCAGAGACTGCTGGAGAGAATTCAAGTCACTGATGGTCCAGAATTCCAGTCGGGAATACCTGGGACACAGTAAAACTGAGACACAGGCTGAGCTTCCCTTATTTGGAAATCCAAGATCTGAAAACTTCCAAAACCCATATTTTTTTGCCGCCAGCCACCCACAGATACTCCTGCTCATTCGCCACTCAAATCCTCAGTCCCTCTCTTTTTGCCACCAGTGGAATCTGAGGAGCTGAAGGACAAATGACCCGGAGTGCTGCAGCCTCCCCCTCCGGCAAACAGAGAGAGACTGGGGAATCTCTGAAATGGTGGGAGGCATGGATTTGTGCTGAGCACTTCGCTTGGATCCCTGCAATTTCACAGACCCTCAGTCTCCTTCCAGGCTCACGTCACATACACATCAGAAGTAGACAACAAATGAGATGCAGGGCTTTTCCAAAAAGTTACTCTGTTCCACAATCCAGATATGGAACTCTTCCGGTCCCAAGCATTTTGGATGAGGGAGGCTCAACCTGTATTAAATAATTGCTGTTGGTGGGACACGATAGCACAGTTACAAAAACTGGCCCTACTCGGAATTGCCAATAGCACACTGATTCCGAGATTCCTGGGTAGAACACGGATCATGGATGGTTCGAAATTCTGGCCAGTGAATTATGAAAGAGAGCCAGCAGAGTTTAGTGGGTTGCATGTTGGATTTAGGACTCTGAGAGACCAGGGTTTGAATCCCTGCTTGGCTGTGGAAGCCCATTGCAGGACCCTGGGCAAAGTCACTCCCTCTCGGCCTCAGAGGAAGGCCATGGCAGACCTCCTAGGAAGAAGTCTGGCCAAGGAAAATCCTAGGTGAGGGTTGGCATAACTTGGAGCTGAGGTGAAGGCAATCAGGGGTGTAGAATTGAGGGTCCTTCTCATCTTCATCCTCATTTTCATCACAATTACCACCGCTGTCGTAATGCCCATCATAATGCCCTAGCGGCACGGAAGCATACTCCTGCCATGACCACGGGCTCTCTTCTTTTCCCTCTCCCTCCCGGTGGCAGCTGGAGCAGTTCAAGGCAGACAACGCGGACGTGGGCTTTGGCTCAGGCACACGGGCGCTGGAGCAGGCCCTGGAGAAGACCATGGCCAACATGCAGTGGGTGGCGGAGAACAGGGAGCCGGTGCTGCAGTGGTTTGAGAGGGAGAGCCAGTAGTGAGGATGGAGGATGAATTCCTGCAGATTGCCTGCTCTCCCTCTCTCTGTCTCGGTTTCTCTCTCTCTGTCTCTCTCTGAGTGAGTGGTGGGGCTTCTGCCTTCAACGCACATCCTCCTTGCAGGGGTGTGGCTGTGGGGTTGCCTTCAGAGATCCTTTGCAGAGTCCTGCTGGCAGAGGGGTGCCTCCCTTAGCCTCCATGCCCCTCCCACCCCCTTTGGGTGAAAAAGCCTCAGCCACCCCCCTCTCTTGCTCCCCCCTTCCTGTCTTGCACTCCGTCCCGGGGAGGGCAGCGTCCCTTGGCCTGCCGTGTGTGTTCCCACAATGCCTTGGGGAGCACAGCAGCTTCCTCGCCTGGAGCCACTCTCCCCACCTGTGCTGGCCCTGCCGTGCTCCCACCATGCTTCGCACTGCAGAGGGTCTTTTCTCTTGCACTGCTCACTGCAAAGACTATCTCAGGGGTCCTGGGAGGGAGGTTGGGGTGAGTAGGAAAGGGGAGAAGGAACTCTCTCCCACCCTTGTGATATTGCCCCCACCCTATGCCATCCAAAAACTTCCATGTAATTTTGTAACCCCACCCAACTTTGTAAATTAAAGACTCTCCTGAGTTGTATTTGTTCAGAGGCAAAAAATATGGTGGATAAGAGGAGGAGGAAACCAGGCAGCGTGGGTGGGTGTGTCTTTGATCTTCTAGGTTGGCACTTTCTTTTCTCTGCTTGGCCTTTGGGTCTATAGAGCTGGAAGCTAACCTGGGGGAAGGAGGTGATGGTGGTGAGCAGGCAAGGCCCCTTCCCCGCCCCCTTCCCCCCTTCCCCCAGGGGCAGTGGCTCCCTCAGCTGCAGCAAAAAAGCAAGCAGATTCTTTTGGACTGTAAGGGGGCACATGGGCATATGGGAGGGGCACGTAAAGCCTCTGAAAAGAAGGCGTTTGCTTTTTCAGAAATCTCTCTCCTCTTTCTTTCTAAAGAAAATCAAACAGCTCACCAACAATGTTAAAGGGAAAAGGCTGAGCCAGAAACCATGGGATCCGTAACCTGAAAGCGTTAAGTGGCAGAAAGAGAAGAATGTAGCAACGCCCACTGGTGACATGGTTTTCCTGTTTGCCCCCTTCCCATCTGAACCAGGGATTTCCTGAAAAGTGCCTCTGCTCCTAGGGCACCTGTCTGGGCACTTGCTGTCTGGAGGCCTCTCGTCCCACATCTGGCCATGCCCTTTTCCCATGGAGGGGGCCGGGCAGGTGCCAGGAGGCCAGGCATCTCCTGTGCCAGAATTGGGGGTGGCAGGTGTGCCAGCGTGTGGGACTGAGCCAGGGAAATGGAGAGGCAGCCTTGGCACAGGTCAAGGGGATGTTTTGCCAGTGGGCAGGTGAAGGCAGTGGGCAGTGGGCAGTGGAGGGGGGCTGAGGGACCTGAAGCTGGAGGAGCCCGGGAGGGGGGCGTTTTTCAGAGCGGGAGGCAGGGGGAAGAAGAAGCCCCTCAGACCAGCTCTCCCTCAGTCCCAGCAGCTGTCCATGAGTCCAGGCCAAGGAAGTGACACAGGGGAGGGGCGGGTGGGGCACCCAGGCAGCTTCGTGGGAAGGGTCAAAGGCCAGAGGAAGGCCTGTGGGAAGGCTTGCGAGGTGTGACTTTTGGCCCCTGCTCCTTAATTGTCATCACCCTGGGCTTGGGAAGTGTGCAAGACACCATTCACAGGGCCAAGCAAGCTGCGCAGGCTCCTCACGGCCCCTCTTGGCATCAGCCCCCCCATCCCCATCCCAGGGGCAGCCTTTCCACCAGGCCCCTCACTCTGGGGGGCTGGGAAGACCTTGACCTCTCCGGGGATTCCCTCCCCCCGTGCACACTCCACCCCAGCATCTCTCCAGGACTGTACCCCAAGAAGGGCAGAGCCCAGAGCTCCCCACTGGAGGATGTAGAGCAAGTAGATGGGGAGGTTCGAAGAGGTCCAGAGTGTGCCTGGCCTAGCTTCTGCTGGGGGGGGGGTCTGGAGGGGAATCTCTGCCCAGAGCAGGTTCCTGCTGCCACCTTCCAGGGCCGGCAGGGCCACAGGCAATATACCAGCCGCTTTTAGCTTCGCCCTCTTGCTACCAGTGGCTGAGTTCCAGAAGATGCCTTTCAGGATGGGTGCGTCTTTGTGCACAAACCAAATCTGGGGCTTAGACACAAAAGGGGCAGTGAAGCCGAGGGGGATGTGTCGTGGTCTGGGTGCCAGGCTGGAGAGAAGAATGTGGCAACGCCCTGCGAGACAGGGTCCAGATCCTCTGCTCAGCTGTGCAAACCAGTGGATGACCCTGGGCAAATAATTTTCTCTCAGCCCCAGAGAAAGGCCATGGTGGCAACCTTCCTCTGAAGACATCTGGCCAAAGAAACCCTTAGAGAGGGTTGCCACAAGCAAGAGTCTGCCTGAAGGCACTCCGCAAAAGGAAGACACTGCTAGTTGGGACATCTATCTGGGAGCCAGCATGGTTTGCTGGTTTGTGTCTTGGACTAAGACTCCTCTGGGAGACCAGAGTTCGAATCCCTGCTCACCCATGGAATGGACTACGTGATAAGGGGCAAACCACACTCTCTCAGCCCCAGAGGAAAGCCATACCCCTTATCCATCCCAATTTGGCATTGGCAGGTGAAAGGATGGGGCCCCCTGGGAAAGTGATCCCGGGAAAGCGTGCAAGGGCGAGAGGCAGGAAGCAGCAAAGGGATTCTGCACAGAGAAGGACATACGTGGGGCACAGGGCCACGCTGAGAGAGTTGCAAAGTGGTTGCAAAGCAGTGGCTGCAAAGTGCTGCCTTGCTAGGCAATGGCGATGTGCGACCAAATGCACAGGCCAACCTCCATGCACTTGCAAACACAGCTCCCCTCTCACAGCTTTTGACTGAGTGTGGATGCTACACAATGGACACACACGGCCCAACCATTTCTGCAGTGGATTTTACAAATGCAAAAGACAGCCAAGGGATCCTGAGCAATGTATCCAAGCACAGGCAAAACCAGGCAGCCCCTTTGCTGTTTCTAAGTCCTGAGCAGTTCCTAACAGCACAGCTCTAGGAATGGGGCAGGAGGTCAGGCGTTCGGGGCCCAGTGGCCCTGTCAACCTCATGGTTCCAGAAAGGAAGCTGTGGGGAGAAAGTCAGCCTGGCTGGCAAGGCTGGCAGTCCGGGTACAAGCATGGGAGGGTCCCCCGCGACATTTGCAGAGACCCCATCTCCCCCCTTTCCCTCAGAGCGCTGGGGAGCTTGGGAGAGATGTTTGTGGATGGATTTCCCAGAGCCAAGAAATCTCTGGGTGTGAAGAAGCTCCCTCACTTGTCCAAATAGAGGCCAGGGAAGTGTGAAGCTCCCCAGGCCGAGTTAATTTCCCCCCCGCGGGGGTCTGCCGCTAATGAGGCATCCGAAGTGTGAAGCGCAGGGGAAAGGCGGGGGGGCAGGAGGAGCCGGGCCCGGCAAGAGCAACGGCCAGAGGGAGGGAGGGAGGGAGGCCCCCCCCGCCCTGGCCATGCCGGGCCCCCGCTCGCGCCAGCGGACACCGGGTCCTCGGGCCGCAGGCTGCCTCCGCCGGGCACCGACCCACGCGCACACCCTGCTCCCGCGCCCCCCAACCCGCACGAAGCGCCCGCGCACTCAGGGCTCTGTCCCGCCGAGACCCCCCCTCCCCAGCCCCCCTCCCCAGCGGCCCCGGCGGCAGTGTTTGGCCTCTTTTCTTCTCCGGGCGACGCTTCACCCGGCGCTTCATTTTGGGCGCTTCTCCGCTCAGCCTGGCCCAGCGCGGCTCTGCCCGGTTGCCCGGGCAACTTTCACACCGAGGGTGTCAGGGGCCCCTCGCCCTGGGCCTGGGAAAGAGCCCGCCCGCCCCCGCCCCCGCCCCCCGGTGCCCCCGGCCTCCCACCTGTTTCACACCCCGCCCGGCTCCCTCCCGAAGCGGCCCGCGGGCACCACGGGGGCGGGTGGGGGGCGTCGGTCTCGTCCGGCGGGCAGTGCGGGGAGGGGAGGGGAGCGGGCCGCTGGACACCGGCTGGAAGCCCCCGGCCTTGAGGGAGGGAGGCAGCCTCGGCGAGCCCGAAGTGGGGACCAGGCGCTGCTCAGACCCGGCCACTGAGAGCAGTTGGCTCAGGGGGACTACAGCTCCCAACATCCTTCAGCAGCACGGCTGTGATCGCTCGAGTCACTTTTCCTAAATGAGCTCAGGGAGCCCGGCCGGCCGGCCAAACTTTCTGCCGACCAGCTGTTCAGGCTTTAATTAATCATCCAGTAAGTCAGTGCGAAGCCCGGGCGCCGGGGTCTCCCATGTGTGCCCCCCGCTCCCGGAGCCTCCCCGCCCCGCCTTCCTTCTGGGACGGGAGGACAGAGAGAGAGCAGAGGAGCTGCGCGCCATCCTGTCCCACGGGCCGCGGGGGGGCCTTGCTCTTCCGCCTCCCGGCGCCCCACCCGATTTTCCCAAACGGGACTCCAAGCAGCTCACCGGCCGCTCCGCATTCACACCGCACAGGAGTTACATATGTAGCTAGAGAGCAAAACTGAAAGCGCCCAGATCCCGGGGGCGCGCAGTGCGGGGAAAGGCGTATTCCGGGGTGCGAGATGGACAGCTGGCCGCTCCGCCCGACGCACCCGCTGCTGCCCAGGCCAGGAGGCGGCCCGAGGAAAGGGGCCGCTCTGCAGCTCCTACGCGGGGGCGGGAATGCCCCACTCACCAGGGACCACTTTGGGACCTGAGGAGGGGCCCCCTTTCCTCTGCTGAGCGCCCCGAGTTTGCCTGTATGTCGGGGGGAAGATCTGGAGCAAGCGACCACGGGGCGACCTTTCCGGGAGGTCCCTGCACCCCTTCTCATTCGCGCCCGCCCGGTTTCCCTTGCCCGACCCTCGGCCAGTGGAGGGAGGGAGGGAGGAGGCCCAGCGAGGCTGCCGGGCCGGAGCTGATCCAGAGCGGGACCCTGGCCCCGGCCCCCCCGCTAGCCCAAGGTGCCAATTCTCACCCGGCCACCCGAGGTGCCAACATTCGCACTCGGAGCCCGGCATAAAGGAGGGAGGCAGGCCCGTCCGTCGCCGACTCCAAGCCATGGCTGGCCCCGGGAGCGCTCGCCTCGGCCTCGCTGCGCCCCCGGCCCTCGCCGCCGCCGCCGCCTCCTCTGGCTGCTGGGCCGCCCCGACGGCGCTGGGCTGGCCGGCCTGGCCCTTTCCCGGCTGGAGCCCCGGCTGCCCGGCCAGCGCCGCCGCCGCCTCCTCCTCTTCGCCGGCGTCCTCGCCGGATTCCTCCTCCTCCTCCTCTTCTTCCTCGGGCGGGGGCGGCGGCGGCTTCTCTCCCCCGCCGGGCCCCGGGGCAGCCCGCAAGGGGCCGGGGCGCGGGGCCGGCCGGGGCTGGGCGAGGGGCAGCGCCGGAGCGCCAGCCAGCGGGAGAAGCTTCGGATGCGGCGCCTGGCTCACGCCCTCCGCGCCCTCCGCCGCTACCTGCCGGCCTCGGTGGCGCCGCCCGGGCAGAGCCTCACCAAGGTGGAGACCCTGCGCCTGGCCGTCCGCTACATCGCCCACCTGGCCGACCTCCTCGCCCGCGGGGCCCCGCCGAGCCACCACGGCCGGCAGCGGGACGGGGAGGCGGCGGCGGCGGCGGGGCGGCGGGGGCTGCTGCTGGGGCAGGCGCGGAGCGGGCCCCGCGACGGGCTCGGCCCCCGACGGACCCCGCCGTGCGGCTGCCCCCTCTGCCCGCCGCCCGCCCCCGAGGCCTGGCCTCCCGCCCCGCTGCAGCCGCCGCTCGCCCTCCCGGAGTTCTGGGACCCCGACCCCCGCCGCTCGCCGGGCTCGGAGGCCCCCACGCCCTTCGCCGCTCGGGGCTGGGTCTACGGCGACGCCGCCACCGCCTCCGGGAGCAACGGCTGCAACACCTGGACGGGGTGGCCAGGGGAGGGCCAGACCCCCGCTGTCCCCGCCTGGGCCCACCAGGAGCAGCGGACATCGTTGCCGCCGCCGCCGCCGCCTCTCTGGCCGGCGGAACTCCCGGCCACGCGAGAAGACCTGCCGCCTCCGGCCCAGGTACGTTCGGGGAGGGGGTTCTGCTTCCCAGCTACTCCTGGCGCTCGGCTCCCAGCACGGCGGTCCTTCCTCCTGCCGTCGGCCCCTCCCGTCCCGAGCCTCCCTCCTGCGGGTCCCGGCAGGCAGCCAGACCGTCCCCCGGGCGCCCAGTCCGGCCCTCCCGCCGACTCACCCGCCGGCCCCTCTCTCCGCAGAGCCTCCCCGCGGAGCTGCTGGCCTTCCTGGACGACCTGGAGCCGCTGCCCACCCAGGACTGACCCGCGCCCGCCCTGCGACAGCTGCGCCGCCATCTGGACCGAGGGGACGGCGGGAGAGCGCGAGGGCGAGCGAGAGCGCGCGAGGCCCCGCTCCGCAGCCCCCTTCTCGTGGCAGGGGGGAGGGGAGGGGCGCCCCGCAGTTACAGGGACAGAGGGGCGCGGGGAGGGGCCGGGAGCAGCAGGCAGCCCCTCTCTCTGCTTCCCCCCGCCAGCCTCCGAGGGGGCTCTCCCGACGCCTCTCTTGCGGATCTTTCCTGTCCGGGGGTGGAGCCGCTTCCAGTTCCAGAGGACAGGAGGGGCGACGCAGGGTCCAGCTTCGCTCCTCCGCTGCTCCTCTCGCCCTTCTTCCCCCCGGAAGGGGCAGGGAGCCCCCTCGCAGCCGGCCCGCTGGAAATGCTCCCCGTCCCGTCCGTGATGCAAAAGGGGCGGGAGCGCTGCACCCCCGGAGCCTCCCGTACCGTCCGCCCTCAGCCGCAGAGACCACCGTGAGCGCCATCCCGCCGGAGGCATGGCGGCGTGGGAGGGGGTCGTAGGGGTTCCCCTTTCCGGAGGGACGGGAGGCTGCAGGGGGGAACACCTCGGGACGGACACGGGCCCCCCTGCAGGGCGGGGGGCGGGCGCAGAGGGAGGAAACGGGGGTCCGGAGCGCTCCACTTCCACAGCACATGAAGGCGCCCCCTCATGTGCACCCCCGCTTCTGGGACCCTGCCCTGTGGGGAGGGAGGGGGCGCAGGGCTGGCCTGGGGGTTCCCGCCTGCCTTCCCTGCTCGCTTTTGGAAGAGGTGGTGGGGCGATGTCATTCTGGCCGGTGTTTCCTCTTCTTTCCTTTAATTGTATTCTTCAACAACTCCTTCTTTGTTAAAATGATTGAATCTCTAATAATAATACTATTTTCAGTTTTGCTAGTGTTAATTGTATTGATGCATGCGCATTTGTATGCCTGAATTGACCAAGGACATACACACACGCACATGCGTCCACCTGAGCATCTGCCATATAGGTGTGTTTGTGGGTGTGTGCACCTGTGCATTTGTATATATTCTTGTGAGGGGATGTTATTATTTTTGGAGAGAACAGTGGGTTGGAAGTGATTGGAGGTAATATATGAAATAAAGGCATAAATTAAATGTGTCTTAGTGTTTTGGGTTTCGGGAAGGTTGGCTTTCCTAGTGCCTTTTCTCCCCAAACTGCAAAGAGACCAGTTGACACCGACAGCAATTCACAGTCCTGGGGAGGGCCGCTGATTTCCTGGTCAGCCCTTGTGCCTGCGGAGTCCTCCCCCTTGGTACATTTCTCTCCCCCTTTTGCTGGCTCGGAAGGTTCCTGGTGCCGCACTGCCTGTCCCACAGCTCCTGCCCCCTTGGCCCCCCTGCATCCCCCTGCCTGCCTGCCAGTGGAACGACCGTGTGTGTGTGTGTGTGTGTGTGAGTGTGAGAGAGAGAGAGAGGGTGCCAGCTGCCCTCTCCCAGGGGCTCCTCTGCCCAGCCCAGCTGCCAGGGGGTTTGGGTCTGGGTTTGACACAGAGGCACCTCGAGTGAGCGGCCGCAGTCCATGCCCCCCCCCCATTGCCACGTGGGATAGCAAGAAGCAGGACAACACAAAGCGGGAGTGATAATGGAGTCAGAAGGAGAGATTCAGTTGGCAACGTGGGCCTTTGGTCCCAGGCTTTGCTTTGGTGGGGAACAAAACCTATGAGGACAGATTGAGGGAGCTGGGTGTGTTCAGCTCAGCGAGGGGTGACCTGATTGCCCTCTTAAAATACCCCAAGAGCTGTCCCAGAGAGGAGGGGGCTGGCTGTTCTTTCTCTGCTGCCCGGGAGGGGAGGTCCAGGCCCAGCCCAGTGGTTTTTAGCTGCAGGAGGGCAGATTTTGATTGAACCTCAGAAGAAACTTCTTGATGGTAAGAGCAGTTCTGCAGTGGAACCCATTGCCCAGGGACGTTGGGGGTCTCCTTTCTTCTCTGGATTTTTCATAAGGAGTCTGGACAGCTCTCGGCTCCTGGAGAGGCTCTAGCTGGAGATCCTGCATTGAGGAGGGGATGGATTCCATGACCCTTGGGGCCCCCGGGGCCCCTTCCAACCTGATGATCCTATGATTCTAGCAGATTACTTCTGTCCTACCACACACCTCTCCTTCTCCACCGTGTGCCTGCAGAGCTGTCCTTATGGGCACCTTACATCTTCTCGCCTGTCCGTGCTCTGTGTGGGTATATCATGGCATTAACCTTTGGGGCACCCTGGGCTCCAACAGAAACCCTGCTGCTGTTATGTCGGGCAATGCAAAGCCCTGCCATCAGGACAGCAAAGTCTGGTGCCACAGTCTCCCCTGGCAGGATCAGTTCAGGTAGGAGCTGAGCTGCGACCCAAAAAAACGCATCACGTTCTTTAAGGTACAAAGACACTGTTCGCTCACGGACCAGGAAAAGAAACAGGCTTTGCCTGGAGCCCACCCATCAGATACAGCAGGCCATTATCCACCTTTGCTTGTTTCATTAAAACACCAAAGTGGGAGAACAAGAGGGTGATGATACTCTCTCATTGGACAACCGAAAGTGCCCAGCAAGGGGAGGTTATATTCTAAACAGGTGGGTACCTGCCCCCCCCATGAATCTCAAGGGAATCCCAAATGTTAGCCACCTGGCCAGGGCTTGTCTCCAGGTAACAGACCATCCGGCCTTCAGCAAGAGCTGACTCAGAGAACCGTGGTCAAGCTGGTCTGCTTGCTTTGCTGTGTGGCGGGAATACCCCAGGCCTACCTGGGAGGAGGCAGTTCTGCTGAGTAGGAGGGAGAGTTTTCTGTGGAGATGGTGATGGGGAAGAGCCATGCTGGAATTTTTCCAGCACCGAGGACCTTTCCAATGGGGGAGAGCCACTTGAAATGTCCCTCTCCCTGCATAGCCTTGGGGGGAGCAGTCAGGCCCAAGTTTCCGAAGACTGCTGCCCGCTTTGCCAGGATGGGCTGCCTGAAGGCTCTCTGCACCTTTTGGCCCCAGAGAAGAGGGCAGAAGAGGGCCGGTGGGGCAGCTTGTCTGTGCCTGGGTGCCCCCCATCCTCAAGGAGTTGTGCGAGGGGTCCCTCTTGCATGTGCTGGGCAGGAGACGGGCAGAGGACAGTCAGGAGGGGCCAGGATTCCCGCAATGGTCCCAGGCTCTCCATTGTTGGAGGTTTTTAAACAGAAGTTGGTGCTCCCCCACCTCAGGGGTGGTTTAGTGGTGGTCTTCTGTGCTTCCTGGGATGGTATGCCAGCTGGAGGACCTGGCAGAGGGGGACCAGTTTTTCTGATTGGGCTGGTTGTTGCTGCAGCCACCCAGGAGTATCCATTTCAGATGTGTGCAGAAAGAGAAGAAGGAGGAGGAGAAAAGGGGGAAAGTCCTTTTGCAGTGTGTGACCTTGGTATGCACATGGTGCCATCCACGGGAGCCTCTAGTAGGAGGAGGAGTGTGCACGGCACCTGCAAAGGCCAAGTGTGACACCAGGGAGCCAAGGGCACCTGCCCTTCCTCTCTGCCAGAGCAGCTGGGCCAGAGGAGAGCCAGTGCCAGGGAGAAAGGGGGATGGAGTCCCCTGCCCACTGTGGCTTCTGGGGGATGTGCAGAGGCCAAAGTGCAGCCATGGGGAGAAGAGAGGAGAGGGAGACTGCGGTGCACTGACTGGTGGTAGAGCTGCTCCCAGGCAGAGGTAGGCTTCACACACACACACACACACACACACACACAGAGTCAGGCCAGGTGGAGGGGCGGGAAGGATGGAGGGGGAGGGGTGTAAGGTGTGGAGCCATTGCCACTAGGAGATGGGTCCTGAGAGTTCTTGTCAGCATCATGGCCAAATGTCAGTAGCTGTACAGTGCTGTCAAAAAGCTTCATTTTGTGTTTAATAGGCTCCGCTAGATGGTTGGATTTGTTGGAAGTTAGAGTTTTCATGGGGTGTTAGCCCTATTGGGAAATTGTACGGAAGCTAAAACGGTGAAGATTCAGCCTCCTTTTAGCAGAGTAGCAGACAAAGCACGTCTAAATTTGTGTATGACTTTTCTGATATCAAACTGAGGGAAGAACTAAACAAACGCAGGCAGTTTCAGATTAAAAACTTAGAAAAGTTTACTAATGTCTTCTATATTTACATATGTATTGGGGAGCCTACATCCTAACTAGCTAACAAATAGTAGCTTCGTTCTTAACTCACCATCTTCTGATGGAGATGCGAAGCATGGTTGGAGAGGAGGAAGAGGAAGCAAAAATGGAGGAGCAGAGAGATCAAGAAGAGATCAGAGAAGGGGTCTCTTTCTTTTATAAGACCAATGACCCAAGCAACTGTCCTGGTCACACGATCTGATCACCTGAACACCAAAAGTATTTATGATCATGCAATTAAATTACAGAGGGGCAAATGGTGGAGCTCTGGCAGCAAAAGAGAAAGGAAGCCCTATGCTAGCTATGCCTACTTGCTTTAAGAACAAGATTGGAGTGGGGAGAGAATGCTGGAATTTTTCCAACAGGATTTTAATCTGGTACCACAAGGCTGGGAACAGATCAAGGGAGTCAGCTTCCCTATAAGCTCATTTTCTTGTCTTTGATTCTGCCCTGTATGCTCCAGTGGTCTATCTTCCAGTTGCATTGCCCAGAGAAGTGTGGGTGGGCATCTCGGCCACAGGGACCCCATATCAAGTCACAGAGAGCTGGAAAGGTTACCCTGGGATGATGCTTCGAGATGAGTCCCTTGCACAGGAGCCAGCATGAGGTGCACCAGCCTTTGGTGCCAGGTGATATCTGGGGGGAATGGTGACTGGCACCATCTCAGAAGAAGGTGCATAGATAGGGAGGCTCCTGGCAGGGATGCTCAAGGGGAGGGCTCTGCTGAGGGACGCAAGAGGCCTGTTGCTCTGCTTCCCGTTCTGGTGCAGGTTCTTTGTTCTTCCCTCTGCAGCTTCGAAGGAGGAAACATCCAGCCCTTGTCTGCCATGATGGCCCAGCAGGTGAATGGCAGCTTGGCAGGTGGGCTAATGCCCCCAGGGAGCCTCTTCTCCTTTCAGGGGGGGCCCAGGTGGGGTGACAACAGCAGCCTGGAGCAGGAGGAGGAGGAGGCGGAGGAGGTCGAGCGGCTGGTACTGCCCACCTTTTCCCCAGCTGCCCGTGTCCGCGTGGCTGTCACCCTGGTGCTGTGTGTGCTAGCCACGGCCTGCAACGTGGCTGTCTTGTGGGCAGGCCTGGCCAGGGGCCGTGCCAAGCTCTCCCATGCCCGCATGCTGCTCCTCCACCTGGCGGGGGCCGACCTGCTGGTGGCCCTAGTGGTGATGCCACTGGATGCTGCCTGGAACATCACCCTGCAGTGGCTGGCGGGTGACGGGGCCTGCCGCCTCCTCATGTTCCTCAAGCTCCTGGCTATGTACGCCTCAGCCTTCATCACTGCCATCATCAGCCTGGACCGGCAGGCGGCCATCCTGCATCCATTGGCCGTTGCTGAGGGCTGGCGCAGGAACCGGGTCTTGCTGCAGGCGGCATGGCTGCTGAGCGCCGGACTCTCCGTCCCCCAGGTAGGTGGGGGGGTGGGTGGGAGTCACGGGCCTCACAAGCCAGAACGGGGGTGAGCAAGGGAGGCCCAGGTGGGGCTGTCGCAGCCGGCGCTTCCATGTTCCTTCCCAGCCCTTCCAAAAGGGCTCCCGGAAGGCACACTGGAGCTCAGCCACTCCCAGGATGGGGCAAGTGAAGCATCAAGGCAGATGGGGCAGGAAAGTTCCTCTGAGGAACGTCCGGGCATAGCCAGGGGCAGCTGGTGAAGCCACCCTCAGTCTTATTGCAGAGGTTAAAGAAACCTCCCATAGTCCTGGACTCAGCCTGCAGCATGGGTTCAGCACCTTGGAGAGCTTCTCCAAAGTCTAGCATGAAACTCAGCACAGATGCACCATGGCTCTGATGAGACCCTCCCGCCACCAACCCCTCGGTCGCTGAGCACTGATATATTTGGGGCTTCCAGTGCAGCACGGATGCCCCCTTCCCTATGCCCTTTTCTCACACCTTGGTCTCTCTCTCTCTCTCTGTCCCTGTGGTTGCTCCAGCAGCTCTTCCTGTTCCACACGGTCACCATCAGCTCCCCACAGAACTTCACGCAGTGCACCACCTGGGGCTCCTTCAGCCAGCGCTGGCACGAAGCGGCCTACAACCTCTTTGGCTTCCTCGGCCTCTTCCTGCTCCCGCTGCTTGTCATGGTCGCCTGCTACTCACGCATCCTGCTGGAAATCTCCCGCCGTGTCCGCTCCTGCAGCAGCAGTGAGTTCCCCTGAAGAGAGGGAGATGGGCAGCCAGAGGATGGCGCGTCCCTGGTTGGGAAAGCTTCTGTGGACAGGTCATTGGCTGCAGGAGTGGTAATGCAGGGGGCTCTTGTCTCTGTGCGTTTGGGGCAGGGAGTCTCCCCAGTCAGCAACCTGCAAGCACTACGGGGGGCCTGGTTTCGGAATTGTGCCAGGGTCCCTCCCAGCCATAGAGCAAAATTCAGCCAGGGCCTAAATTCTGTTGTTGGCCTGAACCAAAGTAGCCTCATTGAATCTATGAGATTTACCCACGTGTTGACTCACCATTGAACAACTGGTCCATGGGGTTTAGTCTAGTTGAGAGCAGCCCAAGTGATTCTGGAATGTGGCCCAGTAGGATCCTGACCTTCATTTTAGCAGAAACTTTAAAGGTGTTCTTCAAGGGGAACTGGGTCTGTTCACTCCCCTCCAAAAATGTCCCAGTGCCTGGGAGAGTGCCTTTGAAGACAGCCAAAACCTGGTGCCTGGAACCACTGCCCCACTGTCATGGGATGGGACATGGGGTGGGGGAGGGAGCTTCATATGGGGGAGAGATGGATTCCACACACTCAGCCCCCGGCCTTGCTGAATTTCCCCCCCCTCTCCCCTCCTCTCCCTGTCTCTGTTTTGTTCCAGTCTCTGCCAGGGAGCTGCCTCTCCGCCGGTCCCGCAACCCCATCCCACGGGCCCGTCTGCGCATGCTGGGCCTGAGCGTGGCCATTGTGGGCTCCTTTGTGGTCTGCTGGACTCCCTACTACTTACTGGGCTTCTGGTACTGGTTCTGGCCAGCAGCCATGGAGGGGACCATCTCCCCCTCACTGGCCCACTTCCTCTTCCTTTTTGGCCTCCTCAATGCATGCCTGGACCCCATCACCTATGGGCTCTTTGCCAGTGGCGGTTGCTGCTGCTGCCGGGCAGGGGGCACTCGGGCGCACCCTCCCTCCCCAGCCACTGGCTCCTTCCGCTGCTCGGCAACCTCCCTTCGCCTCAGGCAGGGGCCACTCCCACTCCCGGACATGGCCGCTGTTGCTGCTCCGGAGATGACCCGGATCCTGAGTGCTCCTTGGGCTGGTGACCCTGCAGAGACCAGCCACCTATGAAGCAGCCGGGGTCACAGTTCTGAACCTGAGCACCTTCCACCACCATCCCACACCCCAGGGTTGAGCAGAGGTTGCTCCATTATGTGCCATTGCCACTGGGCCAATCCTGCATGCCAGGGACCTGCTTTCAATATTTCTCTCTCTCTCTCTCTCTCTCTCTCTCCACCACTTACTTCCTCCTGCAGCCATAGCCTGTCCCTCCCCCCAGAACATGGGGCTTTGGCAGTAGAGGGGGGACAGGGCAATCCTGGTCAGCTGGGTGCCCTCTCCTCAGGCAGAAGCATCTCCCTGGTTGGAGCGGCACAGTGACTGCTTGCATCCAGACAGTTGGGCACTGCAGATTAAACTGCGAAAACCAGAAGGAATGTTCTGCCAGCAAGTCTCTGTTTAATGTAGTAATAAAGCAGAGTAGTGCCTCTGGGCATCTGCAGTTTTCTCTTCGTTCATGAACTGGGATCATCTTTTTTTCTGCTGGCAGGGCTAGGGGTGGCAGGGGTAGGTGAGCATTTAGTCATAAAGCCAGTGGTTCCTTCCACAGATTCAGTGGAAGCCACAGCAGTGCTAATTTGTCTGTTTCCAGCTGATTGCGTGAGTCTGCTTTAGTTGACCCCAAGGGGCCTCTGTGTTTGGGGAGGGCGCTCAGGGGGCTCCTGTCTCAGTACTCTATTCTGGGTTTTGGCCTCATCTTCAACAGGGTTATCCAAAGTGTTGAATCCTGCCCCCCATAGAGTTCTTTTCACAGCTGCTTTAAAGTTTGCACTAAAGCCTGCAGCAGATCCACCACCTCTGTAATGCAGAAGCTACCAGCTGCCACCAGTTGCCACCAGCAGATGGTGAAGTCTGGCAAGTGGGCAGGGAGAAGAGGAAGCTGGTGAGGTGTTGGAAAAGGAAAAGGCACCAAAAGTGTTGGATGCCAGGATCCCAAGGCCCCCTGGGTGCCATCCCTGACCTTCTGGGCCCCTCCACTTTGTCCTGCCCAGTTCTTCTGCTGGCAAGAGGGACTGGAGCTGGACAACAGGGGCATCTCCAGGGTCAATGGTGAGTTGCTGCAGCAGTGGAGAAGCAGCCCTGAGGACTGACAAGGAGATTCAACACTCAGCCGGCGCAGCCCCTGGACCAGGCTGGGTCTGCCAGGAACAGGCCAGACTGGGGTTGAGACCTCAACCCTTGACATTCCTGCTGCCCACCAAATGGCAGAGCCCACGGCCTCCAGGAACCCCCTGCCTCTCCTCAAAATGCTCCCTGTCCCCCTTTTGCCAGCCAGCTTGTTGGCAACGGAACCCCTTGATCTCCAGAGGGATAAGAGAGGGTCTCTGGTGGAGGGACGCTGGGGCTTTCCTCTAGGTTTTATTTTTTGCTGCTGCTGCCAAGGCTCCTTCCCAGCCCCCCCCCGTCAGACACTCTCTGGTCCTCTTGCGTCTCTCCCCTCCCCAGCCCTTCCAACACCTCTCCTTGCTGGGCACCCTGGCCTCCACGGTGCGCCCAGGCTGGCTGGCAACTGCCAAGGCTGCCAAGGTGACCAGCTGGCAGTTGCAGCCTTGAAAACAGCCAGAACCCACCCGCAGCTCCCCCGCCAAGGCCGACGACCGTCCGGGCTCCGGGCTCCACGTGTGCCGACCGTCGTGAGCTGCTTGGAAGGCTCCAGCTGCCAGCTGGCCACCCCAGTGCCCTTGGCACGAGGAACACGGAGCCCCTCGGGGCCTGTTGCCCTGGGACACCGCGGAGCTCTTCTTGCGCTCTGCCAGCACCCTGTGGGCAGCGTGGAAAACATCTAGAAATTGTGAAGCGGGGGGGGAAGGTCCTCCAGTTTGGGGGGAAAACGGAAAGATCCTGGGGGTCACCAGAGCACGCTTTGAAGGTCGAAAGGCATTTTGTTCCTTTAGGAACAGAAAACATACTATGGTTTGGCATAAGATGATCATGTCTGAAAGAAGAAAAGCACCCTTTCTTCAGAATATAGTTACAACCCGACCTGAAGCGCTGGGCCCGGGAGAAGGGCCTGCCGGGGACGCCTCCCTGCGAAAAAGCATCCGTCTCGAGGGGGGTTCAGTAGCGCAGCCCCTCCCCAAATTCGTGATAAGGGAGCGGCGGCGCCGAGGGTCGCCCTTCTGGGGGCCCGGCAAACGGGGCCTGGGCAAGGGGGCCGTCCGGCGCCGCAGAAGCAGCCCGGAGGGAGGGTCCCCCCTTTGCCCCCCCCCGCATCCTGCAACTCCTTCCTCCCCTTTGCAGACTCAGCTGCTTTTACGGCCTCCTCCCTAGGAACCCTGACTAGGGAATTAGTAGTTCCCGCGTGAATTTACCCCCGTCTAGTATTTTTTTTAACTTTTAACACAACTAAAAAGTTACTGCTCTAGACGCTCGCTCTATAGACCCCTGAAAGCCGGCCACCCACCCCCGCGAGGCCGATGGGCGCGGAGTGGGGCGCCCCCTCGTGGCCCGCGGCGCGCGCTCAGGTCGCCCCTGCGGGGGAAGAGACGCGTCGGGGGTCCATCCTCGGGCACCCCCTCCTACTCCGCCTGCGGCAGCTCCAGGCTCCGGCTTCCCACGCGCGCCGCTTGGACCGGCCCCTCAGCCGCCCCGGAAGAGCAGCGGCCAAGACGAGGCAAGGCGGAGTGCGTGGAGGGGGCGGGGGCTGGGGATGGGAGGATGCAACCTCTGGAGGCACCCGAAGCCGCCCGAGGCCTCCGTATCAGTGGGGAGGTTTTAGTCTGAACCTTAAAAGAGCTCTCCCGAATGAACTGAACCTTGGAGAGCCCCTTTTAAAAGTTAGGACTGCAACCCAGAGCGGATTCACCGCTGTCCGGAGGGAGGGAGGGAGGGAGCGGGGAGGACTTGGTTCCCAGAGGGTCCTAACTCAGCCGCGCTTCCGCCCCAGCCCCTTGGGGTCTTCCGAAGGGACCCCTCAGCTCGGAAAGTGGGAGCACCCTCCCCTCTCCAGCAGCGGGGGCAGCAACGCGGGGGGGCTTCTTGGAGGGGGCGCCTTCCTCCTCCTCCTCCTCCCGGGGGGGCGCCAGCAGAAGATTCCTGCCCTGGCCGAAGGGGGGTGGACTGGATGGCCCTTGGTGCCCCCCCCAACTCCGATTCCGTAGTTCCCCAAAGCCTCGGCAGTCTCGTTTTGACGGTTCCGGTGGGGCTGATGGGGACCCTTGGAAAAAGGAGGCGGTGCGAAAGAAAGGCGGGGTGAGCAGCGCCCCCCGCACATATCCTGGCAGAAAAGGGTTGGAGCAGGCGACCCTTGGTGGTCCCCCTCACTCTAGGGGTCTGCGGTTCTGTAATCAGGCTCCTGAGGGCGCTCCTGAGGAGGAGCCTCCGCTGCTTTCCTAGATACTCTTGGCGGGGGGGGGGCATTCCTTTCTTACATGCTGGGAGGGGCCCAGAAGCTTTGGAGCTGCACCCAGGAGACATCGGGAAGGTGGGGTGGGGGGACGTTTCTTCTTCAGCACCTATTGCTAGGCTATTTTGAACCTTGGCCGAGGGGGCGTTCTATGCCTCAGAGCCCTAAAGAGAGGTGGGTGTGTAAGGGGGGCAGCCCCAGCCCTGCTGTGCATTCTCTAGGGAGCAGGTGGGCACCCACACTCCCCTTCCTTTCTCTTTGCAGCCAGGCCCAGGGACTCCCGTCTGGGACCAGCCCCTGCCAGGGGCTATCAAGCCTTCCAGAGGGGTCCCTCCTTTGGCACCCCCTGCCCGCAGCATGGCAGTGCTTGGTGGGGGCCCTACATCAAGGAGATGGAGTGTAACTTTACACCTGCAGGCTTGTGCAGGGATTGTGCAACATCACCACAGTAGTGAACTGTGGCTTTGTGCAAGTAGAGGGGCAATGACACGTGCACTGCAGGTGCAACACGGTGGCACCTCTCACACAGCTCTGCCTCCAAACCGTTGAACCAGATCCGATGTTGCACACTAGGAAGCAATGGGAAGCCCACTCCCAGAGGGCTTTGCGCACAAGAAAGACACCACCAACATCCTGACTCACTTAATGTTGTACTCTCTGCCAGCATGGATTCGTCCCCCCAATTCTGACCTCTTCTTTGGGGTGAACGGCTGGCCCCAAGTCCTTGGGGGCCTTCCAGTTTGATGCTCAGCCCTGTTAGCACTGGAGTCAGTCAGTCAGCTGTCCCTTTCCAAGTGCCCCGGATACTTAGAGGAGGACAGACGGCAAAGCCAAGCTGCAAGGAAGCAGCCTGTTGCTGACCCCTCCTTCCTTCGCCTCCTTCCTTTTATAAGGGGGAGAGAGGGGAGGGCTCATTTCTGCATGGCTGCGGCCTAACTGGCGAGGGAGCAGGTGGCCCAAAGGGCTGAGTCAGCCAAAGGCCTCAGGAATCCCAGTGGAAGGATGCTGCTGCTTCGGTGCCCGAGCCGTCTGGTCCTTTAATGGGAGCCACATTGAGCTGATCCTCTGTTGATCCACTCAGGAGCAGAGGTTATGCAAACAGGCGCCTCTGCCAGGCAAAGCTGTGCCCTCTGGGTGGGGGCGAGGGTGCCGGGGTGGAGAGGCTGGGAGAGGGGGAGAGGGCACACTGTTAGCTCTGCAAAGCTGAGCAATTCTTGCACCCAGGCTCGGGGATTATTGTTCCGTGCAAGTGCTGTGCCTGTGGCTGGGGCTGAGCTGGGAGGGTTGCTCGGATCTTTCTGGTGCTCCGCCTGAGCTCAGGGCAAATTCCTCTAAGAGCTTCAGAAAAAGGAGGCGGCCTGAAGGCCTGGTGCGATGCTGGCCCAGGATTAGCGAGGCATGCTTTCTCCGCGAGGAGGCCACTCAGGCTGTTTACATGCAGAGTGCTGGAAAGAACCATGCTGGGAGGCCCTCATCTGACCATCCTGTGTCTTGTGTGAAAGGCGTGTATTCTGCTGGTGCACACACCTGTATGTGCTGCTCTAATTGCTAGAGCAAGTGAGGGTTTTAGAGAACACCCATACTCTTTCTGAGTTCTTTAGCTCAACTTTCTCCATTTGCTCACCTATTTATTATGATGCATGGTCATAAATACTTTGAATATTGAGGCAACCGGATTATGTGACCTGAGAAACTTATAGCTTTGGTGGTCATATAAGAACTCCCCCTTCTCCACCAGCTTTTTCTTTGCTCTTTGCCTTCTGCCCTCCTTTCTTTGTTCTCAACCGAACAAGATGGTGAGTTACAGGTAAAAGCTTGCAGGAGCTCTTCCTTTTCCCTAACCTGTTTCTTAGATAGTTAGGATGTAGGCACTTCAAGCGACTGTGCATTCTAAAAGCAATTAGTAAAGGTCTTTAGGTATGAAAGAGTGAGGCACGTTACTTCTGCTAAACTCTGCGGTGGGAGGTTGTTTCCTAACAGATTCAGTTTTCATGTTTTTCCCTGAAGGGTAACATCCTAGCGTATATGCCTTTTTCTCACAAATTTCTTAACAGCCAGGACAGTGCAGTAGTTTAAGTGTTGGCCTGGGATTCTGGGAGACCAGGATTTGAATCCCTGCTTTGGAGCCAAGAAAACCACGGGGTGACCTTGGGGAAGTCACACTCTCTCAGCCTCAGAGGAAAGCTGTGGTGGCAAGCCACCTCTGAACAAATCTTGCTGAAAACCCCATGATGGGTTCGCCTTAGCACCACCATTTGTTGGAAGTGACTTGAAGGCACACGACAACAACAAATGAATGACAGAGTGAAGGCTAGAGCTGTGTGGCCAGAGTCCTGCTGGTGCCCTCCATCATGGAATCCTGGAGCTGGAAGGGATCACCGGGGCCATGCAGGGCATCTGCTGCCATACATAAGTTCCCTCACAGAAGCTGTTGCACATTTTTGCACAGTGTTCAAGGTTGCAGAAGCAGAGTTGCACACATGGTGTCGTTGTGCGTGCAGATCAGATCTTTGCGGCACATCTAGTTCTGCATGCCATGTTTTACTGGTGAGGCAGCCTGATACAACTCCCTCATAGCTCTGGGAGGGTAGAGTTTCATCCTCTCTCCTTGTTCTGGGGTCTCTGCCTTTCTTTCCAGCACGAGCTGTTAGTGTAATGCCTTTACTGGGCCAAGCAAAAGGTACCACACAGAGACCCCCCCAAGGTGTGTGAGGTTTACATTCCCTGGCCCTCTTCCTGGGGAAAGATGGTACCCAAATGAGGTTGGGGAGAGGAGAGAGAAAATGACTTGGGGTTGAAATGATGGTCTACAGTCAACGACCTGAGAAGGAAATGGGGGAGGGAGGGGCTGCAGACATTCAAAGTGGTCTCTAGTGGGTGATGGAACAGTTTCTGCTTCCTCTTGGCGTTCTGGCAGAAGGAAAGGCCAAATCTCCCCTTTTCTGGAAAGGGAATCTCCTGTTGTTAAAGATACTCCACCAACCTGGCTCTGGGACAGCTGCTTGTGGCCAGTCCAGATACCTTTGCTGGCTGCTGCCACCACTGCTTCCTCCTCCTCCTGTTTTTTTCCAGCATTGTCCTGAAGCTCACCCCAGTTTAATATTTTGCTGCAGAATGAAATTTCCTGACCTTGCTCTGGTACTTATGAAATATCCGGACGTCTCTGTGCGTGCTGCCCCCGTTCAGAAGAGGTGGAATTTCCTATTGATGGCTTTAGCATCCAGACTGTTTGCTCAGCAAGGCAAGAGGAGGGGGTCGGGAGGGAGCGGGGAGCGTTGGACGGATGGACGGGGTCCTAGGGCTTTCTCTGGCAGAGCCGCCGGCCCCAGAGATTCTGCCATCTCAGCTGTTTCCCTGCCTGAAATAAGCTTCCCTTTCATGGCTAACAAAACAGCTTCTGGCCACTGGCACCCTGGCACACAAAGGACAGATCCCTCTGTTTGGACAGGGAGGGCTGAGAAAAATCAGGAACATTGGCGGGGGGGGCATGGAAGGGGCCACATTCCCCCCCACATCGCCTTTCAGGAATCTTCTCAGTGATAACTGAAGGGTGGGATCCCCACTCTGTCCCCCAAGACCTGATCTCAGAACAGGTTGGACATCCCCTGAGTTTCATAATCACTGCTGTTTTAGCTGTTTCAAAATGAGCTTCTGGGATTTTTAGGTTTTTAGACTGCTTTTAGGAGGTTTTGAAAAGTATTTTAATGTATTTTAAAAATGATTTTATCTCAGTATTGTTTTTTTATTTGTTCATCTCCTTGGGAGCCCTTGTGGGCTGGGAGGCGATAGAGAAATACCATATATAAATAAATAGCCCTCTTTCTCTCCCTCTCTCATGATCCAGGCCTACTCTCAATGGATTTGGGGCCAAGTCTTTATAATCACACCTCTGCCTTTCCTCTCTTCCCCCTTCCTTTCCTTAAGTATCACCCCCTCTGGTTGGGGCGTCTTGATTGTTGGATTCTCTTGTTCCTATCAGAGTAAATAACCATTCCGCGATTCTTATAGAATAACATGGAACTTCCCTGGATTCTTGTGTCACCAAAGCTGCAGCACCAGGCAGGCCCAGGTGTTTGGTATCTGCAGGGGTGGGGAATGGGGAGGGACGCCCCAAGAGTTGCAGGAAGACTGAAACCATCTTTAGAAGGGAAAAAACTCTTAAGGGAGAATGCACGCACCGCCACACAAACAGCCCAGTGCCTACTGAGCATGCTCAGTGCTCATGGAATTGTGTGTGAGTGTGCATGCATGTGCACATAATAGGATGGAAATTATTCTTATATTAGTATTTTATTCATGTACATCCTGCATTTTCCCCAATAGGCTAACAAATTATAAAAAACCAGCACAGGTAAAAAAACATACAAAAATATCTCCTTCTCCCTCTGTTACCTAAAAACTATCTAACATTAAAGCTATTTAAAATTCATTAAAAGACAGAAGATTAATAAATCTACAACACAACACACCATTAAAATCCCATCCCAGTCAGTTCCTAAAAGCCTGGCAGAATAGGAAAGTTATCACTTGCTGGCAAAAGGAGGGCAAGGACGAGGCCATCCGGGACTCCCCGGGGAGGGGGTGCCAAAGTCTGGGAGCCGCCATCAAGAAGGCCCCCTTCCTCGTTCCCTTGTGGTGTCAGTGGTGTGCCTTGGAGCCACTTCTGGCTTATGGTCACTATCACAGGGTTTACTCATCAAGAGGTTTGCTGCCATTGCCGATCTCTGAGTCTAAGAGAGAGTGACTTGCGCAAGGTCACCCAGTGAGTTTCCGTGGCTCGGCAGGGATCCGGTTGGCAGATTGGGAGACTCAGTCCCCCCAGGGCCCTCCTTTGCACTTCCTTCTCGCCTTGCACATGCCACGTGAGGGCTGCTGCTTCAGACCCTGGTTCAAGCTATTTTAACCAAAGCGGGGACACAGGACTTATGCAGGGAGAGCCCTTTTGCACAGGTGTGGGGGCACTGGGGGCAGCAAGGGCCCAGGAAGTTATCGGTTTGTGGGGTACTCTGGGGTGGAAGCCTCAGGATCTGGAGAGGTCCGGCTGTTCTGGGAGCCCTGCTGCTGGGTGGGGGGATGTGCTTGTAAGAACCCCCTTTTAACCCCGCCCCCCAGAGGTCAGCCCCCCTTGTTTCCTGCTTACTAACTCTCCCTGGCAGAGTTTGGAAAATTACTTGTTGGGACTGCAACTTCCCCCAGTCCCCTAACTGTGCCAGCTGGGGGAGTTGTAGTCCCAATAAGTAACTTTTCCAAGCTATTGTCCTGAGTTGGAAGGCAAGTCTTGTTCCCCCGCCCTACAGGTGTGTGTTCCTCACCCCACCTCAGGGGTGCTTTCCACTCAGTTATAGCCCGTTTCAGTGAGAGGGTGCTTTGGAGGGGAATGAAATCCACCCGGCTCCAAAAATCCCACGCCTGACTCTCACCTGCATGTGAGGAAAAGCCTCCGTCTTTGCCCAGTGTTCTTTGGGCTGGATTGGTTTTGTTCTAGCCATCTCTCTAGCTGGAGGGTTGCTGGTTTTGCAAGTCAAAAGCTGGGATATAAGCATGAAAATGTTTGCACAGCCGGCCAGCCCCTGGGCCAGCCTCCCGCCTGTTCTTTGCAAAAGGCTTAGAGAAGGGGCTTCACTCTGGCTGCAGCTGCCCCACTGTCAGCATTTTGCTGAGCCCTGGAGCAGTGCAGGTGTCTGCCTCCAAGTTGTTTCTGACTATCATGGGGTTTTCTGGGGCTGAGAGTGTGTGATGCACCCAAGGTCCCCCAGGGCTGTAGCTGGACACGCAAGCTGCTATACCCCGCTGGCCCTCTTACAGTACTGGGATTCTACTATGATTTCTCTGGCTGAGAGTTCCAAGTACGCCTCCCTAAACTGCGAATCCCAGGGTTCCAGAGGAGGTTGCCATGGGAGTTAAAGGGGAATCATCACACTATAACTGGGCAGTATGAAAGGCTCCACTCTCTGAAGAATTGTGTACATCCAGAATTGTTCTGTCACCATGCAGTCCTCATCATATCTGATGGAGAGGGAACTGTGGCTCAAGTTTCTTATGTCCTGCCTTGCTGGGTTGGGAGAATGAAATGGTCAGCTCTTCCCAGTAGGGAGGTTTTTAGACAGAGCTCTTTAGAGGGACGTTGCCTGCAGAGTTACACAGTGATGGCATGACACAACCCTTGTGCTCAATAGCAGTGCTGTGTGGCTGAATTTGCAGCCAAAGGAGTCCTACCACCAACTTCAGTGGGGCCAATGGATGCTCCTCAGCTGAGGATGCACGTCTCTTTCCTCAGCTGAATGCTGAGGAACTTTTCGTGTTGGAGAAAAATGTCCCACAGCTTCCACAGGGGAGCTTAGCGCACCAACAGGACTCCAGTCTGAGTGACCCTAGACAGCTGCTCTTTCTCTCTGCCTAACTCATGTACCTCCCAGGGGAATCAAGAAGTACATTTAGGGAGACAGAAGCATCCATGGATCGAAGCACTTGTTTTCTACAGGCCTCTCAAGCCAGACAGCTTCTGCCACAATGAGTGTGATGGCTGTCAGGAACCACAAGTGGCTTTTGCTGCAAGCACTGGGCATCAGTGACCCTTTGGGGAGTGGTCTCTTGTTCACAGCCTTGAGGTAAGAGGAGCAAGGGGCGGGGTTAGTGCGGGCTGGGGGTGCGTGTGTCCATGGGCATTGCCCTCAGCTCCTGGAGGAAGGGTCAAGGGAAACCAGGCAAGGGTGCTGGCATTCATAGGATTCCTTCAAAATAGAGAGATCAAAAACCATCTCTCCGGCAAGGGAAACGCAGGGTCCCATCTGTCCTGAGTCTGAAGAAGAGGCTCTGAAGGGGCAGAGTGAGTCCGTGACTTTCTTGTAACTCTTCCCACTGCCTTTCACTGCTATGGAAGAGGAGCATCTTTTCAAAGAAAGGAATGGTTTACCCTGGTTGCCCTGGAGGGCAAAGTGAGAAGAAACTGGTCAGCAGGACTCTCTAGGCGCCCGTGCCACAGCGGGGACTTTCCAGACTGTCAAGGGAAAAGGATGTTTGCTATTCTTTCTGCCAAATACAAGCCCTCAATATAATTTTCAGAAATGCTCTTCAGTAGCTTCATTGCAAATCCATCTTTAAACCAGACCATTTCCACACGAATCTGTCATAGCGCGATGATTCCACTTTCAACCTCCTATGGAATCCTGGGGTTTGCAGTTTCGGGAGGGGCCGGATGGCCCCTCTCAAAACTGCAAACCCCAGGATTCCATAGGAGGTTGAAAAGTGGAATCATCGCGCTATAACAGACTCGTGTGGAAATGGCCCCAGTCATCACCAATGTCAGAATGGTGTTGGGACATGTGGATGAGTTTATGACAAAATTAGCAACACCCATAAACCACAATAAAAGCCACTGTTTTGCTTTTTTTTAAAAAAAACTCTCTCCACCTCCACCGCCCCACCATTAAGACAGTCCTTCGTGCTCTTTCACAAAAACATGTGCCACAATAAATTGGCTAGTCTTTAAAATACCACCAAACGGTCAGTCTTTAAAGGTGTACTAAGCTATTATTCCTTCTTTTTGAAACAGGTAATATTCAGATCCTTCATATTTTGTGAATGTGGATCACGGTGGAAAAACTGAGCCATTGCTTAAGAATGAATTCCAGGCAAGATTTTTTTTTTAAAGTCTGGTTGACTTGTAAAAGTGTTTTCATAACCAAAGGTATCTGCCTCATTTCTGACAAACTGGAGCACACGCCCGACCCTCCAACCCAGACATCAGAAGGACTCCCCAGCGCTCACAGGGTCGTGCAGGTCACACACACAAACCCTTATCAGTTCTCCGTCCAACAGTTATGACAAGAAAGCTGGCTGGAAAAGTGATAAGGGGACGTGAGTGGGTGGCTTCAGGAATCCCCACGAGAGGCAGAAAAGCAAGCAAGCTGAAGGAGAAGGAGAAGAAGAGGAGGAGAAAGAAGAAGAAGAAGAAGGGGCCGGAGGAAGGAAGTCTGAGATTGCCGCTTGCATCAGGAGGCGCCAGGAAGGACTTTACCATGCGAGAAGGCCTCATAGGCTGGGGCCGGCCTCAGGGCGCCGGGGTCTCCAGGGGAAGGGAGCTCCTTCTGGCTCCAGGAAGGGCCGAGGAAACTGCTCCGACCAGCCAGGTCACCTGGCCCCATTGCTCTCGGCTGGCTTCTTCCCAGCATCTCTGCTCTTCTTCCATCTCGTGGGCCCATCCCCACTGAGATGCTTGCCTGGTCGCCTTTGGACGGGACCGTCACCTCCGCCACTCTCCGCTGACTGACGGCCGCCCTCCCTCGGTCTCTCTGGCTGGAGCCAGCCGTGTGCCCTGCAGTAATTCGGAAGCCGGGTGGGGTCAGAACTCCACCCACACCCCAGACGTGCCCTGAACAAGGAAGGGGGGCTGGGGAGAGCTGAACCTCCGCTCCGGGGTGGGTGGGGTGGGGTGAGGTGGAGGCTCCTTCCTCTCCTGGCTTCCTCAGGTGGGAGGGGGCTTCCACAGCAGCTGCCCGCCTGAGGCAAGATCCTAGACCGCAACTGCCTTTTCACCTCCGCCTTGCAAAGTGACTCACTGCCCCCCCATCCACACCCACAGGAGCAGCACCAGCCCCACCACCAGGCGGGCGAGGGGGAAGAGAAGCGCTTGGCTCAAAGAGGGTCCAGAGAGAGGACCCCTCCAGTGGGTTCAGGTGACTTTTGTTCTGGGATTCCACAGAGCCCCCCTCCCCCAAAGGAGGCAGACAGAGGGCACCTAAAGGCTGAGAGGCAGCGTAGTCTAGTGGTTTTAATGCTGGATTGGGACAGCATAGCTTGAATCCCCACTTGGCCATGGAAACCCACTGGGCAGCCTTGTCAAGTCACACTCTCTCAGCCTCAGAGGAGGGCAAGGGTACACCCCCTTCTGAAGAAACCTTTAAAAGAAAACCCCATGAGAGGTTCACTTAGGGGCACCATAAGGAAAAAAATGACTTAAAGGCAAACAACAAGAGCAGCAACAGAAGCAGCAAGACAAGCGGCTGGTCAAGCTGTCTGTGCCCATCCGATAATTGGAAATCTACCCATGTCTCTCCTCCTGCCGCAGGCTTCCCAGCCAGACTCCGGAGTTCATCCCATGTGAGCTGAGCATTGGCTCTCTCTCTCTTCCTCTCCCTCTTACACCAGCGCACACACGCACGCACACACGCACAAGCACCCTGGCCACCCCTCCCAAGGCCAGGGCTGGAAGAAATCAACTGAAAAGCTGGCCAACAGATGCATGGGGCCCCCATTATGCCAGCGCTTGCTCTCCTCCTCCGCCGCCTCTGCCTCCACCTCCTCCTGCCGCTGCCCCAGGGCCCCCTTTCCTGCTGCTTCTGGGCCTCTCCAGCCCAGGCCTGCGGAGGCATCAGCAACTGGAGGAGGCAGGCAGAGGGACTCCCTGGCCCATCGCAAGCAGCTGGGGGACTGACTGGATCCTCAGTTTCTCCCCTCTTGCATTGGGGGGGGCAGGAACTGGAGAGAACGCTCTTTGCTGCCTCAGCCACCCCAGGCTTCTTCCTGCACACACACTGCTGCTATGGCTGCCTGATTCCGCAGATGCCTCTGGAAAGGGGTCTGGGGGTACCTTCTGGGGACAATCGCCCTGCCTGCCTCTGCCTCTGCCTCCACTCTCCCAGCTGCCTCAGCTGGTTTTGTCCTGTGCAACAAGGCAAAGAGTGCACTCTTTGCAATACACAGGGATCTCTTAAGCCCTTTTGAATTGGCAGGGCCTTCTCCCTCTGCCCCACACCCTGTGTGTCTGCTCCTGCACATATTGCTTTCGCTGGCAGTGTGGTGTAGTGGAGAGCCCCAAGATCCCATCCTGGGAGTGTTGCCAGCACCCTCCGAACCCAGTGGGAAAAGGTGGCCTGTGTCTCCTCTCTTCTGTTTTTGCACTGCAGGAATCCAGGCCCAAGGCAAGAAAACACTGAAGAGGGGACAGACCTCAATACTTTCTGCCCACCCCCTCCCTCAGTACCCCCTGGGTCTTTGCAGAAGGAGGAGAGGGCAGAAGCTGTGGTTGGGAGGAGGTGGAAGGGTTGCAGGTGGAGGAGGGGGATTAAATCCCCCCAGCCTCTGAGGTGATATTGGGGGGGGGGTTACTGGCAGGGTGAAGGCCTCGTCAAGAGGCCCTTTCTTGGGGTGAGAAGGGGTGGAGGGTACAGGAGGGGGCCCTCCTTCTGGATGAGGGCAAGGGTTGTGTGGGACCTCTGCCTTGCTGGGGAAGAAAACAGGGCTAGATGCACACAAGTTGCACCACGGCAGCTTTCTCTTGGCCCTCTTTCTGGGCTTTTCTCACTGCTTTGTTGGAAGCAAAATGAAGCCCAACCTGCTCAACAGATCTTGGAGCAAGACAAGAAGCAGGGACGGGTGCCACCTTTAAGACAAACTTAGCTGGTTTACATGCCACCCTCCCTCCAGGGCAGGGTCACGGTGGCTCACGGCATAGACTGAAACAGGACACAATTGAAATCACTTGAATTAGTCGTCTGAGCACTGGAATAGGACCAGAGACCAGGAGTTACACTGTTATAATGCTGTTTTTTCCAGTTTCAACATACTCTGGAATCCTGGGGTTTGGAGTTCAGGGAGGGGCCTTTAGAATTCTCAGCCAGGGAGCAATGTGGCCTCAGGAAACTACAAGCCCAGAATTCCACAGGATGTTGAGAGTGGAGTAATAGCAGTATAACAGTGTCGTGCAGACGTGGCCTATATTCGCCTGAGCTTATTACAATCTGCTTCCCCCAGAGCTTGGATGGAGATGCTACAAGAAACCTGGGGAGCCCTCCTTCAAGCTCCACTCCCTTCTTTTTGCACGGAGAGAGAATAACACGGCTGTCACTCCCTGTGCAAGCTGTGCAGCGAGCCCCTCTGGTCTGTTTGGGGGCTTGCGCTGACAGCAGGGGTGAGGCAGCCGTGGGCACCAGCACCCGCTTGCCACCAAGGAGACAGGGCGACCCTCAGGGTCCCTGGGCTGGCTGGGTCTTGGCAATCGACCAGCTGGGAAATGAGATAGAAAAATACACTCATTGAGAGCAGTTACTCCCAGCCACTAAACATTCTTTTACACAAACCACACAATCCTGTGATGAATCACAGGGAGAGTCTACATCTGTTTCCACACCAGAAACCTCTGGTGCTTTTCCAGTCAAAAAAGGCAACAAACCCAATAAAGCACAGCCTCCTCCCTGGGGGGTGGGGGGCATTCTCGTTCTCCTGGAATGGGCTACCTCCCTTTTTAGGGGCTTTTGCAAAATCCTTGCCTTTGCTCCTGACCTGTCATTTTCTGCCTTGTCATTCAGCAAAGTCCCTCTCACAAAACGTTGTCAGGAAGGCCCTGTGATAGATTTGCCTTACAGTCGCCATAAGTCAGAAATGCCTTGAAGGCACAAAACAGCGGCTACAGACGGAGCTGTCATGTCAGCTTCTGGGCCGAGGCCACCTCTGAATCCAGGATGGGCAGCCACTTTGGCTCTGGGGCCTTCTCTGGATCTCTGAGACCCCAGCACCCCATTCTTTGTGGTGCCAGATGGCACCAGAGTGTCGTGCTGCACCACAGAGCCCCATGAGACTGCAGCACAGAATATGTCAGGATTGCTGAAAAAAGGATTTAAGTCATGAATTTGACTGCTGATTTGGCTATGAAAGAATGTGTGTGTCTGTGTCTGTGTGTGTGTGTGAGAGAGAATTCATCATGCTGCCAATCCTTGCTCTAAATGCTTCCAGGACACCTTCCTTCCTGCTCTGACATGTTGGTGCTCCATATCTCAGACTGTTTTCCTTTTTTTAAAAGGAGACATTCCAAGTGCACAGATCTCTCCCCTCAAAAGCCAAACACAGGCCAAGTCTGCTTTTCTCTTTGCATTCCTGCCTCCTGCATCTGTGGCTCCTTCTCCACAGAAGTCAGTAACTCTCCCCTACTGCTTGAGTCCCAACACTGGGAAAGACGCAGGCTGTACACGAACAGAGGAAAGAAAGACATAATAATAGGTGACAACTGTTCAGGGAGGGCTCTGCCTTAGCTTGTGAAGCAGCAGGACAAGCCCCGGCTCCTGCACCAGTGTAAATCCCCGCTGGGTGGCACTTCTTACACCGCTCCAAGCATCTCATCTGGTATGTATCCCAAATGCCACACTGCCCAAAACTGGGCTTTTTCTCCTGTATTTTCCAAGGTTGCCTGAGAAATGCTGCCATTTAAGGCTGAGTAAACAGAGGGTTCCCCTCAGCACCAACAACTGCCATTTTCTGTCCAATTGCACACTCCACCCCCTCCAAGCCCCAGGGGTCTGTGCCTGGCACATATATACGCCCAGTGCTGAAGAAGGGACCCTGGAACCTAGACAGTGGTTTCCATAAGGGAAGAAGAGTAGTGGCTTTTTGTCACGGGCAACAACCCCCCCCCCACGAGGGCAAGAGAGGGACCTTGGAGTCTCGTGGCAACAACACCTGCCCCAAATGCGCCATGATCCTCTCATGCTGCCTGAGGCATACTTGCTCACTTGCACGCACGGGCTGTCCCTGGTTGATCCATCAATTTGGAGCCGACGCCCCACGTTGCTCGGTCAGGCATGGGGGCAGAGTCTGTTTTTTTGTTTTCAATTTTTGAGTCTCCACTTCAGCCCTGGCTCTTTTCACGTCTCCCCTTGCTCCTTCCATGCAGAGAGAGAGAGAGAAACACAAATCCTCCTGAGATTAAGAGGAAATTGCAAATACCTTTGGTTGCCGTGACTGCCCGCCCCTCCCAGCCTGTCTCCCCACTGACTGCTCCCATGGAAAAGGAGAAACCCTCCAGCAAGGCTCGTGAAGGCCAGCAACCCATGGCAGATGAGATGGGGGCCTTTATGCCAAGAGAGAAGCAAGTATTGGGAGACACAAGGGAGAATATGGGGGTGCTCCCATGGCACAGGACTTCTCTGCTCCAGCAGGGCCCAGGAACACTGCGCAACAGGCCTTGTGGCTCAGTGGGCATGGCTTGAGATGTGCAGCTGAATACAAGGAAACAATGCAAAAGGATGTGCCTTAAAGTGGTATCATGATGGCCACAGTTTATAAAGTGTTCTGCTTTCATAATTACACATATCATATAAGTTGCTCTGCAAAAGTTTGCACCTGAGCTGAGGCTGTATCTCATCATGGCTCAGGCTCCATGAAGCCAGGAAGTGGGAAGCAAAGCTGAGCAGGCACGCAAGGGATTCAAGGTCCCCAGTAATGGGGCTTTGCCAAACCCTCAGCCCCCTTGTGTCCACCGTTTGGCTGGCCCTTTCAAGGCCAAACCCAGAAGAAGAACCCAGCACTGGGAACAACAAAGATACCCAGCCCTGCTCTGGCCCTGGACTGCCTTATGAGATGCTGAGTCCTACAGTTTGCAAGGCTCTTGGTGTCGTACAGATGACTTAGAGGGCACGACTCGTCCACAGTCACCCATGGGTGCCTGTGGCTGGAGGAAGGGGATTGGGACCCCAGTCTCCTGGACTCTTAATCCAGCCATCAAACCACTGCCCCACACTGGCTGTCATGGAGCCAGGAAATGTTGGGAAGGATTCATTCAGTGAGCAACAAGGGAGGGAGGGAGGGAGGGAGGGAGGGAGGGAGGGAGGACTGGTTCTAGCTCATCATAGCTCACTTTAGAAGAGCTTCAAATTGACTGAATATCCCAACTCAAGTCCACTCACTGACTCAGGTGTGTGACCTGGTTAAAAACAAATGCATGGCTGAGATGCTAATGACTGATGAAGCCTTGGATCAAGATGCTCTCTCCTTTTACAATTGTGCCCTGACGCCTCTTTTCCCAGCTATATGTCAAGGCATTATGTATAGAAGAGTGAGGTAGGCAACAAAGGAACCACATTTTTCTGGAGAACACTCCCACCTGCAGAATAGAAAGACCCTTTTCCATCTCCTGCCATCTGTGGATATGCTAAAAATAGCCACCTGCCCTACCCACAAAGTGCCACAAATGCTGCTGTCCAGGAGGGCTGAACTTTAGAGAAGATGTTCCCTTCTTGGAAGCCTCTGCTTCACCCTGGATGTTTCCGTGGCAGCCTCTGGAGAAAATGAGGGGTGCATCATGCAGAGTGGATGCAGGCTGGGCTGTGGCTGCCTCTCCCTCTCTCTCCACTTTTCCCTGGACAGTTGGACCCTGCGGAGATCTGGTCTTAGCTCACAGCTGAGGCAGTGTGCAATCAGTGACCTCTAGGGGGCAGCCTTGCCTTGTCCAGGGACACAATGCCTGAAAGCGGAGACCCCTTGTGGGGTAGGGGTGGGTGGGAAGGAGGAGCAGGGCCTCAAAGGTACCTCTAAGAGTATTAAAAGAATGGGCAGAAGTAATCTCAGAACAGTGGGCAATAATCTTTGAGAATTCCTGGAGCAGGAGAGAAGTCCCAGCAGTCTGGAGGAGGGCAAATATTGCCCCCATCTTCAGAAGGGGTAGAAAAGAGGACCTAATCAATCAATGCCCAGTCAGCCTGACATCGATACCAGGAAAGGTCCTAGAGCAGATCATTAAACAGATAGTCTGTCAGCATGTAGAAATGAACGCTGTGACCACCAAAAGTCAACGTGGGTATTTCAAAAACAAATCATGCCAAACTAATCTTCTGTCTCTCCGTCTCTCTCAATCTCTCTTTTTTAATAGAGTTACTAGCTTGGTAGATGAAGAAAATGCTGTGGATTATAGCATATCGGGATTTCAGTAAGGCCTTTGATAAGGCCATGATATTCTTATGAACAAGGTAGTAAAATATGGGCTAGACAAAGCTGCTGTTGGGTGGATTTGTGACTGGCTGACCAAATGAACCCAAAGGGTGCTCCTCACTAATAGCTCCTCTTCATCCTGGAGAGAAGTGACCACAGGGTGCCATTCAACATCTATGTCAATGACTTGGATGAGGGAATAGGGGGCATTCTTATCAAATTTGCAGATGACACCAAATTAGGAGGGGTAGTTAACCCCCCAGAAGACAAGATCAGAATTCAAAATGTCCTTAACAGATTGGAGAGCTTGGCCAAAATTAACAAAATGAATTTCAACAGGGAGAAATGTAAGGTAATACACTTGGGCAGAAAAAAATGAAATACACATAGATAAAACGGATGGCACTTGGCTTGACCACAATACACGTGAAAGGAATCTAGGAGTCTTAGTAGATTGCAAGGTGAACGTAAGTCAGCAGTTTGATGTAGAACCTAAAAAGGCCAGTATGATTCTAGGCTGCATCAATAGAAGTATAGTGTCTGGATTGGGGGAGTAATGGTACCGCTCTGTTCTGCTTTGGTCAGATCCCACCTGGGATACCGTATCCATTTCTGGGCACCACAGTTCAGAAAGGATATGGACAAGCTGAAATGTGTCCAGAGGGCGGCAGCCAAAATGGTAGAAGGCCTGGAAACCATGAAGCCCTGTGAGGAGCAGCTTAGGGAGCTGGGGATGTTTAGCCTGAGAAGAGAAGGTTAAGAGGTGACATGATTGCTATGGTTAAATCTTTGAAAAGATGTCATATAGAGGATGAAGCAAGCCTGCAAAAGATTCAAACTTCGGGAAAAGAGATTCCACCTAAACATTAGGAAGAAATTCCTGATAGTAGGAGCAGTTTGACAGTGGAATTTACTGCCTGGCAGTGTGGTGGAGTCTCTTTCTTTGGAGGTTTTTATATAGAGGCTGAAACAGAGTCAGTATGGAACTGCTGCAAAAGGATGTCTGGCCAGAAAGATGAAAACAGATCGGATTGGGCCCCATCTCAGCTGAGATGTGCCTGCTGCTTGTGGGCATTGATCAAGAGCAAAATTTTCTTTGGCAGCAAAGAAAATGCACATCAAATACCAGAAGACTTAGTGGAAGAGGCTGTGGTGTTACATAACTGAATAGCTATGGGAACATGGAAATCCTTTTTGCTGTCCTCTTGTCATTGCAAGTTGTGGTTGCCCAATGGCTTGAACCAATGCATTTGCTTTGTACAGGCGGACGGGGCTGGCGAGGCAGATTTGGGCCACATCCCCTGCTTGGCAACCAGTTCCACAGGCTTCTGAGAAAGGCCTACTCTGCCTGGGAGTAAGATGGGGTGTGTGTGTGTGCTAGCCACAGGAAGATGTCACGTGTTCCTCAGATGAGCGGCCTCTCCAGTCTTTCTGTCACTGTGGCTCAGCTTCCCTGTCCAAACGTTCCCGTTCTTGCTGCCCTGCAGGGTAAACAGGCCTTTCAGCGGAAGCCTTTCTGAGTCACGCAGCACACAAACGATTGGGTGACCCAACCTTTTCTCTCCTCCGTGGGTGGGATTGTTGGGCACAGTGGTACATGGCAGGAGGGGTGGGTGGAAGGCTTCCTTTTGGACCTGGAGAAACACAGCAGCAAACATCTCAAGATGCAAAAGCGATAGAACACAAGTGTCCCCTCCAGCAGAAATGGTTCCATGGAGTACGCAGGTGCCGCTGGAGAGCAACAAGTTTGTTGTGTTTTAGGGCTGGAAATGTTTGGGCTCAGGTGCTGTGGGAGCTGTGGAAATGAGGCCAGCACATGCCTGTGGGGGGGGGATGAACTTTGGGAGGGAGGATGCTACCTGGAGGCTAAGGGCAGAAGTCTGGGGCTGGATGGGTATTCAAGACATACAACACACCACCCTGGGCCAATAATGGGCCCTAAAATAAAACAGATAGACAGGCAAGCAGGCAGACAGACAGCCAACCAACCAGCCAGCCAGCTCTCCTGACTTTCTGGGACCTGAGAAACTGGCATCCTTCTCCACTTTCTGTGGCACAGTCCCCTATTGGGGCTGGAGTTTAGTGGTGGAGTCCCACCTTCGCAATCTGAGGGCCCCCAGAGAGGTTTTATTGTTTTACAGAAATGAGAAGAAGGGCTAGCCATAGCCTGTGATCTTGCTGTTGCTGCCGCTGCTTTCGGCTTCCATCTGGGTGCTCCTCCAAGAGACTCCCTTCTTCATCGCCTGGCTCAGGTCTTGCTCACTCAGGGCAGCAGCTGGGGCTTCCTTGGGGCTCTTCCTGTTTTCTTAGCTGGCTTCCGTTTTCACAAGTAAAGGCATCCCACCTAAATATCAGGATAAACTTTATTATTGGAAGAGATGGTCCACAATGGAATGGGCTGCCACAGAGGGTCGAGGAGAGGCTGGGTCAGCCCCTTTCAAGACCATGTGAGTTCTGTTTTCCTGTATGGTGGAAGAGGTTTGGGCTAGATGGCCCTCGCAGCCCCTTCTAGCTCCCAGATTCCAGCATTCCATTATTTCATCCAGCATTCCTGCCTTTTCCAATGAGCCGTTTTGTTGCCACTCTCACCCATAGGTCTGGATTTCCAGCTGTGACTTCCCCAGGTTCTCCTGGACGACTTGGACTCCCGTCCCAAACACATGAAAGCCGGTTGGTGGGGGCTCCTCCAGGATGCCTGGGGTGTTTCTGGGCCCTTGGTGACCCTCTCCGCCTTCCTCATGGCTTCTCCTGTGCTGGATGGGAAGATCCCAAACCTTTGGGTTTGTGGTCCTAGGAGACACTCCCCTGGACACCCCACTTGTGCCCCCAGGGCCCCCCTCTGAATCCTTTGCTGCTTTGCAGGTGCTTGTAGAGAGCACGGAAGGGGGCCGCTGCAAACGACACTGGGGGGGGGCGGGAGCAGAGCTGCCCTCCTGGTGTCCCCCTGTTGGGACTCCTGCCTGACCCGAGGAGAGCCGGGCAAAGGAGCAGAGGGGCCGGGGGGGGTCTCCCGAGCATTGGTGGGAAGGAAGGCTCTGGCCCTGGGCTCCGCTCCGGGCAGGGTCGGCATCCAGGCCCAGCTCCACCGCTGGCCACCTTGGCCTTATTCGGGGGTCCGAGGAAGGCGTGGCGGTAACAAGCACTTTGCTCGCGTGTCCCCCGCAACGCCACCGGAGACTTTGAAGGTCTCCGCTTCGCAGGGCCGCCCCGCGCTCCCGTCCACCCGCGAGGCAGAGGGCGACAACGCCGGTCCGGTCTGTTTTCGGACTCCTCCTCTGGCGTGGTTCGGACCTGAAGGGTCCGTCTGGGACTGGGCTTGGGCCTGGCGCCGCGGCGGCGGCGGGGCGGGGGGGAGTGGAATATTTGGCCCGGACACAAGGCCCCGCCTGGTTCCTTCTCAGCCAGCCGGGAGAGGGGAGCCTGGGAGGGGAGCCCTCGCCCCCTGGGGCTCCGGGTGCGGGGGGATCTGCCGGCCCGCTTTCCGCCGCCTCGGGTGCAGCGGCCCGCCCAGGTCCGCTCCCGGGATGGTGATGATGAGGAGGATGGCGGCGGCGGCGGCGCTGGCGGTGCCGGTAGAGATGTCCCTTCCCGCCGCCGCCGCCGCCGCTCCCGAGGGATCCGTCCGTCCCGTCCGAGCGGGGCTTTCTCCCTCGCCCTCGGGGGGGGGGGTCGCAGCGGCACCTCCCCCTCCCCGCCTTTCAGTTCCGCCCCGAGGCGGTCGGGCGGCGGCAGCTGAACTCAGCCGTCCCTGAAACGCGAAATCCCCAAAGCTATTTCCAGGCTCCGCTGGCGGGGCGGGGGCGTATTTTTAGCAGCGCGGCCTTCGCCGCTCCGCCCGCTCTCCCCGCGGGCCCCCCGCTCCTTTGGGGGACGGAGGCAGCTGCCGGCGGGACCCCTGGGCGGAGGCCGGGGGGTCGCTCCCTCCCTCCCTCCCTCCCCGCTCCGGCCCAGGAGGGAGGGCCCAGGGAGGGCCCAAGGGATAGTGGGGCATTTCCACCGTGAGTCACCGCGCCGCCCTCCGCCGCCCATCCCTGGGCTCGCCCGAGGCCCGGCTCCAGAACCGGGCTTTGGGAGGCGGCCGCTCGGCTAATCCGCCCAGACAGCGGAATGCAAGCAGAAAATAGGATGAACTCGTCACCGGGGCCCTGACATATCGATGTGGCACTTGCACCTGCCTGCGGGGGAGGGGGCGGGGGAGGCAGGCTTCCCAGAAAGGCCCTTGGACGCTGCGGGCAGACTGGCCTCGATGGTTTGCCTCGGATCTCTCCAGCGGCCTCTGGAGGCGCCCCGCGTTGGGTGTGGTCTCTGGACCAGAGGGGGAGAGGGAGGGTCCCCCAGCCCGACTCCCACCGCGGCCCCCGAGGTGCCTCTCTCTGCCTCTGCCGCCTCCTCCGCCTCCTCCTTCCCCAGGCTGCTCCAGCCCAGAGAGGGGGACATGGTGGGGGCCCCAGGGCTGGATTTCAGCGCAGGTGAAGCCCCAAACCCAGTGGCCAATCCCTGCCCCAGCAGACCGGCTCAGCCAACTGCCAGATCGGATGGTGACACTTACAAACCCCCCCACGACTTTCAGAGTCTGCTCTGGTGGGACAAACAACTGCATAGAGGCCTTGGGAAGCTTGGTAAGGTCTTGTTGTTCAATTGCAAGTCCCAGCATAGCCCATGGTGAGGAGGAATGCTGGGAACTGCGGTCCAGCCACATCTGGAAGGCCGAAGGAGTCCCACCCACTCAGCAGGCAGGGTCCCCTCGTGCCTCGCCTCTTTTTAAAGCCACGCTTCAGTCTGCTCTCAAGTGCTTGGCCTGGGTGTGCAATGGTTTAGCTGTTTGGGAGCTACTCTATGCCAGCAAAGGGACCCTGGAAAGGGTGGGGAGAGGTGGTGAGCAAAGACTTTTCAATCAACCCCCCAGTCAACCTGGGCAGGATGGGAGGGCTCTGCTGCTGCGGAGCGGGGTTGCGCCCGCTTCCTGTTCCAGCTTATAGCAGTTCTGCCTCTGTAAGCATGGGGCATTTTCCACTTCAAGCGGCGTGTGGTCAAGATCTTAAAGCTTTGCCAACAATGTTGGTAAAGGCAAGCGACACGGTGCCTTTAGCCAAGTGGGCTGAGAGAGTCAAAGCCATGTGGTCGGGAATTATAAGTGGATCAGAACACACTAAGTACACTTATGGAAAGCAGGCTGACAAATGGAGGGCACCAGGGAGGGACTTTAAGGTGGGGGCCCAGAGGTACTTGTCAACCCAATTCTTGTGCCAACAGCCATCAAAAAAGTTGGGTCCAAAGGGTGTGGGTCTTTTTCCCATTAAAAGAATAGTCAGTTCTGTGACAATTGAACTGTTACTCCCTGAGCCCTACTGGCAAGTGCGCCCTCTTTTCATTCCAGCTTGCTAAAGCTTGCAGCAAAACCAGACGCCTGGCACCCCAAGGATCCTGGCCCCCACCCTGGGATGGTTGATGACCAGCAGCATTTTGAAATCAAGCAAATCCTGGACTCTGGACAGCACAGGGCCACCTTCAGTACTTTATGCAGCGGAAGGACCTCCCATGGTGGAATCTGAACGGGTTGGCTACAATAACGTCAGTCTCAAAGGTGATCTGGGACATCCATAAAAAATACCCTGGGAAACCAAGCCCAATGAGAAATGGCCAGATTGGTTGGGGGGAGTAGTAATAGTCAGTTCTGTGACAGTTGAACTGGTGCTCCCTGAGACCTTTTGACAAATGCAGTGGTGTAACCTGCAATGGAAGAAGTGTGCCTGCTGGCCTTTCCCCCTCAGGGTACCAGCCACAAGTTAGGTGGGAACCTGGCAGAAAGACCCTCTGCCGTTCTTGCAGCATCTCACAAGCCCTTTCTGCTGCTTCTTAAAAAGAAGACTTGGCTAAAATGGGAGCAAATCAGTGCTTGAGGTCTCTAGATTTCACAAAACACAGGCCCCGATGCCCACTTCTGCTCCCTCACTGGCACCCCTGCTGCTGCTGCTGCTGCTGCTGCTGCTGCTGCTGCTGCTGCTGCTGGGCAGAATGGGAACTTGGTGCCAGAAATAGCAGCCCTGCTGCTGGAAGGTCTGAAATGGATCATGGAAAACTTGCTAGGAAGCCATGCAAAATTATTTCAGCAGCCCTCTGAACTGCTACAGCTATTTTCTGGGAGCTTCAGCACTTCAGATGACAAAGTGGTAATTTATGCCACCCTCCCAGTCTCACTCACTGGTGCTCCGAGTGTGCAGAGAAGCAGAGAAGGCGCCCCCCAACTGCCTCACCCCTTCCTCCTTCAGGGAGGCTTGCAAATGCCAATTGAGCTGAGCTGCTTTGCTTTCCCTTATCCAGTTCTCCGTAAGGGGACTTAAGGGTGGCTGCAGGGATTGCAGGAGGTGGCAGTGCCCATCCTCCTGGAAGACCAGCCAGGCTGGAGTTGGGTGTTTGGGGGTGGGGGGATGCTATGCCACAGATACAGAGAATGGAGATGGATTCTTCCCTCCGCCCCCAGTGACCTGGTTCTGCCCTCTGTGTGCAGAGGGGAATCACACAGCAGCAGAACCGAGAAGCAGCTATTGAACAGCAGCAGATTTTTGACTAAATATTATAAGAAACCTCCTGATGGTCAAAGCTATTTGACAATGGAAAGCAGTTCCTCTGGAGGGGAGGGGGTGTCTGCCCAGAATTATTTCTGAAGAGGGCTGGATGGGCATCTGTCAGGGGTGCAGTAGTTGCCACCTGACTTGCAGATCCCACACAGAGCCCCGGTGGGGGACACAGGGAGGTTCAGGTTCTAGGTGCCACACCTCCGGAGCCAGGGAGCTCACTGGGTAGATCTGGGTCAGTCTCTCTCTTCCCCAACCTGATGACTCAGCTCATAGGTTTGCTGTGAGGATAACCCTGGTGAGGTTGGCCAGCTCAGCTCCATCTACCCCAATGACATGAAGGGAGCCAACCTCTTTCCCTTCCCCTGCAGTCTATCCAATGCAGAAGTTTCTGGTCGGCGCCACGCATAGCCTTGGTTGCTGAAAGAGGCCCTAAGATTGGGCTTCTGGCCGATATCCTTCCCCATCACCTTCCTCCCCTGGTGACTCCAGATCCAGCAGCTGGACTCTTCAGGCACCACAAAGGGTATTAATCCGATTCCAGCTTTGCTATGTCTGCGATGAAATGATCGACCGTTTTGAAAAAGGATTGCCTTCAGAATCTCCAGTGATCTTACTCTCTCTGTCAGCAGCAGATGCCTGTGGGAACATTTCTGTCATTTTCCAGCATCCAGTCATTTTAATCACTGCTAATGACTTCTCTGTGACTTGGTAGAACCTAAGATTAATTCTTCCTTCTTAATTTAAGATTGGCCTTCAGGGAAGGGGAGGTCACTGTTTCAGCAGTTGTGCTTCCCTGAGTCTGAGGCTCACTTTCCCGTCCGTGACTCTGGGCACCAGCCCCCCATCTGAGCTCCCTGGGCAAGTGGATCCCTCTGGATGCCAGCCATGGCCTCTGGCTGGCTCAACGGCCTGGGCACCCGTGCCCACCATCTGGTGGGAGTGAGGAAGCCCCTTCTTTCCTGAGCTAATGCCTTCATGGAGGTTCTTCCGGAGTCTCCCAGTGGTTCAGGTTGGGGCTGGGAGCAGGAGTGTTGGAAAACCCATGGCCCTTGCACTCAGGATTTTTGACTGGCGTCAGTCTGACTCTGTAAGGGGAAAGTTGGAGGTGAGAAGGCAAGCGGCAGAGGCTGAGATCCAGCATCAGAGTGACCTGATAGAAATCTCTGCATGCAGAGTTATCTGCTGGTTTTGCTATCCTACCTTTGTGTTGAATGGCAATTTTTAGCAAATGAATGCACACTCAGTGCACACCTGAAGGCACCCCCCCAGGTACGACAGCACTGCACGTGCAGCTGTGCTTCCACAACCTTGAACTGAGCACAGACACTCAGCCTCAGACAAAAATGTCCAGTTGCTAGGAGAACTTATGCAGGCATAAACACCAAGAGGACAACAGCTACTCAGTGTGTGTGTGTGTGTGTGTGTGTGTGTGTGTGTGTGTGTGTGTAAGCACACACATACGGACATGCACTTGCATGCCATTTCACAGGGTACATCCAGAATCCCAGAGCCCCAAACCCTAGGAAGTAATGGGAATGATGCTCTGCTGCTCTCTGACCCCTTCCTCTCTCCTTCTTGCACAGGTATGTCTTGAGCATAGTGGTGGCGCAAAAGTATCTCTCCCCTCCCCCTCCAACCTCTCCGTGGGGCTGGCAGACCAATCCAGGGCGGATCGGCACCATTGTCCTGCTAGTCCTCCAGTTAAAACACACTGTGGTGCAGGCAACCTTCACTCCCTTCCTATTTTCCAGACAATTCCTAGATGTTACCATGGTGATCCGTGACCTAATTAAAGTCATTGGAGTATTACCCACGTTCTTTCAGTCAAAACAAAACTAATTGGCACCATTTCCCTGGTACTCTTGGTGACTGTTTAAGGAGGGTGGGATCTGGGTTAGTGGGGGGCAGGGGCAACCTGGCAGGTAACCCCCCCCCTTTTTGGCTGCTCTTGCAACCCCATGGGCTGTGTGTGTGTCTCTGTGCATGTGTGTCGGCCTGTGTGTGTGATCATTGACCCCTTGGCTTGTACCACACATGTTGGTCCTCTCCATTGGGTCCACCATGGCTCTTCTTGGGCAAGAACCGAGGATGCCAGCGTTTCAGGGTGAGGCCCTGATGGAAGGTGAGAGGGGCACAAAGGCCAGCAAGGTATGCCCAGGCTGCTGCTGGTGCCACACAAGCTCCTGAATCGGGGTACTCACAAAGGCCTTGTTTTGAAGGGGGTACAAGGGGCTGTCCATGTGTCCCTTGAGCACCACCCAAAATCTCCCTCCCCCCAGACATCCACACATGTGATTTATGATGTTCCAAATGGCAATGAAGCAGAAGGAGAAATCTCTTTCTTTTGGCCTCAACTGTCTCAGACTGGAGGCATGAGTCTGATGAGCTGAATTCACATTCCTGTAGGTCGATGCCATCATCATTCTGTCTCCATGGTTGGAGGGGCTGTTCTCACTGTAAGAGGTCAGGATGAGTGTTGTGGGTCTAGCCAGAGTCTTCCAGATGGCTTCCGTGGGGTAAAGTTTCACTTTGTGGAGCACGAAGTTCCTCCCCATGGCTGACCTTCTGCTCCCCTCCCTTGCAAGACAGAAATGAGCACACCCGAGGGGGTCAGTTGGCTGAGAACTGGAGTGGTGGCTTTTGTGGATGCAGAGGGCTAAACCCAGCTAGTGTAGACTCTGTGAATCGAGGGATCCTGCCCAGCCAGGATTGCCCTCAGCTACGTTGGGAGTGAGGCCGGGGGGGGGCTTGGCAGGCTCCCTCAGTTCAGGGGGTCTGAGCCAGCTGGGTTTGCCCACATAATGCACAAATGGGATGGACAACTGAATTGTAAATGAACCCAGCCCCGTGGCTGCAAAGCTTATTCCAGAGCTGGGAGCCATTCTTGCTTGTTTTCTGCCTCTTCTATCTAAAGCTGGAGTGGGCAAAGGGCATCCCATTTTTTATTTATTTATTTATTTGTATCCCGCCTCTCCATATAGATCGAGGCGGCGAACAACTTAGCATGTATTTCGAAACATTTTTCTGTACATGAGCCACAGATGGCCTCCGGGGCTCTTTTTGTGCCACCCAGGCTGAAAGAATTCTTGAGCTCCAAAATACCTCTCATTGCTTCTAAGGGTACATGGAAGGTGTTTCTGCCGTGTTTAGAACTCCCTAGGCCCCCAGCGGTTAAAAAAGATACAAAACATTTGGGAGGAGCCTCAGAGTGCCCCAAAATGTTCTGCAGGGGCCTAGTGAGTATCAAAAGCGGTCAGAATGCACCCACGTCCCCTAGAGGGTAGGTGTGGTAGAGGGTGGGGCCCTCCAAGTTCTCCTGGGGGACTAATCAGGGCCCCCGGCCTTCCCCAGTTGCCCACGCCCCAGTCTAAAGGGAGGTCAGAACCAGGACAGGAGCTCCGATCCAAACTGAGGTTCGAAAACAGGAGGAGTGGCTGCCGCCTCAGGGTAGAGGACTGGCTGGGGACATTTTTCAAAATAAGAGGGTGTCCCGTCGTGGCCCCTTGTCCTGGGTTGCTGGAGGGGGGAACGCTGAGTTAGCACCTCTCCCCCACGAGGTCCCTGAGAGACCCAGAAGTTGGAGCCCTGGATGGATTGATTTGGGGAGCAGGGGCGGGGGGCGGGGGCGAGCGTGTGCACTAGGCTGAGCAGGGAGAGGCCGCATTGCTCCCACTCCCTCTCCCTCTCCCCCCCCCGTGTGTGATTTTTGTCCGCGGAGCACACCCGGGCTGCCTTACCGAGCCCTTTTCCAGCGGCGGCTCCATACAGAGAAACCGGGGCCTCGCCGGGGAAGCCCAGGGGGCCGGAGGGGCCCCGGGTTGCTTCCGTCCCGCCCTGCAGTCCAGCGGCCCCCCTCCTCCTCCCAGGGAAGCCGCTTCGGCCTCTGCTCCGGGGCCGGCGGGTCTAAGACCCCTTTCCCACGGAGCAGCAACCTCGGCGGAGGCTGCGCCGCTGGAGGGCGAGCGCGCCAGTCCCGGGGCGCCGAGGACCGCCGGCGGGGCTGCCTCCTTCCTCGCCGATGCCGCGGGCATGGAGGCGCCGCGGGGCGGAGAGGAGAAGCAGGGGGCGCGGCGGCCACCTCCTGCGGCCCTGTGCCGGCGATCGGGGGCGGCGGCGGCCGAGCCGGGAGAGGCGGAGGCGGGGGGCGGAGATGGGGGCTCCGGCGGGGCTCCGGAGAGCCGGGGGTCTCGGGGCTCCCCCCGGGCGAGGCGGGCTGCGGGGAGGGCCCGGCAGGGAGGGGACCCTGCGGCTCCTGCGCCTCCCGCCCGCCGGTTCTCGGTCCCTGGTTCGGAGGAGGCGGAGGACGCGCGCGGGGCTGGCGTCATTACGCCCGGTGGTGCCGCCGCCGAGCCGCCGCCGCCGCCGCCGCCGAGCGGAGGGCCGGCCAGCAGCGCTCCTGGGCGAGCGGGCGGGCGAGCGAGGGAGCGCGCGCGAGGGGCAAGGAGCCGACCGGGAGGCGGCGGCGGCCCAGGCGTCCAAGGAGGCGGCGGCGGCGGCGGCGGGGGTCCCGGCCCGCGATGGTGCCCTGAGTCCCGCGGGCGCGGCGCGGGTCGGGGGCCTCCGGAGCGTGCGCTGAGCGCGGCTGGCGCGGCGCCGGGGACCACCCTCGCCCGCCCGGCAACGGCGGCAGCAGCAGCAGCCCCGGCGGCGGCGGCAGCGGCAGCGGCAGCGGCAGCAGCAGCAGCAGCAGCGCCGAGCCCGGCTGGGGGCCTCGCGGGCGTCCCCGCCGCCTCCCCGTCCGGCCCCTCCGGCCCCGCCGGCCGCCGAAGGGCCCGGGCGCCGCCCGCAGTGCTGAACCGCCGCCGCCGCCGCCGCCGCTGTCCGTGGTGCTGAAGGGCCGAGCGGGGTCGGGCGATGCCGGGGCGGCGGCGCTGCCCGGGCTAGGAGGGCATGAGCCCGGCGGCCCGGCGGCGGGGACGGGGGCGGGGGCGGGGAGCGCGGGGGGCTTCCGTGGCGGGGCTCCGCGGGGCCGGGATGCGACTGTGAGGGCCGCAGCGGCCTCTCTGCGCTGGGAGGAGGAGGCGGCGGCGGAGGCGGCGGCAGAAGAGGCGGCGGCGGGGCGGTTGCGGGGGCTGCTCCGGGGCGGCCCCGCGGCGGCGCCCCCCCTCCCTCCGTCCCCCCTCCCTCCCCCCTCGGTCGCTGCCGCCATGCAGAAGGGCCTGCGGCTGAGCGAGGGCCACGCCGTCTACCTGGGCCTGCTGGCCAAGAAGGACGGGGCCCGGCGCGGCTACCTGAGCAAGCGGAGCTCGGACAACACCAAATGGCACCCCAAGTGGTTCGCGCTCCTCCAGAACATGCTCTTCTACTTCGAGAGCGACTCCAGCTCCCGCCCCGCCGGCCTCTACCTGCTGGAGGGCTGCGTCTGCGACCGGGCCCCCTCGCCCAAGCCCAAGGACCCCCTGGAGAAGCAGGTGGGTCTCCGGCGGAGAGGGGGGAGGGAGGGGAGGGGGCGGCGGCCGAGGGGTCCCGGGGAGGGCAGCTCGGGCATCTCCCCCCTCCCTCCCTCCCTCCCTGCTGGCCCGTCGGGCCGGGGGGAAGAAGGCGGATGCGGGCGGGGCGGGCGGCAGAGCGGCGGCCGAGGGAGCGCCTGCCCCTCCCTTGCGCTGTGGGTCCGCGGTTCGGCGGCGGGGGGGGTTGGAAGGTCCGGAAAGCGCGCCCCCTCCCCTCCCCTCCCCTCCCCTCCCCGCCCCGTCCCGGCTCTGCAGGGCCAGCCTCGCTCCTTGCCCCCCCTTCCTTGTCTGACCCGGCGGGTTCGGGTGGCAGACGGGTCGGCGAGACCCTTTCTCGCCTTCCTTCCCGCCCCCTCCCCCACGAGCCCGATGCGGCCAGGAAGCGAATGGAACCCAAGGGAGCGGTGGAAGGGTTGCGTTTAAAAAAACGTGCGCGTGTCTGTGAGTGCAAAATTAAAGATAATGATGATCAGCCCTGTTAATTAGTCAGCCAGTTGAAGTGCAAGGGCGCCCCTGGTGGAGAAAAGGAGGAAGCGGGTCTTCTGCAGCAGCCCCCCCGCCCGCCCGCCAGCCCGCCGCTCTTCTCAAGCCCGGCTGGATTCGCCTTCGTCCCGCAGGCGCTTGAGGGGTTCGCTGGGCGCCCCGGAGGCCCCGGGGGCGAGAGGAAAAGCCCACGAGCAAACCACCAGCGGGGGCGGGGGGACTGCGGAGGAAAGAGCCAGCTGGCCCCAAGACTTGCTGCTGCGGTTGTTCATCCAAGCCGAGTTTTCGGGGCTTTGCAGAGCCTTCCGGGCCAGGCCTGCAGCCAGCCGACGTCTCCAAAGAGAGGCGCAGCGATTCCGAGTGGCCCAGCTGGTTTCAGCGCAGCTGGCTGGGTCCCAGTACCCCTCGGCCACAAGGGCTCTCCCCCCTCCCCGGCTCCCTCTTTCTCCCACTCCTGGCCCGGCTTCTGGGGCGGGGGGAAGCTCTGCTTTATTCCGGTTTGGACCCTTGATGTTGTCAGAAGAAGCCTTGATCCAAGATCATAGGAAGGGACACCCCCACCCCCTGCCCAAGAGGCCAGTCCTCTTCAGGGGAGGACTCCACTTCTGGGAAACCAGGAAGCCTCTTAAAGTCGTCCCCCCCCAACACCTCCATACATAACCACCAGGAGCAAGTCCAAGGGCCATGGTAGGAATCCCTTTCTCCAGCTGCAAGGCTTGTGGGCTCTGGTTTCTGAACAGACTCAGCGGCTGGGCTTTAAGATGCTGAGGGTGTCAGATTCGGTGGAGCAGATGGCAGTACCTGGTGGGTGCAAGGCCAACTCGCAGTCAGCTGCCAATCCTGGCCAGATTTCCTTCCTTGCGAGAGGGGCCTGGATCCTTTTCATGACCCTTGGGCCCCCCAGATTTCCAGACCAACCGCTTTCTGGCCAAAGGAAAAGATGAATGACCTTTCCTGGGGGACTCCCGGGCAGCAATTTTAAAGAAGGGGGTTTAATTCACCCATTTTGCAAAGCCTTTGGGCTTTTGGCCACTTCTGGTTTGCTTTTATTTTTATTTGAGGGGGAATTTTTGCAGCCCTTGGAGACTCTGGGGGCAGAAAATTGACCCTTTGATCCATCACATTTTCTGCCCAATATACTGCTACTCAACCACCAACCCCACACCTTCTGCCTCTGCTGCCACCAAAGTTGTTGCCTCCTAAAATGCAAAATCTCTACTTGCTTTGGATGTCTGGGCCCTCATCCGTGTGCCGGAGTCGCATGCTCTGGGGGGAGAAGGAATGTTGCTCAGCCCCCCTGCCACAGAAGAGGCACCTGGACTCACGAGCATGTGGCAACCCCATTGCTTCTGGACTGGGTGTGGAGGCTCAGAAAGTACCATTCTTACTTAGTTGATTTCTTCAAATGCCAAGCGTTCTGCTTTTTTAAATGTCGCTGGAGAAGCAGATGGGACTTTGGGATGGAAAGGAGGGGAAGGAAGACTTGGCAGAAGTGGTGAGTGGTGAGCCATCATGATGTATGGGCTTGGGCTTTGGACGAGGGTTCTAGGAGGCTGTGCTTCAGATCCTGCTTAGCCATGGAGACCCCCTGGGTAATCTCAGGCAAGCCCACCCTCTCAGTTTCAGAGGAAGGCAAGGGTGGCCAACCCCCACTGAAGACGTCGGGCCAAGAAAACCCTAGGGAGGGTCACCGTAAGTCAGAGTGGGAGCCTGTATGGTATTGTGATTTGAAGGAGTGAGTCTCACTCTCTCAGCCTCAGAATGAAAGCATTGGCAGGCCTTCTTTGAGTAAATCTTGCCAAAAAAGCCCTAAGAGGGGGTTGCTATGAGTCAGACTTATCTGGAAGGTTAATAACAAGAACAACAAAGAGCCAACACTTATGTAAAACCCACTGATTCATTGGGTCTACTCTAACTGGGATGACCAATAGCTCTTGCCAGCAGATTCATGGCTATGCCTACCATTAATTTCCCAAGACTACTGAGCCAAAGGGCTTTTGAACCAAATCTCAGATGACAACCCCCCTTTTCCTGTGGGCATCACAGGGCAAATTCCCCAAACAGTGTTGCTAAGTCATGGAGGAAAACTGAGGTAGTGAGTCTTGGAGGAAAAGAAGCAGGGACCTAAGTAGGTTGAATGAAGCTTTATTTCACTAACAGCTCTTAGGAGGGTGTGGGCAAAATGCAGCCCATGGGCCTTGACATCCTCGAGTGTGGCCTCTGAAGCCTCCCAGAAGCTTCTCAAGGCCCCAGACAATTTTTTTTTTTTTTGCTCCCAAGCTACTCAGAATGTGCTCAAACTACAGTGGTTGCTTCCCTTGACCCTCCAAGGCCCCCGACTCCACCAAAAACATAAAAGCTTTTTTAAAAATGGCTGGAAATCAGCCCAAATGGTAGCCAGGAGTGATGTCGTGTCACTTTGGGCACACCAAAGTGTGCTGGTGTGACCCTCCAGGCAGGGGCAGGGTGTAAAAATGTCCCCCACTCCCTGCACAATTGCTCATCTCTGTCCTAAGAGAACCTGGCTCCTTAGAGCTAAGTTCTAGCCACCCAAAGAGAAGACATAAGTCTCACAGCATTTGTACAGTTATCTTGCTGTACTTTGTATCCAATAGATTCCACATCTATGTTCAGCACTTTAACAGAAAACCTTGGTCAGTTATGGAAAAAACAAAAGTACTTTAACAGAACAAACAGTCCAGTCCATCCACCTTTGAAATTTACTGAGCTTTTCCTTTGCCAGATTAAAGGCCTAGTCAGGAGATTCCACAACTCAGTTTCCACTGCCACAAATGACTCGGTTTTAAGATCCCGTTTCCGTGGCTGGAGGTGTCTCCCATGTCCACATCCCCCATAAATCCACTCCAGGTGGAAGTTCAATCATCAGGGGAGCCGCCTGGGGTGCTGAACGCATGGGAAGAATAGAGTCCGGCATTTAGAGAGCTCTGTTCCTGATCATCCCCTAACCTAACCTGGATTTGCTGCCCTCCTGACATGGAAGCCACACTCTTGGCTTGGAACTTGGATCGCTGGTGTCCCTTTTCTTTGAGAGTGGAATGTACATTGAATGTTTCCAATTTGTGGGCCATTTTTTCATTTGCCATGGTTGCTGACACATTTTAGTTAGAACTAGAGTAGATTCTGTTTCTGCAGACTGAAGCAGCTTTGTTGGTTTGCCATCTGTTCCTGCTGATTTATTTCTCCCAAGTGTTCTGAGTGCAGCTTTCACTTCACTTTCTAAAATTGGAGGTTTCTCTACATATGGTTCTTCTTGAAGGAATCTGTCAGTCTTGCGTTATCTTTATATAGTTCTTCTGCATATTGTTTCCATCATCTTTTTATTTTTACTTGGTCATGTAATGTATTCCCTTACTGGTTGCAGAGCATCCTCACTCTTGGCTTACAATTCCCTTTGATTTCTTGGTTCTTATGGAAGAGGTCTTCCTTTTTTCTTTTTTTCTTTTGTTATCACCCTCTATTTCTCTGCATTGGTTATTAAAGTAGTTTTCCTTGTCACTGTCCACAATTCACTGAACAGTTGCATTCAGCATTCTGCCACCTTTTACTTTTGCTTCTCCTTAACTGCTTGAAGAGTTTCCTCTGTAATCCTTAGTTTATAGACCTCCAAAGAAGGAACATGCTCCATTCCATGTTGAACAGTTGTTACCACCAGGAAGTTCTTTCCAATATTGAGGTAGAGCCTCTTTTCTTATGATTCAATCCACTAGTTGTGTGGCTGTCTCTGGGGGAGCAGAAAACAAGCTGGCTCTATCTTCTACATGGCCTCTTTTCCAGCATTTAAAGTGATTCTCATGCCACCTCTCAGCTGTCTGAGGGTGTGCTTAAGATTGAGTAGACCAAGGCAAGCTTTCAGGAAAACACCAAAACCCTTGGTGAAAGGGAACAACGTGTTGGGGCTAAAATGGCCCCAGCAGGAAGTGGAGAAGGTGGTGTGTCTTACGCACGGCAGAAGTGGAAGGCTCTTCCAGTCCATTAACGGCCATGTCAAATCTCAGGTTTCAAAGCCTGTGGGCAAGCCAGGCAGAAATTGTGCTGCTGGGGCATTTGGGCTCACTCCACTCGACTTCAGTAGAGCCACAGCAGGGGCCCAATGGAAGGGGGGTGGAGGGGAGCATTCAGGCAGCTCCATGGGGCTGAAGGTCAGGGGCAGGCAGAGCTGTGGATTGCCCTCCTTGCCCCAGTGGCCCTGGGCAGGTGGATGCCCACACTCCCACAACCTTCCACTTGCAGTGCCAGGTTTATGGGCTGCACAGAGAATTTTGTTTCCTTTTCCCCCTAACCTTCCTTCTTCCCAGTGTGGCTTACAAAAATATAGTTGAAATAAATCATGAGATAAACTAACCAGATGATCCCTATGAAATGAATCATCCCATTAAAAAAAGTTTAAGAAAAGTTTAGAATCATCTGAAACATAAGAGATGATTCATAAGTACAGTAGCCCCTCTAAAATTTTCCCAAAACTGCCCAGTGTAATGGCAAAAGGCCTGTATAAATAAACAGTGATCTCTGCCTCTTGGCAGATGGAGAAGAGGGAGGGGACCGTCCTTGTCCCTGTGGGAGGGAGATCTGCCTCCTGGGAGCAGCCACCAAGAAGGCCCTCAGCAAGACCGGAGGGGGGCTCTGTCCCCCCAAGTCTGAATGCCTCCCCTCCCCCCTCTCTAGGGCACCTGGCCCAGGTTGCTAGTGGGAACTCCAGGACACGCAACATCCTGAGAAGTAAAGCACCTTCCCAGCTCCATATTCCAGGACATTCTGGCGAGACTGGAAACCCAGGGGGTGGAGAATGAGCAGAGTGAACCATTTTTGTATTTGTTTTCAAAGTTACTCCATTCAGTCATTGGCCTTACAGAACATTACTTGTTTCCTAGGAGACTGCAGAACAGGAGAACAAATGAACGGCACAGAACCCTCTTCTGCTGGGCTGCAAGCCTCCCAATGGAAATTAACACAAATACCATAAATGCCAAGGGGAGCTAAAAATAGCCCATGCCCAGCCGCGCTCTGCTCCCGTCCGTGTCAGCCGCCTATCCCAAACGCAGTCAGAACTCAGGGAGGGAGCCCGGTTGGCTTGCAGCTTGTCTTCAGGGCCATGGGGGCTGATTGCTCCCATCTTAGTGGGGGTGACAAATCCACACTGGCCTTTAGTCTGGACTTTGAAATGACTCGTCCACAGAGATGAGCCTATTTTGGAGATGGGGCTCAGCATTTTCAATATCTGCTTTAAGGGTCAGAATATCAGTCGGGACTGATTTGCTCTGTTGCTCTGGGCCAAGGAAGCTGTGCTGGGTTTTATAAGAGCAGCTCCCTGTTTTCAATAGGAGCTATCCAAGGTGCTGGATTCTATTCCCAGAATAGCTTCAGCACCTTGGGTAGCTCTCACAGAACCAGGAGTGACTCCTTAGAAGCAGTTGCCTCCCTCCCAACACAGCCATTTCCATGTTTCTGGACCGGCGGGGGGGGGTGACCTGGTGCACCAGGTCTTTCCCAGTAGCTAACCACTCTGGGACAGGCATCTGTGAAGACCTCTGGGGGTCCTGGGGAAGCCTGTCCAGATGGCAGCTTTGCAGCACATCCAGTAACAGGAAAAGAGCTGTGTGTGTCCTAGCTCACTCTTCTTCCGACATGGAAATGGCTGTGTTGGGAGGACAGCACTGCTTAAGAGTAGGTTTTCAGCGGGACAACTTTTGGTTGTTGTTGGTCAGAAGAACTTTTTGACCTGTGCAGCAACATTAAAAACCAATAGTAATGGCTGGAGTCAAACTTACACCATCTTAATTTGTGAACAGGATGCCAGCTTATTGTTTTACTGGTAGAAAAACCCAGTGTGTTTTGGTCTCTGTGTGGCCTTAAGGCCTCCTCCAGGGAGCTGCTTAGAATCAGATTTTGGAAATTGTGACCCAGCAACTCTGGTCCACCACTCCTATTTTTATCAGTCGTGCATTTTGCTGTGTATTCAGAAGCAAATGCGGTTGCACTTACAGATGACCATTTAGTTGTCCATTTGGGTGGACATTGAGCTGGTCCTTCACTTCCTGGACTTCTACCCTGGACTGATGACAAAACTTGAATGAACTCCTTCCCAGTTGCCCAGCTGGAACATAGTTGCTAATCTCTAGCCCCCAAACCATGGGTAACCCATCCTCTTTTGTGTTTTTGCAGCACTATTTTACAGTTAACTTCAATCACGAGAACCAGAAAACGCTGGAGCTGAGGACAGAGGACGCTAAGGACTGCGACGAATGGGTCGCAGCCATCAGCCACGCAAGGTGAGGCCTTCTGGCAAGGTCTTCTTTTCACCATCTGGGGGGTGGCTCCCATACTCTTGGAGGGTTTGCCCTGGAAAAAGGTGGGGTTCTCTGACGCAAAGGACTGCAGCAGCAGCAGCAGCAGAGTGTAGGAATCTCTGGGGCAGAATCCAGGACGACTGTTTTTTGGGGGGGCAGAATGGGAGCCAGGGAGAGCGCACAGGGCTGGGGCTTAGTCCCTGCAAGCCAGCCTGTGTGAGGATTGTGCATGGATCACAAGGGGGAAACCAAATAAAAAGGTGTGCGGTCCCTTCCTGGTGAGACAAGAGGCCAGAAGGGCTCCTGGAAAACAGTATTGAAGGAAGTGGCATTTATGAGCTTTGCATAGATCTATCTGCTTCCAGCAGTCCACAAAGGCAAAACCAACAGCACAAAAATAGATGCAAATACCACGTGCCACAGGCACAGTTATCCTGGCTGCAGAAGTCTGTGCTGCTCAATGCAGAAATGGGAATGCCTGTTTGTATGACACGCAGCCCTTCTCCTAGAGTCTCCCAAAGGGGAATTGCTGGAGCGTTTTAGATGCTGCTGCAAAGAACTTGTCTTGGCCCTCAGTGGTGCACCTGAGTGCTGCCTTTTGTTGTAGCCAAAGATAAGAATTCATCCTTGACATTTGCATATCAATTTCAGACTCTCTTCTGATTCATTTTTCCTGGGAAGGATCCATTTTATCAAAAACCAGAACAGTGGATAGTCTCCCCTCCTGACTCACTAGTGAACTCTGGTGGTTTTGTGCCTTCAACAAATTCTTAGATTCACAACGTGCCTCTTTTGACAAATGCGTTGAGTGTTTTGACCCCACTCAATTAGATTAAAATGTAGCTCCGTCCTACGCATGTTTGCTCAGAAGGAAGTTCAACAGGGCTTCTTTCCTAACTGGATCTCTTCCTGCGGAGGAGGTGAATTCACTCTCGGTTTTACAGCTGCTCCTCCTGCTGCCCCGGCTCCAGATTGCCTGAGAGCGCTGCCGGTGCTGGAAAGCTCAGCTGGGGAGAAGAGGTCCGGCACCCAGGTGGCTCTCCTACCACCTGGGCCCTTTTGCACCACACGGTTATGGCACTGTCGCTGCCAAAGGAGCTTCTGATCGGATTCTGGGGTTGGCAGTTTGATGATGCATCAGAGCTCTCTACCAGAGAACTCTTCCTTTAATTTTTTTGAAAAAATATTAATTTATTAAAAAAGCACAAGCACAAGGCAGAATGTCCTGCTGGTTTCTATGGATTCATAGAGCCTGTTCATGTGGCCTCAAACTGGCACAAAGCACATGGAAAAACCCTGGGAATGTTGCTGCTGGTTGCACCCTGAAGTGAATATCAGATTGCTCTGTCTTGCAGATGAATCGATGGCAATCTCTATCACATGCTGAAAATTGATGTGCTGTAAGGCAGGACAAGCAGCTGAGAGGCTTAGCATCTGTGTGCAGCACTGGTTGAGTCTGGCAGGTTGCTCGAGGCCTCTCTGGGCCCACCCCCACCCCTCCAGATGTTGCTGGACTGCAATGCCCATCCACCCCACCCAGTACAGCCAATAGCGAGCACTTAGGATTGCTAAAGCTGAGCAATGTCTGCGAGACCAGGTTGCCCACCCTGGCTCTGAAGCGTGGCCTAAGCTGTGTGTTCCTGGTGGAGTGGATGAGTGAGGCTGGAGGTCTTTTTCTTTAAGTGGTCTCTTAAGCAACCTCTTCCCAACTGGGGTGCTCACTGGATGGCGTTAAGTCTTGTTCTCTTCATGCTATAGTGCTAGGGTTCCACTTTAACTGCCATGGCCGCCCCCTGGTTTGGAAACCTGGGATTTGTTGTCTGGTGAGACACTGGGGCATTCTGACAGAGAATTTTAAATGCTCTTCCTTAAACTGCAAATCCCAGGATTCCACAGGATGCCACCATGGCAGTTAAAGTGGAGTCGTAGCTCTGTAATTGTGCAATGTGAAAGGGCCTCTCCTTGGGCAATGGAACTAGTATGGCCAGAGGGAGGAATTCTGTTATTATGGCACTGTGTCAGCCATGGCAGCAGTGGCCATGAAAGCGGTAAAGATGGTGGAGGCTGCTGGGAACCAGAACATTTGGTCAGCCTTCCCTCTCTGCCATGGCTGCAGAATCCTGGGCAGCAAAAAACCAACCCTGGAAAAAGCATCATTGCAGGCCTAGTGCACCAACTTCACTCCAGCTTCAGTAACTGGCAGCCATCCTCTGGAGGGGTCTGGCTCTCTTTCCCAGCCTCTGTGGGCTGCCTGGGGTCCTTCTCCTTAGCCCTACCCCCCTCCAGTGGTTTGACCCAAAAAGGCATAACGTCCAACTGCTTGGAAATGTAACCAGTGTCCCTGTCTGTCTGTCTGTCTGTCTGTCTGTCTGTCCGTCTCTCTCTCTCTCTCTGTGTCACTCAAATGCACACAGCTATCGGACTCTTGCGACAGAGCATGAAGCTTTGATGCAGAAGTACCTCCATTTACTTCAGATTGTGGAAACGGAGAAAACAGTTGCCAAGCAACTTAGGCAACAAATTGAAGATGGAGAAATAGAGACAGAGCGTCTGAAATCAGAGGTAATGGTGGAGCCCTGGCCCACAGAATGTGCCAGTGGTTTGACTGGGGAGGAACTCTGTGGATTACTTCGGACGCTGTCCACCCCAGCCTTCCCAGCAGTCCAAATGCCCTTTGTACTGGAGAAACAGGGCACCTGCCTCTGAGGTGGTACAGATGCCGGCAGCAAAAGCAATTCCGTATGCATTACACAAAGGAAAAGGGGGTTAAAGTGGTGTTTCTGGAGCTGTGCAGACACAGGGCATAGAAAATGAATATTTACACATGCATGCAGAGTTTGCGCTCCATCTCTGCAGTGGTGGTAGTGGGGATTTTGGGAAGGGCCCATCTTGGGATCTCCTGACCTTTGAGAACAAGTCAGAGATGTGGATACCTAAAACATTGCAACATTTGTCTGGACAGAATTCTGTTGACTTGGGAAATTATTGATTAGATCAGGAATTATGAAAGAAGTTTAAACTTGAAGATTAGCTGGCTATGCGCCCTTGCCCTTTACTTTGCCACTGGCATAAATGCCCCAAGTCAAGTGACTTACCCAGTTTCTACCTGTTGGGTCCACAGATGCTCTGTTTATTGGGAGAAAAGCTTGACCAATTTTGGCCTTGGTGTACTCTTACGGTTTCTGAGTTAATGGGTTAGGATTCCTGGGTTAGAAATTACGAAAGTTTTCAATGCTGACTTGTACCCTGAAGAGACTGAAATGCACCAGGATTTCTTTTCTATTAATAGACAGATCATCTGGAACATCTAGAGAGGTGGTTCTTATTTTTTTCCTTCTGTGGGGTCCATCTGGTACTCCCCAATTTCCCCCTCTTTTGAGCCCTCAGTCATCCAGGAACTATCAGTCTGTGAAGGGTGCTTAATTAGTCCGTCTCTGTTTAAATTCCTGCCATTGTACTTTATGCTTGTCCTCCCCTCAACTTTGAAGTGCAGATCAAATGCTCTTCAGCTTTAATGTGCAAATTTTCCTTAGTGGGTTTCAAGAAGGCGAAAGCGGCCCCTCCTCTCTGCAGAAGGGGGATTAGCAGCCCAGCCATGGAGGCCCCCCTCTTGCATGAGAGTTGCTTCTGCTAAGAGCTAGGCTGACATCAGAAAATTATTCTATTTTGTTCTGAATATCATCTGTTTGATAACTTCTAATTATGAATAAATTGTCTGCTTTAGAGCCAGGCTTGTGGTTTAGCAGGCAAGCCGGGGAGGGGAAGATCTCCCTGGAAATGGGTCTCCCAGGGCAGCTGGGGGAGGCTGGGCACTTCCTTTCCTTGGCACCCCTCTGGGTTCCTTTACCTCTGCAGCCCCGCTCCTTTACCAGGGAGGTCTCACTCACCAAAACAGGGGCACAGGCAGTCACACACCCAGAAACTGGCTCCTACACCCGCCTTCCACACCTAGCATGATTTGGCACATTGCAAGAAGCAGTGTGAAAAATACTCACAGTGTTCTCTTCCTTGATGGGAAAGGGTGTCAGGAGATGTCAGCACAGCCAGTCTAGAAAATATCTTTTTGCATTTCTGCAAAATGCACTGTTTTCTGTGGGAGAACATTGGCTGAGATCCTACATTGGGAGAGGCATGATGAAGTTCCATCGTGGCAGCTGTACAAGTCTCCCCTCCCCACCAGCACCAAACCAGCAGGATGCAGTTTCCTTCTGCAAGGCCCCAGCCTCTGACGTTGTGAGGGGGGACAGCTGAAGTGTGTCCGGCTATATGACTGTTGCTGTTTTTGTTGTGTGCCTCCAAGTTGTTTCAAAGTTATGGCTACCCTAAGGAAACCCTGGGTCTAAAGACTCTAAAGGCAGCAGATGCTTTCTGACCCTGAAAGCTGAGCAGGGTCAGCCCTGGATAGTACTTGGATGGGAGATGACCAATGAGTCCCAGGTGCTGTAGGCTCTATTTCAGAGGGAGGAACTGGCAGAACCACCTCGGAGGATTCCTTGCCTATGAAAACCCTCTGGAATTCATGAGGTTGCCATAAGTCAGCAGACAAGCTAAAGACACACACACAGACACACACACAGACACACATGCACATGACTACAGAGAGATGCACAACAATGGCAACATCTAGCAGGACCTCTGGAGGATGTGTGCATTTGCACCAGAGAGTTTTCCCAGACAAAGCCTCAAAGTGCAAAGAGGGCCATGGATGTCCTCCTCTTCCTCTCACAGGCCAGGGCACGGTGGGGGGGGCATTGGTGGGGATGTCTATGAGGGTCCTTCACCTGCCTCGCAGTCAGAGGCTGATCTGGCCGCAGGCCGGCCCCTTCCCTTCACCTGTCCGTCCTCTGTGTGTTCGCCTAGATCGCCGCCTTGCTTAAAGACAACGAGCGCATCCAGTCCAGCCAAGCAAGTGCCCCAAACGATGACGACAGCGACATCAAGAAGATCAAGAAGGTAGGCTCCTCTGTCTCGCTGCCCTTGTGGGGGTGATGTCTATGTCTGCCCTGGCACGGCCCCACATAAATGGCCACGCGCAGAGCGATCCGTTGAGCCTTCTATTCAGCCCTCGCATTGAACGGCAACTTTGTGCAGCAGAACCAAGACACGAAATGAGCAACCAAATGCTCAGCGTATATGAATGCACAGGAATGCGCCACAGTGCAAAATGCTCAACAAAGAGACTGTGAGGTTTCAAAAGGGCACACTTTGGGTGGATCGCAAACTGGCTGAAAGAAGCACAGGGACGTTCTCTGTGTTCTAGCGACAAACCCGGTTTCTCCTCTGCCTTTTGCATGCCCCCTCAGGGTGTGCTTTTGCTGTCCTTGCTTGCCGCGTCCCACCACGCTCTCCTTTCTTTCATGGCTACTGGCAGGTCCAGAGCTTCTTACGAGGCTGGCTGTGCCGGCGGAAGTGGAAGACCATCATCCAGGACTACATCCGTTCCCCCATGCTGACAGCATGCGGAAGAGGAACCAGGTGGTCTTTAGCATGCTCGAAGCAGAGGCCGAGTACGTCCAGCAGCTCCACATCTTGGTCAACAACTTCCTGAGACCCCTGAGGATGGCGGCCAGCTCCAAAAAGCCCCCCATCACCCACGACGATGTCAGCAGCATCTTTCTGAACAGGTAAGAGGAGGCCCGAGAGCCCCAAGGACCCCTTGGTCAGGCTGAGGGTACCAGAGGGTCTTGTGCAGGAGCCCTGGGAAGAGGGGCTGGGGACTGGAGGGGGCTGCGGTCTTATGTCTGGGGGCAGGAAATCCACTTATTGGCAGTCTCCCATCCACATATTAACCAGGGCTGACCCTGCTTAGGTTCCAAGATCAGCTGGGACTGTGGAAATAACTTGATCTGCCTAAGAAACCAGAACTGAGAATGTCATGCGTTGGGGTGTGGAAAAAGATCTCATTCATTTGTTAAGGCGACAATCGAAAGCTTGTCAATAGCGAGCATTTCTTTCTCTAAGCAGCTGGAGCTTTTCCATCCAAAAATGCTGAGCCCCTTAAGAACCAGGAAGAAGGCAAATGCCCGGCACACACAATGATTCTTGAGTTCTCCGACTCCTGCCTAATTTGTTTTGTTGGCTTCTTGGTTTCTCTTTCAGCGAAACAATCATGTTTTTACACCAGATCTTCTATCAAGGCCTGAAAGCACGCATCTCCAGCTGGCCAACCTTGGTGCTTGGTGAGTGTGAAACCCTCTGCTCTTTGCAGTCCCGTTTTGTCCTGATTAAACAGGAGCACAGTCAGATAATCCCCCGAAACAGAGCTTTACCCTAGCACCAAAAAGAGGACAACGTAGGGGCCAGATTCCATGGGTGGCGCAGTGGTACCTCTTTCTTGGAAGAGGCATTTAAAGTGTGGGTGGATGGGTGCCCACCAGAGAGGCAATACTTGGTTGCATACCAGTGGTTCCCATTTCTTATTATTTTATTTGCACCCAGCCTTTATCCCAACGTTGATCCCTAGGTGGTGGTAGTAACGTAGCTTAAAACAAACAACTGCTAAAAACAATCATTATAACAAGAGGAGTTTAAAAACAATTAAATAAATGATAAGTGAAGTGGCACAAATTTAAAACAATTTAGAAGTATTTGAAAAATAACTATTCAGGTTGAGCCTTCCTTGTTGGAAACGCTTGGGACCAATAGTATTCTGTATTTTGGATTTTTTTTTTCCAGATTTTGGAATGCAGTACCTTTTTGAAATAATCTTGTGTCTCCTTTGTTTCAAGTTTGAGACACAAGGCTGGAGAGAGACTGAGGATCTGTGAAGGGCCAGGAGTCCAAGTGAAGTGCTTGATGTGAATCCACACCTCCTGCCATTTCGCAGGTCGCAGTCTCTCAGCTGGCAGCAAAACCAAACGGGAGCGCAAGAGCTCTCACCCTGACGATAGGAGCAGGGGGCTGATGGCAAATATTTTGGTTTCTGGAGGCTTTCAGATTTCTGAATCTGACAAGGGAGGCTCAGCCTGTATAATAAAAGTATAGCACAGCAGACAGGTTTCCATTAAATGGCTTTTCTGTGACCACCGGTTAGCACCCGGAGGTCTATCTGAACATAAAGGCCTTTGCCTCCTGCCAGAAAGAGAGCAGAGAAGGGCCAGCTGAGCATCCTTTGGAAGGGAAATCAAAAGCTGAGAGCAGCCACCAAGAAGGCCCTCTCATGTGTCCTCCCCAAATATGTCTGCGAGGGGGGTGGGACCCAGAGACAGCTCTCCAGCAGACCCTCAACATCTTTGGCAGGCTCATGGAGGTTCAACCTTTAAGATAGTCTGGGCTTGGACCCTTGCGCTCACTTATGCTCTCATGCAGATTGACACATGTTTGAATTCTGCCACATGTAAACATGTTGTTATGTGATGGCTGTTAAAATACTCTTCTCCAACGCAAGTTAAATGTTGTTGTTGTAGTTAACTGCTGTCAAATTGAATTCGACTTATGGTGACCCTACGAAAGAATGATTCTATGATTCTACGATGCAAGATCTCCAGGTGCTCCTGACATCATCCACCTGTTCAGGTCTTGCAGACTCAGGGCAGCCACTGTGGCTTCCCTGACTGAGTCCATCCACCTGTAATGGGTTATTCCTCTTTTCCTACTGCCTTCCACCTTGCCAAGCATTGTTGTCTTTCCTAGTGAGTCGTGTCTTCTCATGATATGTCCAAAATTAATTGCCTCTCTGAGATAAAAAGTCTTTGTCTTCCAGCAGCAGGAGAGCAGGGAGGGAAGCAGCCTAGCCTCTTGTCAGAAGGATTCCTGCCACCACCGTTCCCTCACCTAGTCTGAACATCCTCCATTCAGCTCTGGCTGCTGTTTTGAACTTGCAGGGGCTGTGTGCCTTTTTTGTGAGCTGTGGAGTCTCACTGTTGCTTCTCTGCTTGCAGCCGACCTGTTTGACATCCTGCTGCCGATGCTCAACATCTACCAGGAATTTGTCCGGAACCACCAGTACAGCCTGCAGATCCTGGCCCACTGCAAACAGAACCGGGATTTTGACAAGCTGTTGAAACACTATGAGGCAAAGCCGGACTGCGAGGAGCGGACACTGGAGACTTTCTTGACATATCCCATGTTTCAGGTGAGAGGGCTGCCAGCAGGGGCAAAGCGCGCTCAGGCTGGTGGGGAGGGGAGCCAGCTCTCCCCAACGTTTGGACACACCCTGGCCATTTGGATGGTGATTTCTTTTCACAAAAAAGCCTGGGTGAAGTCATGGGATCTGTTGGCATGCTGAGCTTTTAATTTGCTCTGTAAACTCAACTGGAAATTTTGGTGGGCAGAGTAATTAAATACAGACCAACCTCCATTAACAAAGTCTCTGACAGTGAAGCTCTCTATTACAAAGGCTTTTCACACCCCCAGCTCCCCTTTTCCTCCTCACCCTCTGTCTGTCTGGAATTTTTTTTAACGGAGATATACCTGCAAAATGAGATAAGATCTCATTGAAAACAGCAAAAAGGGCTGAGTCCTCTGCAGCAAGAATGCCTTGCACCAATTGTGATCTCAAGCTGTGTCTGCTCTCTCTCCTGGCCCAGATTCCCAGGTACATTTTGACGCTGCATGAGCTCTTGGCCCACACGCCCCATGAGCACGTGGAGAGGAACAGTCTGGATTACGCCAAGTCCAAGCTGGAAGAGCTGTCCAGGTTGGGCAACCCAACTGCTGACTTCAGGGTGGGGTGGTGGTTGGGGGCAGGGTGATGGGTGTCCCTGGGGAGACCTCACATCCATTGCCAGTTGGGCTCAGTCCAGGACACTAAAGCCTTGTTCTCTCGTTACCTGCCCTCCCAGCAGACAGACACACATTCAGAGATACATATATCCACAACCAAATTAAAGAGATGCAACCTATACACTTCAAGTGTTTTTAGATACCTGCCTTGACTGCCTTTGTTTCCAAGGTTGAAGGATGGGGGAGAGGAGCAAGGAATAAAGTGACCGGGAGACAAGTAGCCCCATCGCCACCAACCTGGCCTCTGATGGGATTCCCAGGTTGACTCCCGGGGGTCCCCTCTCCCCATTGCCACAGATGCCAAGGAAAATGAGTTCTCCTTAGCCAACATTTTTTCACAGACTGGATATCTATTCTGTGTCAAGCAGCCCTCTGCTGTGTCTGTGGGCCATTTTCCTTGGGTGTGTGTGTGTGTACTACTACTGGAAGGTATTGTTGGGTGAGAGTGGGACGTGGGGCAATAATGCAGCCATTGTGGTTATGAAGGGCTGGACCACCCTTTCCTCTCCCCTAGGATAATGCACGATGAAGTGAGCGAGACCGAAAACATCCGGAAGAACCTGGCGATTGAACGGATGATTATCGAAGGCTGTGAAATCCTTCTGGACACCAGCCAGACATTTGTGAGGCAAGGTAGGTGCTTCTGCAACAACAGCAGCGGCGCTGCCGGAAGGGGTTCATTGGAGGCTCAAGGGGGGTCCATGGTTGCTCGTTTAAGCTTTCCAAAGGACAGAGAGAGCTCAGTGTAGGTGCTCCAGGGAGGATAGGGCAAGAGAAGGGCGAACCAAAGGACCATACAGGCCAGAGCAATGGTCTTTGTGGGGCACAGCAGATCTGCCACAAAGGCTGGCCCATTACTGTGCCCACCTGCCCCCCTAATCTTGTTGTGGTGCCTCAAAGGGAAGTGGGGCTGGGGCGGGGAAGCACGTGATGCAGCTGAAACGGCCAGCCCTGCTAACCGGACAAGTGTTCCTTCTCCCACCCCAGGCTCCCTCATCCAAGTGCCGATGTCTGAGAAGGGGAAGATCACCCGGGGACGCCTGGGCTCCCTGTCCTTGAGGAAGGAGGGCGAGAGGCAATGCTTCCTCTTCTCCAAGCACTTGATCATTTGCACCCGAGGCTCTGGTGGGAAGCTGCACTTGACCAAGGTGAGCAGGGGGGCCCCAGAAGCTCAGCCCTCCAGGGGACAGAAAATACTGTCGCCCCCCACATGGCTGCTGAAACCAAGCCTGACAGCAGAGAAACTTCTGAGCAGTCACAGTTTGAGGTGTGCAAAGATCTCAGTTTTACTCAACAGACTTTTACGCTGCAATGCAAAGCTGAGCATGGAGCCCTGCGTCTGTGGAGCAGCCACCTGGATGACTGGACAGGGCTCAGAGCAATCTCTTTCTATCTCATTGAGGAATAACTTCTTCATATTATATTTTCCACTCTGTTGTTGTTGTGTGACCTCAAGTCATTTCCAACTTATGGCAGCTCTAGGTGGACCTACCATGAGGTTGTTTGTGTGTGCGGGGGTTGCCTTTGCCTTCTTCTGAGGCAGGGAGAGTGTCCTTTGCCCAAGTTTACCCACTGGTCCAGTGCTTAAATGACTGCACCATGCTGGCCCTGTTTCCATTCAGAAATGGACGCTTTGAGAACTTACAGCAGGTGACTGAGAGCTGAGCTTGAAGACTTTTCTGGTCCATCACCAGAATGTGGAGCCATGGCCAGAGAAAGTTCTGCCCTTTGTGGAACAAAGAGACTGCAGAGCAGCCATAAAAGCTTCTGTGTCGTATCACATCCTCCCAGTTTTTAGGCACTTGGACTTTTACTTTGTTAGAAGCCCAGAATGCCAGCATTTGGTTCTAGAAAAATCCACTTGATGCTTTTGGTTTTAAAAAAGGCCCCATTCCTGTCCACACTCCCCAGTGGGAACTGAAGGTGGCTGTCTTGGGCTGGATGGGCTGCTCCTGTTCCTCTTTCGCCAGTTGGGGGAGGACAGGGGTCACAAAGACACCCTCCAACTGTGCAGCCTGTGTGCCGGCAGCTTCTGCAGTGCACCTTTCTGGCTTCTTTCAGAACGGCGTGATCTCCCTCATTGACTGCACCCTGGTGGAAGACACGGAGAGCACAGACGAGGATGGTATGTGGATCTCCTGGCAGAGTCCTCCCATGCCTGTCTTTCTCTCAGGCTCAGATAACACATAAGACCCCAGGGTGGCACCTGCCCACCTCAGCTTTGCCACGCAGCTCCTGGTCTGCTGCTTCCCCCCTCCTGCCTCTGGGCACGGTCCTCTGTTGCTCACACAGCGTTTTTGTCCCTGCCATTGAGATCCCTTCTGGATGCTGCTTTGGGAGTGAGCTCCTTTTGTTGCAGGACTGGAGGAAGCATTTGGGGTGGGTGGGTGAGTAGGACTGGAGACCCCAGATCTTCTCCCAGCCAGGCAAGGGTGAGGCCCAGATGGCCTTCACCAGGCACCCTCAGACCATAAAAGGAGGAAAGGCAGTGACTCATAGGACTACTGTTATAGCAGTTCAGTACCACTCTAACTATAACTTTCTGTTGTCATAGCCATGTGCCTTCAAGTTGTTTCCAACTTATGGCAACCCTAAGGTGATCTGTCACAGGATTTTCTTAGCAAGATTTCTTCAGAGTGGGGTTGCCTTTGCTCCCCTTTGAGATGAAAGACTGTGCCTTGCCCAACATCACCCAGTGGGTTTTTGTGGCTGAGCCAGGATTTGAACCCTGATCTCGAGTCATAGTCCAACACACAAACCACCCATGCGCAGCACACCGGGGTCTGCATTCTGACTATGAGGCCAGAGCCCCCGGTGCCACTTTCTTCCTTGTGCTTCCCTTCTCTCCCCCCATCTGCTGCCGATCTCCTCCACCCCCTTCCCGTCTCCCACCTTCCCTCCCCATCTCTTGCCAACAATCGTGCAGCAAAAGGATCTGGCCAAGAGATTGACCACCTTGACTTCAAGATTGTGGTGGAACCTAAGGACGGTCCATCCTACACCGTGATCCTTGTGGCATCATCCAGGCAAGAAAAGGCTGCTTGGACCAGTGACATTAGCCAGGTAAGGAGGGATTCATCCCACAAAGAGAAGCCCCAAAGGCTACCCAAGGAGATGACAGGGGATATTTAAGAATCCCTCATGAGGGACAGAATCCTTTGGGTGTCCTTCACTCAGGTGTAAGTTCCCCTCCAGAAGCGGTTGGGCATTTTTGTGCAATGCAGAACCACTGCATTTGGGCCAAGGTTGCAGAAGCGGAGTTGTAAACATGGTGCCTATTTGGTTGACACTTAGTTCTCTATTTGGCTGTGTGTTCAGTTGCACAATGAGAAGGGCATACAGTGGTGCATTGGGTTGGTGCATTGGGTATGCATTCAGTCACACAGTATTGCTATTCAACAAAATGGGTGTGACATACAACCATTGTGTAACTCTGGGTGCATAAGTATGTGCTACGCAGCCCTAAATTTGTGGTCTTGGCCAATCTCTCAGCCTATGACCTGGTATTAATACAATTTGCAAGCTGTCTTCTAGAGTGAATCAAAGATTGCTCTAAGAAAAGTAGTTCTAGGAGGGAAAGGCTGTTTAGCCTCAACCGAATGCTCCTGCCAAGGGATATGGCACGCGTGACCATTCCAGAGGGGAAACCAGCCTGCCTCCTGGTGGCTCCTCACTGGGAAAACTCTGCCATGAGAAGCAGCCCGGGGCATGTGCCAGGGCTCCCTGCCTCTTCAGTCTCCTTGCTGTCCAGTTTGAGCACCATTCTCTGCTTTCCTCTCTCTTTCTTTCTTCCAGTGCATAGATAACATCCGGTGCAATGGGCTGATGATGAACGCCTTTGAGGAGAACTCAAAAGTCACTGTTCCCCAAATGATCAAGTGAGTGTTGTGTGAGGAATGGGAACTGGCAAAGACAGAGACAGCTTTTCCATGGATATCTTTAGCTTTTCCAAGACACCAAAGCACAACCGTGTGCCAAACTCCAGGGAACCTGTGGGGCAATTTGTAGAACTCCTTGGTGCTCAATGGCTCTGTGTGCAACCTAGAAACATTATTCTTATTGTTACACTTTAAATGCTTTTCTGGTCTTTAATGCAGTTTTTAATAGGATGTATTATTTAATACTTTTCCACTTTTTTATTATCACAATTGGTGTTTAGCTGAATTTTGTTTTAATGTATGTTGAGAGTTACTGTGGGTCTTGTACTTGGTGGGACAAAGCAATCCACCCCGTAGCCACCCTTCCTCCCACTCGTCCATCCATCCCTTGCTCCAATGCCCAGTTTAAGTGAAGGCCATAGACTTCAGGGAAGGAGACAACCTGAGGCGTCATGTTCTCTGTCTGCTGCATCTTTCCAGGTCTGACACCAGTCTGTACTGTGATGATGTGGATATCCGATTCAGCAAAACAATGAATTCCTGCAAAGTCCTCCAGATCCGCTATGCAAGCGTAGAGCGGCTGCTGGAAAGGCTGACTGACCTGCGGTTCCTTAGCATAGACTTCCTCAACACCTTCCTCCACTCCTACCGGGTCTTCACCACCGCCGTGATTGTCCTGGACAAGCTGATCACCATTTACAAGAAACCTATCAGCGCAATCCCTGCAAGGTGATTCTTTGCTGGAGGAGGTGGGAGGTTGCCTCCCCCATCCCCAGTGGAGCAGAATTGGCTGCCCTGTGTGGGTCAGGAGGGTCCACATTGCCAGGTGAGGGAGAGGCACCGGCAGCAGGGAGGACGACTGCGGGGGCCCAGGAGGTTGGTGACATGTGAATGACCCTCTTATCAGCCAACCACAGGCCAAAGGAGGGAGCGCAGGGATGTACTACCCAAAGTGAACTAGTAGATACCACAAGGGTCCCTCTCCCTCTTTCTCATGAAAGGGACTTTGAGCTCCAGTGTTGGGGGGGGTCCTGCTCTGGGACTGGGGAGCTCTCCGAGGTGCTGATCTGGGATCAGTACTTTGAAGAGCTCCTTTGACTTTGCTGCTGCTGTTCTTTTTCTTCTTACTAATTTTATCTGTCTTTCCCTGCAAGATTAAAACAAATATAACAGAGCTAAAATGTAAAACTTCATGAATGTAATCAAGAACACCAAAAACAATTTAAAGCATACCACTAAGACTGCAACTCCCAATGTGTGGTAGCTATCTTCAAATATTTTGTTTGTTGAATTTATATACCACCTTTCTCCCTAAATGGGATTCAAGGCAGCTTACAATAATTTTAAAAAGATCCAGCTAAAATGTTAATTTACAAAGGTTAAAAGGAATTAAATAACAATATTATTAAAAACATGATTAAAGACAGTAAAAATACAGTTTGGTGTCTGAGGCAGAAAAACTGCATTCAGTTCAAGGTTGAGGAAGCCAAGCTGGGCATACGGGGCCACAAATATGCACGGATGCACATTTCTCTGTACATTCAGTTACATATTTGTTTGTGTACGCAGGTGTGCATTTAATTGCACAATGTTGCCGTTCAACAAAAGGATTGTGTGGCACAATCAGATTGTAACTCTGCTAAGACTTATGCTATGCCCCAAATGTAAAGTTTTGCCTGGCATTTAAAACCAATGTGCCCCAGGGCTTGTGATAAAGAGGACATTGCATTCTGTCCCCGCGCCTCCCGCAGGTCCTTGGAGCTTTTATTTGCAAACAGCCAGAATACGAAGCTCCTCTATGGCGAGCCCCCCAAGTCTCCACGGGCGAACCGGAAGTTCTCCTCCCCACCGCCCCTCTCCATCACCAAGTCCTCTTCCCCCAGCCGGCGGAGGAAGCTCTCTCTGAACATCCCCATCATCACTGGGGGAAGGCCCTGGACCTGGCCGCCCTGAGCTGCTCCTCTAATGGCTACGCCAGCATGTACTCCTCCATGTCGCCCTTCAGCAAAACCACCCTGGACATCAACAAGCTCTACATCTCCAGCACCAGCTACTCCAGCAAGATCCCGGACGAGGGGGAAGGCAACACTGAAAAGCCTGAGGAGCTTCTCCCCAGCAAGTCAAGTGAGTTCTTTCTGGCAAAATGGAGCAACAGGAGTGGCAGGCATGCCCTGATAGAGGAGGAAGCCCCTCCCAGGGACCATCATGAGGCTTTGTCCTCTGGGGAGCCAGTCACACAATGAAAGCCCCAGGCCCACCCCACAAGCCTGGGAGGGGTCCCTGTAAGCGAGAGTCCTGACTCCTTCCTGGGTTTTACTCTGAAGGAGCCGTCGAGAGTTCACTTCACCCGGCAGCTCCTATATGAGTCTGAACTTCAAAAGAGGTCTCCAAGGGGCTGAATCTCATGGAGGAGGAAAGGGCTGGCACTATGGACAGCTCCTTTGAAGTTCAGACAAAAACCTAGAAGGGATTCATCACCCGCACCGAGACTAAAACCTCCGGCCAGCCCCCATTCCAAGAGGGTCCTGACTGTCTCAGCTGTCTGTCAGTGCCAGGCAAGATGGTGGCGGACAAGTCAGACGGCCTTGGGGAAAACTGTCCTCCTCTCCTCCTTCCCTCCTTATCTGCTGGAAACCAGAGAGAGAGAAGGAAGTGTTGTGGAAATTCTTCCAAGGCAGGGAAGGGGGTGGGGTGGGGCTGAGCCCCATCCTGCCTGCTCTTGCCCCATCTCTGAGAGGCACCCGTGCTCCTTCCAACCAGCCACAGAGACGTCTGTCAGGGAGGAATCCGATGGAGATCCCAGTCAGAGTGATGATGCGGACACAGAGACATCACCAACCAAATCGCCCACCACTCCCAAGCCGGTCAAAAGCAAGAGCTCCTCAGGTAAGGGGAGTTGGGGCTGGGCTGGGGACATGGAATAGCAAAATATCTCCGGGGTGGAGGTGGCACTGGGCGCAGGAGAGACAGATCTTTTCACAGTTAAAAATATGTTGCTGTGACCAGGGAGCACGCTCATTGTTGGTGGACAGTCGGCTTCTCCAGTGTGTTTATAGTATTTTCAGGAAAAGCATTGGCCCCTTGCAACCACCCAAAACGCATCCTTGCCTAATGAAATGGGATGCTTAGTGGTGTAGGAACGGCGGTTGCTGTTGCACCACCTGACTGTGTTGCACTGGCTCCAGCTCTAAGAGGGTCTCTCCTTCCTGAAGTGCCAAGAAAGACCTTGCCCAGGGTAGAGGGTGGGGGGCTCTTACTGTGGCCAGTTAGAGAGGGGAGAAGGAGAGGGGAAGGAGGACGCCTCTCGTGCACATCTCCCTCCACTCTGCTGTGCATCTTCTTTTCCTGGTACAGAATTCCCCTTGTTCTCCTACAATAATGGAGTGGTCATGACCTCTTGCCGGGAGCTGGACAACAGCCGCAGCGCCCTCTCTGCAGCCTCCGCCTTTGCCATTGCTACCGCAGGAGCCAACGAGGGCACTCCGACCAAAGAGAAGTACCGGAGAATGTCCTTAGCCAGCGCAGGTGAGCGAGGGCGGATTCTCTTCCCTGGGCTTCTCCTCGGCCCACCCGCCTTTCAGGGCTACAGAGCCAGATGAGCAACGCCTTGGCCAGTGCTATTGTTCTAGCAGGTCCCTCTATGGCTCGTGGGGAGGGGGTGCTGAAGGGGAAAGGTACTGCTTACTTTCTGTCCTTCTGCAATCCCCTTCCTGCACGTCCAGAGGCTTCTGTTATGACCGGTATTTTACTGATGGAACAGCACCCTGGAGGGGAGGGGTCTCCCCAAAGTCAGAAGGCTCAAAACAGGTCCCTGCACAGAGAGGCTTTAGTGCTGGTCTTCCTGTTGTGCTTTGAGTTTTATTATGATTTATCCACTTGCAGTTTAAGTCCTAGGCCACCACCTCTCTCCAATCTCCCACAAATGCACCAAGGAACGGGGTAGGGGCTCATTGGGGAAGTGCCTGAGGGCCCCAACCACCTTAGGTTGGCCTTGCCCTCAGGCTGCAGGGACCCCCTGAAAGGAGAGGCTTCCTCTGAAGGAAAGAAGCCCTTTGACAGGTGAGCCATCAACCACCAATGACAGTCACAAAGCAGGAAAAGGGGGAGGGGTACCACAGCAAGCAGGGAAGCAGCCCCAGCCCGTGGAGGCCAAATGCTGTGGGTCCTTTCAGTTCTGGGGAGGCAGAGGCACCCAGCACAGTTGGGTGGCTTGTTGCCTGCTTTGATTTGTTTAAGCCTGCCTTGGAAGAGGTCTCCCAGCTGCCACGGCTTCCTCCACTGGTGTCCTTTGCCATCCCTCCAGGTTTCCCTCCTGACCAAAGGAACGGCGACAAAGAGTTTGTGATCCGAAGGGCGGCCACCAACCGGGTGCTCAACGTCCTGAGGCACTGGGTCTCCAAGCACTCCCAGGTACAGCTCAGCCAGAGAAGGCTTCCTGCTTTATTTCCCATCGGCAGCATTCTTTTATTGCATCCAGCCCAGCCTTGTCCCAGCCCTGGGACTCAAGGCAGCCTACCTGAACTAAAACCAGCACAGAGCTCCTCCAGACTGGCTGAGAGAAGGATGAGTTCCTGGGTGTTGCTGGTTGCTGTCATCTCTGCCTCCACTCATTCCAATATTTTTGGAGGGATGCTGTTTGTAGCATTTTTTGGATCTGCCCTATTGCTCTTCCAAAGTTGCTTGAGAGTTTGTTTTAACATGAGAACTACAGCAACAAATACTGCAGCCTTCAGCAGCCTCCTGACACGTTTGCTCCCTCTGGAGGAGCCCACAGGCAAAAGATCTCATCACTAGAAGTATGTAAGAATTCAAACGTGATGGAACACAATTAAAAGCAACCGAAGAAACATGCTCATGAAAAAGCAAGAAATACAGGCAACCTGGCGTGCTGTCAAAAGGACTTTCCCTGTGAACAGCCAGCTCCCCTGGACCCACTGGAATCAAAAGGGGCTTGCCCCGCTTCCAGAAGGACGCTCCATTGAGCAAGGCAGCCAAAACTCTTCGGCAAGGGGGGTCCAGGGCCCGGTAACAGCTGCTGATGGCTTGGCATCCCAGAGTGGTCACTGGTTTCCCCTTCCTTATTCAGAGCACAGAACTCCAGGGCAGAGTTCAGGGGGAACCGTGCCTTGGAAAGAGGCTGGAATTCCTAGGCCACTGCAAGCCCAGAGGACTTTGGGCTCACCAAGTGTCGTCACGTGCCCCTGTGAGGCCTGGGACAGTCCCTTCAAGGCCCATAATGACACTCAACAAATCACAACTGTTCACAGAGTATGAATGTGGGCTTGATGTGCAGACTAACAGAAGCTGACCATATTTCTAAGAAATTGTTTTTTTGAATTTGGCATCCATAAAATATGCATTTGTGCACAGCTAAAGGAGGAAGAGGCACTCCTCCTTCCTTTTCTTCTTTTTCTTCCTCTTCCATTTTTCCTTTTCTTTGTAATTATTCCTCCAGACACTCGCGGCATCAATGCTACTGCTTTTGTGCAATCTGAAACAACAGTTACACCTAAATACAGGACGATAGCCTTAGAAGGCAGCTGCAGATAAGGAGCTCTGGTGGGCGTTCATAAGCCTTCATATGCAGTGCCCAGCGTTCTTTTCCTCCTTCTGTTCCTTCTTCTTTTCTATGCATTTGGGCTGCTGTTGGGGCTGGCCATCCATTGCTGGTGATGTCTCACGCCCAAATGAAGCACCAGGTTGGATGCAATTCTTTTCCCCCACGAAGGGCGTTCTGGCTCCAGGACCCTTCTGCAGAATCTACTGAGCAAATGCACAAGACAGACTTGTTTGTATTTATTTACTTGTCTGCTTATATGCTATCCCGCCTTTCTCCTACCACAGGACCAAAGGCAGTTAGCTGTGTAAGGCCATTCTTTGTAAACTGGTGTAAATCAATGAACTTCTTCTCCGGCAGGATTTTGAAACAAATGAAGAACTGAAGTGCAAAGTGATCAGCTTTCTGGAGGAAGTGATCCATGACCCAGAGCTTCTAACGCAAGAGAGAAAAGCAGCTGCCAACATCATCAGGCAAGTGCCGGTGGGCAAATGACAGGAGGGCACCCTGGAGGCTAAGGGTTGGCCACCAGGTTAGCAAATGGGCTCATCAAGGGCAGAGCCAAGTCCCTGGCCATTGTCTGCTCCTCCACAGTGTGGTGAGCAGACAATCTCCTATTTCATCTGATTTGGAACACTAAGCAGGGTCAGGACTGGTTAGTCCTGGGATGGGAGACCACCAGGAGGAAAGGCCAGGATGGATCCTCAGGGAGGGCTAGGCAATGAGATCCCGGTGGAGAGCCAGGGTAGCTGCCAGTCACAACTGGCAATGTTGGGCTAGACAGATTTCCCAGGTCCTGACTCAGTGAGGAGAGCTTCCTTCCTCCAGATAGGACTCAGAAGGGAATCTCGCTAGAAAGAAACCCCAAGGAGACTGGCAGCCCCTAAGGGGATGACTTACTTGGTTTCTTAAGATGCTTCACTGGAGAGAAGCAGCCAACCCAGGAAAGGCTGGTTGCCCATAGGCTGAGTTTCGTGTGTGGCCCAGCTGTGGGCCCTGAAGGATTCGTAGTCAGATACAGTGAGCCAAGAGGAGAGACCAGTCCCGCTCTTTTGCTTTTTAGACCCAGCCGGGGAAAAGCTACTGGTTTTCCCTTGGGTGAAATGTCCATCCAGTTCCTCTTTCTAGCAGAGAATGAGCTCTGGGCCCTGTGATGCCAGCTTGGTGTAACAGAGAGGGGCAAACCACATACCTGAAGTCAGTTCTCTTTTTCAACATAAATTGAGCCAAACATCGCTGGACTTCTCTTCCTAGACAGGGGCGTCTCAGCCTAAAATTCTAACCATAAAAAACCCACAAACCTTGCTTCATGTCACATATTTTTTTGTGTGTTTTCACCCCAGGACTTTGACTCAGGATGACCCTGGGGACAATCAGATAACCTTGGAAGAGATTGTGCAGATGGTGAGTATTTCACTGGATTCTCCTCTGGGAGCGTTTCACAACCAGACCCCTGTTTCACACAGCACCAAAATGTGCCCTTGCGCTGGCCGTTCAGCTGTGCAGCCTGGAGTGGTGCAATCTCATGGAAGGATTAGCTCTGAAGGACAAAATGACTTGGTTCATTGGAGAATGGCTGGAGATAACAAGTCTTCAATCTTCAACTCCCCAGAGCCAGCTGCCCCCACTAATCAGGGGAGTGGCTGCAGAGCTCCCCACACCACCGCTCTGTGCATTTTAGAGACCTACAAGAAATGCCAGGGGGAGGAAGTTGGCTTCAGAGATGCCAAGACTGCTTGCTGCAGTGATTTGCTCCTAAGAGGGGAAGAAAACAGAGGCACAAAAGTTGCCTGCTGGAACTTGAGAGTGCACTGATGTGGAATGGCAGGCACTTGATGACTCCATGAGGGCTGGCAACAACAATGATCTTTGAAGACCACCTGCAACTGTGTGGAATCATTTTATGACTTACCAAGACCACACAGCCAGGGTTCTGATCGAGCAGCGTGTAGAAAACCCCCAGCTCCCTGCAGACCCAATTTCGTGGTACAGCCTCACCCTCGCATGCCTCTTCCTTAGTGCCCACAGCATCAGAGAGAGATGAGCTGCATAGTGGAGGAAAATACACATGCATCCTACCTGGGCCCCCACCCCCCATGCAAGCTGGTTCCAGCTCAGTAAGAGCAGCAGGCTCATCAGAGCATTCCAGAGAGAGGGCTTCCTTATTTGCACATCTGCCCAACACCTTTGCTTTGGGGGTTCCTCCACCCCATACCACTGGGTAGGGGGAAGGGGGAGGGAGAGAGGCAGGCAGATATGCACAGACACACAGTCATCCCACTGGTGAGAATGAGAAAAGGTTTCTCTCTCCCCCTCTCTTTGCACTTGTTAGCCTGCAGAGCAAATCCTTCACTTTTGGCTTCTTTCTCGAGCCCTCCCTCAAAGGAAACACCTCCCTTTTTCTCCATTTTTAGGCAGCAGGGGTCAAAGCAGAGCCCTTTGAAAACCACTCAGCTTTGGAAATCGCTGAGCAGCTCACCTTGCTGGATCACCTGGTCTTCAAAAATATTCCCTATGAGTGAGTGCTGACATTAGGCGTCTAAAGGGCTAAGCAGGGGAGGGAGACGGGTTGTGCCCTGAAGGGAGGGAGAGGGGAGGATCCCTTTTTTGACACTTCTGCTTTTGTTTTATTGTGCAAGATCAATGTGGAACATGGCAATACCCACACCATCTCCTTCCACCACCACTTTGCACTACGCCTTGTGGGAAGGAATCTACCTGATTTAGGGTGGCCAGGGTAGTACCATCCCAGGCCCTGAAATTTCAAGGCCAAGACCTAAGACCAAGAGACAGCCCCACAAGTCCTAGTGACATCAGCAAGTGGGCAGCAATAAGCATCAGATGGTTTCCCAGAATAAGTCATTCAGAGTAGAGAACAATCCCAAGTCTAGCAATGGAGAATAAGCACAAAGAAAGAGGGAGGCTTTTCAAGGCTGTGCTCTTGCCTTGAGATTCCTCCTTCTCATCTCAAAGCCTGGAGAAGAAGGGCTGGTACTGAGGTCTGGGAACCCTGATCCATCTCCCTCACCTGCTTCCAAAGACCCTACTTGGAAGCTTTCTGAACCCACATGAACTTGTTGCCTTGCCCAGGATTTCATGTACCAGGCTAGATAGGAAGGGGGGAGCCGGGGGAACCTGCAGATGGGCTGAGGTGAGTTCCTGCCTTTTCTCCTTTGCAGGGAGTTTTTTGGGCAAGGGTGGATGAAGGTGGAAAAGAACGAGAGGACTCCATACATCATGAAGAACACCAAGCATTTCAATGACGTAAGTTCCATCACCCTGGGCCCAGATCTGGGTGGGCCTGGGTGGAGCTCCTTTGTGGTGGAGGCATCTCAGGGTGTTGGAGAGAGAGAGAGAGAGATAGAGAGAGTCCCCTGGCAGGAGGAGACTGCTGAACACCATGCCTTCTCAGGTGGGCCCCCGGAAGAGCTCAGAGGGCTCTCTGTCCTAGAAGGAAGGTGCTCAATGGAAGGTAGGGGGGCCAAGGGCCTGCTTGAAATGAAAACAGTTGAGGAGCTTTTGTCTTTGTTGTTCAGGGAGTCCCCAACTGGCCAAACTGGTTTCTGGACTGCTCTGCTCCTGCCCAGTTTATTTATATAGATCTTAGACTCCCTGTCATGCAGGAACACCCTCAAAGCACTCCCGACAGATGGCCATCAAGCCTCTGCTTAAAAACCTCCAAGGTAGGAGACTCCACTACTCTCCGAGGCAGCAGATTCCACTGCCGGACAGCCCTGACTGTCAGGAAGTTCTTCCTGAGGTTCAGGTGGAATCTCCTTTCCTGCAATGGATTCAAGCTGCAGGAAAGGAGATTCCACCTGAACCTCAGGAAGAACTTCCTGACAGTCAGGGCTGTCCGGCAGTGGAATCTGCTGTCTCGGAGAGTAGTGGAGTCTCCTACCTTGGAGGTTTTTAAGCAGAGGCTTGATGGCCATCTGTCGGGAGTGCTTTGAGGGTGTTCCTGCATGACAGGGAGTTGGACTGGATGGCCCGTGTGGTCTCTTCCAACTCTACATTTCTATGATTCTATGATTCTATGATTCTAGAGTGATTAAAAATGTTTCAGCTTCCCCCTCCTTTGGTTGCTCAAAATAAAAGTGAGCTGCATCCAGCCTGGGCATCATGGCTTTGTGAGAATCGGAGATGGAAGAAGACACCTCCTGGCTTGGTGGTGGTGGATGCTGTGTAGACCACCTTCTGCTCTTCTCCAGCCTGCTAAAACCCGGCTGCAAAGGCACCCCAAAGGATCAGAGGGCTGGAGCAAGTCTCCTTTGAGGAAAAGTTACAACATTTGGGGTTGTTGAGCACAAGGCAGGGTGGGAAGCTGAGAAAGTCCAGGGGTAAATTATATGACTCAGGGACATTCTGGAGGCGATGCAGACCACAACGACAATGCAATCCAGAAATGGTCCAAAGTTCCTTGAAAAATTGGTATTTTGGGATGTTACCCGGTGCAAAGAAGTCCTTGATGCCTGTTTGATAGGTGAATTGATGTTCCTACAGGCTCTGGAGGTGGGATAGTCACCTTTTTTTTTTGGCCAGAAAATGATAGGCCTGGGGAGTCTGGCAGTGTTGGGGGTCTCAGAAATAGCCCATGCGGGCATGGAGAAATAACGACTGACTCTCACCCACTGCAGATCAGCAACCTGATAGCCTCAGAAATCCTTCGCAATGAGGAGATCGCGGCCCGGGTGAGCACCATTGAGAAGTGGGTAGCGGTGGCGGACATCTGCCGGTGCCTGCACAACTACAACGCGGTGCTGGAAATCACCTCGGCCTTCAACCGCAGCGCCATCTTCCGCCTGAAGAAGACGTGGATGAAGGTCTCCAAGCAGGTAGGTGCCCCATCAGAAAGCCCAGAGCAGAACCCCACCACTGCCATGCTCTTTGGCCGACTTGTTTTGTATCAAGCGGTTCTGCAGTTGGGGGCCAGCAAAGGCTCCCCATGTCTCACAGGGCTCTTCCGGATTGGTCTCAAGACGCGAGAGCCCTTGAAACAGACCTCAGCGACTCAGGATCCAATCCCCCCAGCAATATCACTGAAAGTGACCTATAGATTGTGTTGTTGTTGTTGTTGTTGTTGTTGTTGTTGTTGCTGCTGCTGCTGCTGCTGCTGTTTTTGTGTGACTTCAGGTTGTTTCTGACTTATGATGACCTGAAGACAAACCTATCACAGGGCTTTCTGGGGGTGAGAGTGTATAACGCCCCAAGGTCACCCACTGGTTTTCCATGGCTAAGCAAGGAATCAAACTCTGGTCTCAGGGGAAAGCAACCAAACCACTAAGCCACGCTGTTCTCACAGATTGCACAGCTCAGGCCAGATGTGTCAGGATGCATTGGTGGGTTTTTAATGTCCTGTGATGTGCATCAGCCCACAGGGCAAGCTTTCATTCATGGGCAGAGCTCATCAGTGAAAGCAGAGGATGGGTGGTCATCTTGTAGTTTACGGGGCATATGCAAGACCTTTAGTGGTCAGGCATCTCCAGCATGTACACCTGCCCATGCGCACGCACACACAGACACACATACAGAGGGTTCCTGCTGCTGCCGCCACTGTTGAATCTGCCAACAGAAAACTCAGGTGTAGGGAGCGGCTTCTCTTTGAAAGCCAGGCTTCTAACATATCAGTGGCTCACGATCATTACAACCCCTTCTCTGGGTTTTCAGAAGTTCTTTTAGCAACATTTCAGAAGTTGCACATTCTGTTCTTAGCCCCCTTGTCAGATATAGAGCCTTGAGCCCCAACCATTTAGCCTGGGGCTGCCACACAGCCATCTCTGCTTCCTGTTTTTGAGCTGGGGGGGCCGTAAACGGACTTCTCTCTTCTTTCCAGACAAAGGCGCTGATTGACAAGCTCCAGCGGCTGGTCTCTTCAGAGGGCCGCTTTAAGAACCTGCGGGAGGCCCTGAAAAAGTAAGTCGCCCCTTGCACTCCCCCCACCAGTCAGCAAAGACCTCTTTTTAAAAATTCTGACAGGCTTTTGCAAACTGTTTAGCTTTTTCACTTGGGAGCTTTTAAAATGTTTAGGTTGTTGTGGACTTTCCGGGTTTTGAAGCTGTGTTTTATTAGTATTTTCTCCTGATGTTTTGCCTGCATCTGTGGCTGGCATCTTCAGAGGATGTGGCATCGCATTACCTGGCATGCCAGTGATGCCAAAAGGGCCCCAGAGGGGACAGAGGAGCTCCTTCTACCCGCGGTCCCTGGTCCCTGGCCTGCACTGGCTCATTCACACTGCAAGCCATCGTGTGTGAATGAAACCCGAGGGGAAACATGCCAGGCGGTGGAGGGAGTTTTCCTATCTGCACTTCTCCAGCTCAAATAAGCTGAGCCTCTGCTGCCTCCTCCTCTTCCTCCTCCTCCTCTTCTCCTCTCAGCTGCGACCCCCCCTGCGTCCCGTACCTCGGCATGTACCTAACAGACCTGGCGTTCATCGAAGAGGGCACCCCGAATTACACCGAGGATGGCCTTGTGAACTTCTCCAAAATGAGGATGGTGAGCTGTTCTTCTGGTTTTGGCATGTGCATGAAGGATAATTCCTCAAAAAACCCAGAAGCCCAAGGAGCTGCCTAGCAGAACCTAACTCATGCAAGGGCACGAAATACCCACGACCTGGATGCCAGTAGGGGGAGAGCGTCTCGTGGTGTTTGCCCCGAGCAAATGCCCTTTGAGTGGGGGGAGAGAGCAGAGTTGCACAGGCAGATATTTTCTCTCTCTCGACACAGATTTCCCATATCATCCGAGAGATCAGGCAGTTTCAACAGACAGCCTACAAAATCGAGCACCAGGCAAAGGTAAGGGCCTCGCGGAAGCGACTCTCCCCATGGACCCGGCTGAGATGAGAGGGGTTCCCTTCTGGCTTTTTAAAGAGCCTGGATTTAAAACCCTGGTGGAAGCAACTTGACTAAGAGGAGTCCCAATGGAGGGATGTTTTGACATCTAATGTGGTGGTGATCTGGTGCTGCCTGCTTTCTTGGAGGGCGGTGCCACCTACCGCCCCCTTTCCCAGAGTCCCAGAGACAACAGGCACCAGGGCTGGCCTCCTTTGGGGGCATCACTGGGGACCACACCTGCATCAGCGTACAGAGCACCTGTGAGGCTGGCTGAAAGAAGCCCGTAGCATAAGCTTTTGTAGAGTCAGCCAGTTCCATGGGATCCCTCTCCCTTGGCTGCCCCCCATCCTCCGCTCTTGCCCCACCTGGAAGGAAGGACCTTTCTACATGGAGGGGCTTTGGGTTGCTTGCTGTGGAAGGGTCTCTGGACAGAGGTGCTGGCCTTTTCTCTTACCTGTTACATTTTCAGTGCCTTTAAACTACTTCAGTCTAGAGCTCTTTCTGAAAAAGATAAGTTATTTAATTTATAGGGCCTTCTTTATATCATTAACAATTAAAATGACTAAAGAAGCTGATAAGCTCCTTCCAGGGCTGTAAGCCAGCTCTCTTCCTCGTGCCTTCTGAGGTGGTCAAAGGTCTTGTAAGAGGAAGAAACCGTCAAACCTTGGGCGGGGAGGGGTCTGGGACAGCTGAGGCAGCCGGAGAGGTTTGCCTTGGAGAAGCAAAGACAGGGAGGCCATTGAAAATGGTAGCCACTTTCAAATCTCTGAAGGGATGCCATGTGAAAGATGGGGCAAGCTTGCTTCCTTGGGTGGAAGTCTTTGAACAGAGGCTGGACAGCCAGTCCCTGGGAATGTTTTGGATGGGATGGAGTTGGACAGGATGACCTCTCGGTCCCTCCCGGCTCTATGACCCTTTCTTAACTCTTTCCACCCTGGCTTTTCTTTCTCTTCCAGGTCACCCAGTACCTCCTGGACCAGTCCTTTGTGATGGACGAGGAGAGCCTCTACAAAGCGTCTCTCCAGATAGAGCCGAAGCTGCCCACCTGAGTCTCGGGAGCAGCAGCAGCAGCAGCAGCAGCAACAGTGGCGGCTCTCCCACCACACCTGCCGCCCACACCCTGTCGCATATTGTACATAGCGGCTCGTTCTGTTTCTTTGGGGGGAGTCCTTGGCTGAGTCTCTACTTACTGCGTGCTTCTCTAAGATCTGCCACCCCCCCACCCCCAGCCCCCTCTGTTCTTAGAGCGTGCATTGTCCTGCCGGGGGTCCGGCACAGACCCCTTTGTTCAGCCTGTTCCCGGTTTATATTCTGCTCTGTCCTCTTCGTTGTGATTGCTATGGGGGGGGGGGCGGAGAGGGTGGCCAGAGGGGAGAGAAGCCACTGGTCTGGCGGCCTTTGGCCACAGGGGGCCCTTTCTCTGTGCCTCTCCTCTCACCCAAAGAGCAGTTGTCTCTCCAGGGCTTGCCCACGCAGGCACAATGTTCCATTTGGCCACACATGTACAGGCAGGCAGGCAGGCACCCGCCCACCCACTCCAAAATGCAGGCTCTTTCAAGGCAGTAACTGCTTACGTGTAACCACCAAGGAAGACTTTTGCTGAATCAGAAAAGAGGGGACAGAATCAGAGACTGGGGGGCTTTCACACCACACCATTATCGTGCTGTGATCCCACCCCAGTTGCCATGGCTGCATTCTGTGGAAGCCTAGGGTCTGTACACTTCTCAGACAGAGGGCGGCTCTGGTTCCTCAGAAAGCTACCGACCCCAGGAGTCCAGGGGACGAGGCCACGGCAGTGAACAAGGAGTCGCGGTGCTCCAACTGTGCGGCACGCAAGAGCCCTCAATTGCTGGAGAGGGAGCAGAAATGCCTGCTGTTCTTCACGGAGCCAGCCTGACGGGGCTGAGGCCCTCCTGAACCGGGGAGGGGCATGAGCAATCTCCCCTCGCCCACTCCCTCTCGTGGCCCAGGATCTGTGAGAAAAGAGGAGAGACATGGGCCTGAATCCTGCTGGTGTCTTACACATGTGTCAGTTCCCCTAGAGAAACATTTGTCCAACAGGGAACACACACACACACACTGCATTTGTGGTTGCGGAAGGGGAGTTGTCTGCGGGATGTCTTTGCACTGGAGGCGGGTGGGACATTTGTCTCCAGATTTGGCAACGTGGGTCCCTGGGCTGCGTCGCCGTTCAGTACAAGGGTTGTGCAGCACAATTAATACACACTCCAGCTGGAGGGTTTGGGCCATTGTGGAAGTCAGTGGCGGACGGGTTGAGGGCTTTTGAGGGCTGACTCGGAGGGGCCCAGGTGGCCAGAGCCAGGAGAGGGCCAGGAGGAGGGGGTGTCCCTCTGTGGCTCCGAGCGGAGCCGTCACCCTTGCAGGGCGCTTGCGGGACCATCCCCGGGGGGTCCCCCCTCCTCAGCAGGAGGGACGAGGGGGCAGAACTTGGAGGCACGGGCAGGTCTTTGGGGCATTCCTGTGGTTGGGGGGCAGGGAGGGGGTGGGGTGGGGGTGGGAGGGAGGGAGGGACCCCTGTCTTTCGACTATCCCGCATCACTTTGTTGGGAGGCTTTTGTCAATACGCTCTTGTCCGTAGACCTGCTCGTGAGACTTCTTAGTGACCTACCGTAGACTTAGAAAGGGGGCAGGGGTGGGGTGGGATGGGAGGAGGAGGAGGAGGAAGAGGAGAGGGAGGACCATGCCTGAGTGTTTCTGTTACATACACTGTAATCCTGGCTAACCACTTTGCTAGCAGGAATATAGTAATGTAGTGCTTATTCTGTGAATAGTATGTATTTTTTAACACTGTACAGTATATAAACCCAGGTGAGTTTTTGAGTGGCAGGCATGCTCCGCGGGGGAACCGAAACCCAGAAACCCTTTTTCGGCTGTGAGCAATACCCACTTCGGGGGAGGGGGTTCTTCCAAGATCCGACGATAGTTCAACTTACAGCTTGTCGGCGGGCGGGCGGGGGGGGGGGGGGGAAAAAAAGGTTAAAAAAGAAAAATTTCCATTTTTGTAAAAATATATGTTTCCTGATTACCTCTTGCTAATAAATCTATTCTATCTCAGGGTAAACAAGGACTTTGGAAGTGCGCGCAGCCGCCCGTGCAAAAAGGGACGTGGAACGGGATGCGCCGTCTTAAGGCGGCGGGGCGGGGGAGGGCGCAAAGAGGGGGGCGGGGGAGGGGGAGGACTTTGCACCCAGGCGGCTCCGAAAGTCCCCGAGGACGCGGGGGGGAGTCCGGGGGCTACCGTGGGTCAGGCGGACGTGGGGCTCTGGGACAAGAGGGGCGGGTGGGGGGCGCGCGGGCTGAGCTCCTCTGAGGCAGGAGGGGCACAGCACGGCCACGCCCGCGCCGCCTCCCCGCTCTGGGCAGCCCCCTCCCCGATCGGTCCCGTCTGTTTCCGTCTGCAGAGGACTCCTTGTCTCCTTTCAAGAACGAAGACGCGAGAGGCTCCTTCCGGGAGGCGTCGCCGCCTCCCTTCTCTGGCGGAGCCCCCGCGACGTAAACCGGAGTCCGCTCCCCTTCTCCCGGGCGGGCAGGAAGGCGCCCCGCGTCCCGCCCGGAGGAGGCGGCGGCGGCGGAGGCGTCCTCGGCCGGCCCTCGGAACCGGCCCCCGCCCCCGCGGCGCTGCTCCTCGGCCGGGCAGGGCGGGCGGCGGGCGGGCTCTGGAGCGGCGGGGCGAGGCTTCCAGCGGCGGCCGCCTCCCCCGCCTCCGCCTCCCCGTCCCCGTCCTGGTCGGGCCGCCGCGCCTTCCTCCTCCTCCTCCTCCTCCTCCTCCTGCAAAGGCAGAGATGGGCGCTCTTCGGCGGGTCGGGCGGGCGCTCCCGCCGCTCTTGGCGGCCGCCTGGACCGCCTCCGCCCTGGGCTTCCTCTGCCTCGCCGGCGGCGTCGGAGGCGGTGTCGGGGCCCACCGCCCCGGTAGGGATCGCGCGGGAGGGGGGCCGGGAGGGAGGGAGGGAGGGAGGGAGGGAGGAGCGGGGCCCCGAGCCCGCCGTGGCGGCCCGCCCACTCCCGCCGTTCTTCTGGGGGGGGACGGGCAGGTAGAGGCGCGCCCGCCCGAAGGGGCCGCCGGGTCCCAGGCCGCCGCCGAGGGGGACCTGCCCGCCATGCCCGAGTCCCGGGAGGTCCGGCTCCCACGGCCAGGGGGGAACGGACGGGAGGGCCGGAGGGGGGCATTCTGACCGCGCCACGGGACGCTCGACGGACACACAGTTTCGTTTTCTCTCCTCGCAGAGGAACCGCTCTTCAAGGCCTGGATGTCTCAGGTAAAAAAACCGGGGGAGCGCTTTCGAGGCGCCCTCCCCAGCTCCCCCAGTCCCGGGGCCGCCCGAGAGATCTGGCCGCCTGAGGCCGGCGGGGGGCTCCTTACCCCCGCCCCCCGCATCCTGCAGGCCGGAGCTCCTCCAGCTGGTTCAGCGCCTTTGAAAATGGTTTCTAACCGCCCCCCCTTTCTTAAAAAAAGGATCGGGGTTTTTAAGGGAGGCGTTTTGTTCCCATCCGTGTTCCGCGCTGTCTCAGGGCCCTCTTTGGGAAACAGGAGAGATTTGCGCGAAAATCTGGCTCTGGACTGATGGCCGTCCGTTCGCTCTCTCGGCGGCAGCCCGCCCCGTCTTCCCGTCCCCGGCCGTGGCCCCGGCCGGTATTCGCTTTATTTGGTTACGCCCTGCCTTTGTTTCCTTCCCGGGGCCCATTTCGTGGTGTCCAAAAGGCAACCCCCCAATATTAAACGGGGAGGGGGATCTGCCGCCTCCCGCCGCCTGGGGTGCCCCCCTTTCCCGCTTCCCTCAGCGGTCCCTCCAGGGGATTCCCAGGGGACTTCCGGGATCGGGGGAGGGAGGGGGAGGAATGCCGCCCCCCTGCCCCGGGAGTTCCCCCGGCCCCATCCCCCCCGTCCGGAGAGGCGCAGCCCAGCCCAGGCGCCTGGAAGCCACGGGCCGTTTGATGGCTTGTTTGTGAACGAACTACAGTCGGCCCTCCCCATCCGCGAGTTTCTGCAACCCCTGCCCACCCACCCAGCTCAGGCTCTTCTTTTCCTTCTGGGGGAACCTTCCTCTCAGCAGCCCTTGAAGACCCCACCTCTGCTCCTCCTCCTCCTCCTCCTCGGATTGCAACCCAGTTTCTTAGGACCACAGACCCTCATCCATTGCCCCCCACCCCCCCAAGGAAGGAGATGGGCCAGAGAGAGAGAGGAAGTGCTGGGACCACCGTGCCAACCCACTCCCTTTCCCCCTCCTTTCCTTGACCTGGTTGGGGCCCTGGGTGCCCCTTCTCCCCACCGTGCCACAGCCCCCTTCCCATACGCATTTTGATATTTGTGTTTTTTCCACTTCTGCAGGGGTTCTGCACCCCTAGTCCTAGCAAATGGGGAGGGCCAACTGTATTCCAACCCTGCCTCTGTCATATGGTTAGCAGGGATGGCAAGGACTCCCCACTTCTCTGCTTGGTAGGGGTGGGTCTGGGGAGAGGAGTTCTCCCAGCAACACCATAGCGTTGGGAGCTATCCCTCTTTTCATCGCAGACATTTCAGGGTGCGCCTGGCCCTCTGTGGATAATTAAGACCCACTGGATTTACAAAAGACTTGCTCCTGGTGGAGGTGAAAAGGATTAGAACTAGTTATTTTATGGAGGTCTACAAAGCTCCCAGCATTTAAAAATATATGTGTATGTATGGATGTGTGGGAGGGGTATGTGTGTTCAGCATGTTCAGTGTATGTATGTATGTATATATATAATTGTTCTAAATTCTCCCCTTCAGAGCTGCACAACTGGAACTGAAATGGGTGCCTGGGAATGAAGGGGAATTCTGAGTGGGTTGGTTGCCGCTCAGTTGCCCGTGTGGGAGGAAGGGTGGGCCTTCTTCTCTTCTGTTGGGCGGGTGGGTGGACTTTCACTTCTGCATTTCCTTCCTCTCTCTCTCTCTGTCTCTCTCTTTTGCAGAATAACAAATGGTACAGCCGGGAGGATGAGTACCACCAGCGGTTCCAGATCTTCCTCAGCAACAAGCGCAGAATTGACAAGCACAACGCTGGCAATCACACTTTCCAGAGTAAGCGCTCTGCAGTGGAGAAACAGCCCTGCCGTTCCCCCATCTCTTCCTGCTAAAAGGAAATCCTGAAACCCACGAAAGCACCTGCTGCAATAAACAGGACATCCTGCAGGATGCTGCTTGGTTCTTCTGCCCCCCCACTCAACCCCTTCTCTCCTTTCTCCCCCTTTTTGTTAAGAAAAGACCAGGGCTCCCTGGGGGCCTCCTCCTCACTCCCTCCTCTTTCTGTTTCAGTGGGTCTGAACCAGTTTTCAGACATGACGTTTGCTGAATTCAGGAAAAAGTTTCTCTGGCAAGAACCCCAGGTAAACTCTGTGGCCATTTCCGCACAAGACTGTTATAGTGCTATTATTTCACTTTCAACATCCTATGGAATCCTGGGGTTTGCAGTTTTGGGCCAGCTGGCCCCTCCAGAAACTGCAAACCCCAGGATTCCATAGGATGTTGAAATAATAGCACTATAACAGTTTCATGTGGAAATCTTGTGTGTGTGTGTGTAAAATATTCAGAGGCCCTTCAGATGTGTTTGCTCAGAAGTAAGGCACATTTTGAGAGGCAGAGTCAAGTGGTTTGAGTGTTGGACTGCACATCCCAGACACGAGGGTCCAATTCCCCTTTGCTCGACCATGGATACCCACTGGTTGACCTTGGGCATGTCACACACTCTCAGCCTCAGAAAACTCCATGGTAGGTTCACCTTAGGGTCACCATAAGTCAGAAATGACTTGAAGGCACACAAGAACAACACACAGCAAGGCATGTTTAGATCAGCTGGGTGCAGTGCTAGTCTGAGGAGGATCCAGGAACAAATCCTTCTTTCTTCCTTTCCTTTTTATTTATTTCCACAATTTTATCATGAGATCTCGGGGTGGCAGATAAATCAGTATAAGCAATTTAATCAGTTCCAAATTAAAGTGAATGAGTAAGTTAAATGAGATAAACGTATACTAAGAATTCAGACATGCTAAAGGAGCTTTACAAGGCTGAAAGAGTTAAACCATGTGCGTGTTTAAAGGTAAACTATTCCTGCACAAGGGAAGATGGCTGAGGAAGGTGTGGGAAAGAGGGAGATGGAGAGATTCAGAAATATGTTTTTTGGCCAATGGGGTGTATAAAACTAAGATACCAAGTGAAAGCAACGTGATACAGATTTCAGTGGAAAGAGAGATGGGGGACTGAAAAATCCAAAGTCGATGCGGATGGAGCTCCTGTTATGTTCTGCCTCATTGTTCTGTTGGACCTGGGAGACTGAGGCAGACAGAGATCATGAGCCGTGTGTGTGGGGGGGGGGGCCCAGGTAGCCTCCTGGCTCCTTCTACCCCCCAGGAAGAAGGCTTCTCCTCAGCCAGGTGGGCCTGTGGGGAAGGATCTCGCCCGGATGCAGCTGCCAAGGGGCTCAGGGTCTTTCTCTCTGGTTGCCTTCAGAACTGCTCAGCCACCAGAGGGAACTTTATCCACCACCCGGGGCCGTATCCGAGTGCTATCGACTGGAGGAAGAAAGGGAACTTTGTGACGCCAGTCAAAGACCAGGTAGAGAACGAATCCCTGGGAGTTGGAGGTCTTGGGAGCCAGAGGGCTGATACGGGGAAAGTTTCAGATGCTTGGAGCTGCTAAGAGAATCCTGGTTACTTGCTTTCTTGAGGGCAATGGCCTATTCCGACTTCCTGCCTTGTCTTCCTATCTGGGTTGAAAGAGAGGGGTCTCCACTTCTCACCCGCTGCTTTTTCTCCCTCCCCTCCACCCAAGGGTCCCTGCGGCAGCTGCTGGACCTTTTCCACCACGGGCTGTTTGGAGTCGGCCATTGCCATTGCCACAGGCAAGCTCTTGGAACTGGTAAGGGTCTCCTAATTAAACTTGATATTTTCTTCCTTCTGTTATCCTATCTCTGTACATCTGTGGGAACATCTAGGCCACACCTGGGCAAAGAAATGAGTCCCTCGAGGCTAAGTCTTTGTGCTAAGAAATAAGTCCATTCTGAAGTCCTCCTTCAGAATGGTGCAGGGGAAGGAAAGAGGAAAACCATAGAGCCATAGAATTGGAAAGATACCAAGGGTAATCCAGTCCAACCCCTTTATAGCACTGTTGGAAATCCACCAATAAGCCACTCTTGCAAGGTGGGCCATTCAACCTTTGTTCAAAAAACTCCAACAAAGGAAAAAAAAAAACAGACCAACAACTTCAGAAAAAAAAGTAGCAGTAGAGGGAATCTGGTAACAGCAAGTGGTTTGCCTTAGCCAAAGCCTTTGTGGGTTTCACTTCCTCAGCAGTGCTGATGGAGGGCCACGTCCAAGGTGCTTAAGTACAGCTGCAAGGTCTTGGCAGTGGGGTCAGAGTGTGATGTTGTAGCAAAAAATAATGCAAAGTACAGAAGACACAGATACGCTGGCCTTACAGATGGGATTTCTCAGACGCTGGACAAGTTGGAGGCAGAGGGCTGGGGCAGGGAGGCTCAACCAGATGCGAGCTCCCTTGAGGGGAGAGGAAGTCGGGAGGAGGAGATGACTCTTTTGTGGATCTGCTGACCCCAGTTCTCCCCGCTCTCCCTCCATGCAGGCTGAGCAGCAACTGGTGGACTGTGCTCAAGCCTTCAACAACCACGGATGTAGCGGGTAAGCACATGGCGGGGAGCTTTCTGGCATTGAGGTCCTCCCTTGTGGGTCTCTCAGCCATCTTCCTCCACCCCCAGCCATCTTCTGCCTTAGCAGTGCTCTCTGACCCCCCACCCCTCCATACTCTGTCCTCCCCTCTCAGTTCCTCAGTTCCCATGGCGAAAGAGGAAGCGTGAGAACTGGGCTTTTGAGTCCTGGTGGGGGTGGTCCCAAAAAGAGTAAATTCACTGAATCAGTTGGATTCACCTGTATGTTGACTCACCATCGGTTCCATGGGTCTCCTCCAGTTGGGACCAACCCCCAGGATTCCTGTCTGGGGTTTTCAGAGACAGAGACATGATGCTCTGTTTCCCTATAAAAAGGAGGGGAGCAGGTGGGAGGAGGTCTGCTGGCACCTTTGAGACTGACCGATGCTCTCAGGAGCTTGTATCCCAGGTTTCAGCAGGTGCATTTCTTTGTTCACTTGCTTGTATCCTGACTTATATTGTTAGATCTCAGGGAGCAGTTTAAATTAATTTAAAAAAAAAATCTTACAACAGCACATACTACAAACATATTAGACAAACAAGCTGAAAGAGCTCAAAAGGTTAAATAAAAAGATAAAACCACATACATGTGCATTTTGGAAAACAGTCATTTTGGCCTGAAAGGCTATGATAGAAAGTGGATGCTGGAGGACAGTTGTTTCAGCTGAGTTATAGAGCGGTAAGGATTAGGATCAGAGTGTAATGGGATACTGAAGATGGTGGGTCATGGCGCTGGCCATTGGCCTTCAAAGGGCATGTCAGTTGCTACATCTCGCTCTGGCAGCCAGCTGGCGGGCCCTGAGGTGCTGAAGCTGACATCCTTCTTAGCCTGACATCTGTTCCTGTGACCCGAGAGACCTCTCAGAGGGGTGCGCTTTGTGGTGACGCTCCTTTTAGGTGAACCAGAGGGTGCAAAATTCATGACATCTGCAAGTTGGCCTGCCAAAGGTATCACCACAATGTGCGCTCTGGGTTTTGCTTTGTAGTGAGCACGGTCAACCCTGCATTTTTCCAAGGGGGATTGTTGCAGAAATCATGAGAACTGCAATAGGCCAAGAAACCGGTGTCTCCCTTCAGACCTCTGCCCCTGGGTTGGGGGTTTGTGCATATACAGGAGGTGCCTGTGGCTGTGTTACTGTTGTTGTTGCTCTTTCCTTCCCTCCCCAGGGGCCTCCCCAGCCAGGCTTTTGAATATATTCTGTACAACCGAGGGCTCATGGATGAGGATTCCTACCCTTACCGTGCAATGGTACTTTGCTTGTCTAACAACATGGCGTCGGGTGGGCGGGAGGCAGGTCCCCTTTTTCACACCATGGGCTCTAACGGGCCTTCCTGGTTTTATGCACAGAATGGCACCTGCAAATTCCAGCCTGAGAAGGCCGTCGCGTTCGTCAAAGATGTCATCAACATTACCCTGGTGAGCTCCTCTTCCTCCTCCGTCTCCGGCGGCTGCCGCTCCCCAGCCTGGGCCCTCTTTCTCGTGAAAGCAGGGAATCCCTTATAGCACAGCAGTTAATGGGGGCTCTGGGTGCTGTGGGGGGATGAATGGGAAGTGGTGGCAGCATCCACCCAACTCACAGCCAAACTGACTATGCACAGAGACCGCAAAGGGCACGAAAAGTTCCGAGTCTTTCCCAGTGCTGGCATTCTTGTCCTTCACCGTCAGAAGGCACATGCATGCCAAAAAGGCTCCTGGAGAATGAGTTTGTCTGATGTCAGGCCGTTTGGTCAGCAGCAAACTAGGGAGCGGGTTCAACGATTGACTTGCCATGGAGGTCTGTGGCCCTCAGAGGGCGCTCAGAGCCCAAGATTTCTGTTCTTCTCGCGCTTGCATGTGCAGGAACAAGATGATTTCTGTTTTCACAAGGGACACAAAAGAGTCACTGATCTTCCTGTCCAAGGTTTTACTAGTAAAGCTCCTCCTCTAGCAGGTGGGAGATTATTAAATATATGAATTTAAATAGTCTGGAAATCCTGCCCTCTCCAGAGCTTGGAAAAATTACCCTTTTGGACGCAGCTCCCTGAATCTCTCTGCTGGTGGCTCGGTTGCCTGGGAGATTCTGGGTTCTGTAGTTCAAAAGAATAACTTTTCCAAAGGCTGGCCATTGCTCCTTTCAGACACAGGTCAGTTTTTGCACACTCTTTTTTCTGGGCATTAACAGCCAGGCTTCCAGACTCCCTCACTGCTCTCTTGCCTCTTAAGAGTCCTTCCACGCTTGTTGCCAAGCCCAAGCTGTGCCTTGAATGCTAACATTTTTGGTTGTCTCCTTCCAGTATGATGAGCAGGGCATGGTGGAAGCTGTGGGGAGACACAATCCGGTGAGCTTTGCCTTTGAGGTGACAGAAGACTTCATGCACTACAAGCAGGGGGTTTATTCCAAGTAAGTATGGTAGATATGAAAGGATATGTATATAGAATATAGGACAAACACAGGGGAGCATGTCTGTGTGTGTGCATGTGTATCCTAGCAAACCAGTGCAATGGGGCTGCTGGCACTTTTCAGAGCACATAAGCCTTTGCACCACCCTGAGTGATATTTCAGGAGCAAAGAGTGAAAGTGAGGAATACTTAAGAAATTCACTTTGAATTTGCTGTCTTAAGAGGGCAGACTTAACTCAAAGGTGCACTAGCTGTAGGATTAGGCACAGGCTTCTTCAGGATTAGAAGCCTAATCTTCAGGATTAGGCACTGGCTTCTTCAGCCAATAGAAACCTTCTTGTGCCAATAGGTGTCAGGGAGGTGCCAACAGACCTGTCTGCCAGCAGAACTACTCTGCTGGCTAAAAAGAAGGGTGATAGAGAGGGGGTGGAGAAGCCGATTTACACTCGATCCAAAGCTCTTCTGGTCCAGGAAGATGGCCCTGGTGCTGATTCAGAGTTAGACCAGAGCAAAGAGAGTTATGACTTCCCCTAGGCTGGAAGGATCATAGAGTTGGAAATGACCCCAAGAGCCATCTAGCCCAGTCCCCTGCCCTGTGGAATCAACACCAAAGGCCACCCTAAGAGCTGGCCACTCAGCCTCTCTTTGAAGAGCTCCAGTGAAGGGGTGTTTGAATTCATCCCAGCTGCATCTGGCCTCGTACGTCTGCCCCACTGGCCCTCCCAGTCCTCTTATACTCCCTCTTTCAGTTCTGTCCATGGTTGATCAGCCACCAGGAAGATGAACTGGGGTGTCCTATACATGCTCCGCTATACGAGATCCTTTGCCATTTTCTTTCCGCAGCAGCCAGTGTGATAAAACCCCCGACAAAGTGAATCATGCTGTCCTGGCTGTGGGCTATGGAGAGCAGGGAGGCCTTCCCTACTGGATTGTCAAAAATTCTTGGGGGCCGCTTTGGGGCATGGATGGGTAAGAGCTTCTTCTCTAAAATTCTTTGCTTGATTGATTCTGCATCTTATTTGGGAGTGTTGGTTTTTTGCCCTGGGAAAGACAATAAAATTAGGGGCGAGCGGGTGGCAGTAGGACCAGAGGGAGATTGCATTTTACAGGTGGGCTGATTTATGCAAGGAAGCCACGTCTGCTGCCCTGGGTTTGCAAGATTTGAACAAGGTAGCTGGGGACCCTGGGGGCTCTTGGAGATCTTTCATTCAGAGGACCACCATAAGACTTGATGTCAAACAACAAGGACAAAATTGCTCTGTGACCCCCACCTAGTGGTTTCTTTTGGGGCTGACAGTCAAGGACTCAGGAAGACCCCTCAGAATCAAGCTGGCCAGAAACACTCGAGGTTTTCTTAATCACCATGAAATTCCCTCTCACTCCCTAAACAGCCCCCAAACTCCTGAGGTTCCCTGTGAGATCCCTGTGCCAAGGTGGGCTGATTGGGAAGAGGCGTGAGCTTCCCCAGCTGACTTGCTGTGGGGGCTGAGTCAAGGAGCGACAGAAAGTTTGGGGCAGAAGGTGGCTCCTGACCCAGCTGCTCTCCAAGGTGCTCTCCAAGGTGCTGCACAGATTTTCTTCAGGATGGGACTCAGTTTTGTTGGACAGTTCCTTCCAGTTCAAGTTGAGAGTAAAGCCCAGTGTGGTTCCACCGCTGCACGGACAGAGAAACCACCAGAAATTCCCGGGGGTCCTTGGTCCGGGGGGCACTGTCCTTGAAATTCCCACTTCTTATTCCTAAGGTGGATCAGGTGCATTTTTCCCTTTGGGTAACACCGCAGTATCAGTATAGTGTCAGCCCCGCAAGAGGAAGTGCCTGAGCCTGAGAATCTCTTGCCTCCCCTTGCAGATACTTCTACATCGAGCGCGGGAAGAACACGTGTGGCCTGGCAGACTGTGCATCCTACCCAGTCCCTCTCGTCTGAATCCAGCGGGGCTGGATTTTCTAACATGGCTGATTCTTCTTTCTTCTGCTCTCCCCACCCCTGCCTCCCTGAAACCACTTCCAAGGCTGCTGGGCTTCTGAGTTGCATCCCACCCACCCTCCCGCCTTTCAGCCTGAACCAGCAGATTCAAACTACAAGAGAAGGGATTCCACCTAAACATTGGGAAGACCTTCTCGAGAGTAAGAGCTGCTTGCCTGCCTGCCTGCCTGCCTGAGGAGGTGGCGGTGATGAAGGCTCCTACTTTGGGGGTCTTCAATCAGGGGCTGGCTGAGCAGTAACTGTATTCCTGCATGGCAGAAGGGGGTCAGACTGGACAGCCACCGCTTAAGTTTCTCTCATTCTACATGGCACCCCAGTAAGACCGCCACCCACTAGGTTTCAAGAGAGACTTCTGAGTTTTGGTATTTTAGGCTGCGCACCCACCTGTCCAAAAAGGACCCCCTCGCCCCAGGAACCTAATGCGCCCCCCGGAGAAAGAGAGAGAGATTTTTGTGCAGGCTGCGCCCTTCAGGCTTCCTTGTGAATAATCCACTTCTGACCGTGCGGCTGCCAGGCATTTGCGCACCACTTTGGAACAGGCCAGAGGTGGCTGGACTGCAGCTCCCAGCAGCCCGCCCTCCACCCCAGCCCTTGGCCCAGGGAAGGAAGGGGCGGTTGGCGGCCCGGCTGGCCCGGCAGCTCTTGGCTGGTCTCGGCTGCCCCTTGCGCGTTCGCCATTGTAACGATGATCGGCTCCAGTGCCAAGGGTTGCAAAGCTGAAGGGTGTTTTTTAAAACTTCTGGGCTTAAAGAAATAACCACTTGATTGCATTGGTATTCTTTGTGCCATTTCTGCACTAGCCTGTTGTAGTGTTACTATTCCACTTTCAACCTCCTATAGAATCCTGGGGTTTGCAGTTTAGAAACGGCAAAACCCAGGATTCCATAGGAGACTGAAACTGGAATAATAGCACTATTCCATGCTAGTGCAGAAAGCGGTTCAGCCTTGCTCCTAAATGGAGCTTGGGAAAAGCCCTCCTCCTTTTATTTTTGGGATTCTGCGGGGGGGGGGTACTAGAAGTCACAACCCATAAAAGGAACTTTCCCACCGCCCTGGCACTGCCCCTCCGCCCCCCTAATGGGGACCCAGCCCCACCCACCCACCCACCCACCCACTTCCACGACTAAATCATCCCTCCAGGATCAAATATTTTATCGTCTGTTCAGAATCAAATGTTTTATTATGGGTAATTTTTTTAAAAATATAGTTTTTATTTTCATTGAGAGAAAAATTATTTTTTCGTAATTAAGCTTGATTTTTTATTAATGACTAAAATGCTCCTATATTCAATTCTGCTGTCTGTTGCTTTCTCTAAACCATTTATTTTCATTGGGAAAAGAAATTATTTTTGTAACGAGATTCTAATTTTAAATGGCGAATTAAACATTTTCATTTATATATTCAAAAAAAGGGCTTAGTGTCTTCCTACGCCACCCTCTGACGCCCCTCCCCCGACGGTCAGGCCTCGTTATCTGCATAAATTAGCATAGGCAAATAACAGCCTGCGGAGAGGCCCCCAGGACCCGCCTATGCCCCCCCCATCTTCAGAATGGGTTCGTCCCCCGCACGTCGTCCTCTCTGTCCCTCCGGAAAGAATGGTACAGTCCGGCCTGTTATTTCCCCGCCTGCTGGGGCACCGGAAGTGCTCGGCAAACGCCATTTCCTTCACGCAAAGGAAGGCGGGAAAACGGGCAGCCAATAGGAAGCTCGCTCGCCTCAGAGGCGCCGAATGTGAAGCACCGGGCGGCGGCCGGGCAGGCGGGCAGGCGCGGGGCTTCGGGCCGGGAGACGAGGGCAGGTGGGCCGCGGGGGCGCCGGTGCGGCGACCGGGTCTCTCCGCGGGGGCTTGGCCGGGGGCGGCCGCCCTTTCCCGCGGCCGGCGGGCGGGCGGGAGGGAGGCAGCTGGCGGGCGGGCGGAGGCGTTGCCCTCCGGGGGCGGGAGGGCCGGCGGGCCGGCGGGGAGCCGAGCGGGAGCGAGGCGCCTCACCCTCTCCGGGGCGCTGGTTCTGGAGGCCCCCTCTGAGCGACGGGGGGACGCCGCAGGGATTCGTTCGGAAGGGCGGCCCAACCCTTGCCGACTGCGGCCCGGCTCAGCCCCGGCAGGCGCCTCCCTGGACGGGCGGCCTCCTCCCGCTCTCCGGCCCCTCCCCCGTGACCCGGCCCGAGCGGGCCCGCCTCAGCCTGGCCGTCCTCCTCCGGGACGGACAGAGCCCGGGCTCGGTGGGCCCCGCGGCCCGCCGGCATTTGTTTATCTTGGCCGCCCCGGTGTCCGCAGAGGGCGCGTCCGGGGCGAAACTTCGGGTGCGTGGTTTGCTTCCTTGCCCTTTCCTCGGCCAAGGCTTGCGTGGGTCCCCCCGCTCTGCGGGTGCCGGGCCTGATCTCCGGAAGAGGGAGGGGCCGGGCCGCCCCCGAGCGCCCCTTCCCACGGAGGGAGCCCGGCGAGCCCCTGGCCTTCTGCTTCCTCTGCAGAGGGAGGTGGGAAAGCGTTCCGCGCCGCCGGCCCTCTCAGACCTTCGCCCCCGGCCGCCTGCCGTCTGGGTCCGCGGGGACCGCCTCGGTTTCACCTGCCTTCTTCCCCGTCTCTCCTTTGAAAACAGGATGGCGGCTCTTCCCCAAAACAACCTTCAGAAGCAGCTGGAACTTTACTCGGCCAAAGGAGCCCTGAACAAGCTGGCGCTTCAGAAGCCCAAAGCCTCGTAAGTGATGGTTGGCGGTGGCTCAGCTTTTCAGCCTGTGCGCGCAAACCGGACTGGCCCCTGTTCTCCAGCCGTTGGGTCCCTGCTGCGCAACTATCGAAACGGCTTCAAAAATCACTTATCTTCCTCCTCCCTTCCTCTTAGGACGGACACCCTGGCTAGGCAATTTGTGGCCCTCCGGGTGTTGCTGGACTGCACTTCCTGTCATGCCTCGCTGTTGGGGGTAAGGCTGACGGGAGCTGTAGCTGCAGCATCTGGAAGGCCGTAGCTGCCCACCATTGGTTTGCGCTGTCTGTACTTTAGGTCTGCCAGCGCCTTTCCTACCTCTGTGCCAGTGGATGGTTCAGCAGATCACAGGGCTGGATGTCAACACAGCGGAGGAGCTGCTGCTGCGTTCACTCCCTCTGATGGCCTTAGCGCTGGGGCGGCTGGCAGCCAGAGTGAGGGGGGAGCACTCAGCTGGGGCTATAGTGAGGCGGGATGGGAAGGCAGGGGGCTGGCTTCTGCTGCCTCTGGCTTAAAATTGAATGGTTTAATTACAATAGAAATAAAAAAACATTCTGTGTGTGTGTTCATTGTCCAGCTGCATGTTGCTGTCTTAAGGCATTTTGGTCCCTCGTGAGCCAAGAAAAATAAGTCAAAGAAACAGGATGCCAAAGTAAATTTTTGTGTTATATATTTTGAAGGTCAATGACCAGAAGTCATTGTTAAACTGTTTGGTTTTTTAATATGCACATAGGGGATTTACATTCAGAAAGAAAACCACTTCTGATAACTGCAAAACCACGGAATGTTTAGGTGGAACAAAAAGTTTGCCTTTAAAGGAAAAAGATACCAACTCTTCCCTGAAAAAAACAAATATGTCTTTACCTGGCATTAAAGATACACAGACCAAAATCAATAACCTGTTTGGAGCAACACTGAAAGGACAAGAAGGAAAACAAAGTTATCCAAATGAGCTGTCCCTGAGTGTTTTGAATTGTCTCACATCTCCCGGGAAAGAAAGAGATGTGGGCAGCAAATTGGATGACCCAAAAGGAGACTGCAACTGTTCATACAGTTCAGTTATTAACATTGATGATGTTTGGGATGACATGGATGACTTTGAAATAGCTAGGCAACAAAAGAAATGCTCAAAATTACCTGCTTCGTATTCAGATGCTCTGCTTGTGAAAAACAGCAAGGCTCCAAAAAACCCTAGTCCCTTAACTAGCAAGCCCTCAGCGTCTCCAGCTGCAGGAAGAGACAGTCGAGTGTGCAATGAGGGTAGTGTTTACATTAAGATTTCTGATGATGAAGAAGAAGATGCTCCAGGAAGCCAGTCTGTCATTTGTCTTAACCCACCAACCAGCCACTGTGAAAGCCTTTTGGATGAAGATCCCCCAGCAGAGAAGCCTGTAGAAAGTCCCCTAGGTGACAAAAAGGAAGAGTATTTTGAAGGTGAGTAGTTTTCTTTTGTCCAGTTGATATTACAGATTAATGTATCAGGGATAAATTCTCAAGAGAGTAGCAATGCTGTGCTGTCACAAGAAAGCATCTTGGGGCTCTTAAGGTTTGTTTCACAGAATTGTGTTAGTCCTTATTTTATGAGATACATAGAAGTGAGTAGTGACAGAAGTGGCGATAGGAAATCCTGTAGCCTTGCAAACACATCCGGATATTTATTTATTTATTTGGCACCATCCTTCCTCTAAGGAGCATACCACAGAATACACAGGTTCACTTCCCCATCTCTCCTCAAGAGAAGTCTGTGAGATAGCTTCGGCTAAGGAAGAGGAGCTTCTACAGCGTCACTCAGTGAATTTTGTGGCTGAGTGGTGGTTTGAACCTAGTTCTCAGCAATCCAACATTGTCCATCATAATGTGGGTTGTAAATGCAGTCCCCAAACCATTTTGGAGAACTGTCCAGTCTGCGCTCCTTTCCATCTAACTCCAAGAAAGCTATTTCAGTGGTAAACCAGTGTCTTGTCAGTAATGGATTGTGTAAGGGCAGGCAGACTAAAGCCGAAACCAAACAATTCAGAGGTGCTCCTGGTCAGATTGAGGCAAATCAGAAAACAGGAATTTAACTTGTGCTGGGCGAGGTCTCACTGCCCCTGAAATCTCAGGTTTTTGGCATGAGTATATCCAAAACTATCTCCCGGTTTTACTTATTTGGAGCTGGGGTGGGGTTGGCAAGTAAAGTTTGAGAAAAACAGGAGATACATCTTTTTTCCGTTTGTAAAAAGTTACTTGATTGAATCTGTGAAACAGAATTATCATTTTTTAGTTAGTGAAATACTTTGGTTTTTTTGCTTCTCATTAAAGTACAGAATGATATGGGCTCGACGCTAAATGGAAGGCAGAAACAAGATGCTGTGTGGAATGACCCTGTGGCGTGCAGTGAATCTGAGACTGAAGACTATGTTGACTTCATACCCCCTTCCCCAGAGGAGGAGATCCCTTCTTCTGCATCTTCTTTTAAAAGCATGAGGTACGACAGAGGTGATCATCTTGTCTCTTAGGAGCCCTTGCCAAGTGTGGAGCAGGAGGTTTCCACAAGACCACCTTTAGGCTGCCAGTTCACCTAGCCAGAGCTCTTTTCATAAGTGAAGGTTCATAAGTTAGCGGGGGCAAGGCAGTGGACAAGCTGAGTAAGAAAAGTGTATTTTAAGATGATACTTCTTTTTCTTAGTTTTAGTCATATTTTCAAAGAAGCTGCTCTTGAGAAAACACAGTCTCCTGAAATACTGAAAAGCAACCTTCTTGGCTCTAAAGAAAGCAGTGGTGGAAGCAGCAAAGCACAGGAAGGTAAAATAACTCATTAGAAATGGTTTCAGCTGTTTTCTTTTGGTAGATGCAGCCACTCTTTGTTTTGTTTATGTACAGACTTGTTCGCATTCTTTGCAGTCAGCTGAGTTATAGCACTGAGTAGCAAATGCTTAAATTTCTTGTTGTATGACTGAGCATGGAAACTGTGATGTTTTCCCCCCGCCCCATTACAAATATATTTAAACGCCTGTGGAGTTGGTATGTAGTATTGGTAGATGTTTAGCAAATTTTACTGCTCTGTTGAGCAAGCTGTGCTGTTTAAGTTCCCAGATGATTCTGATGAAAAGTGTTCTATTACAGTATGATGTTACCTTTCAGGCAAACTCTTTCCTTTGGGACAGTCCCTTTACAGTGTGATGGAAGGCATCTGCAAGCTGGTGGATTCCATTCCAGAAAGGGAGCTCAAGTCTTTATCATGTGGGAGTGAGCTCATTCGGCACAGAGACTACAGGTCTGTGGCAAAGATTTCCCTGATTTAGAATGCGTTTGTGTGCTCTGTTTCTGTGAGGTGAACATGGCAAGGTTGTTCTTAGATTTCCCAGATTACAAGCCTGTCATGTCGGCTATGTTTCCTGACATAAGTTATGCATCCATGATTGTGCATAAAACATTATTGTATTAGAAAAGTATTGCTGTAGGTTATCTTCTTCGTGTTAGTTTATGGTAGTGAGCATTTAGTCAAGCTGTTAAAATAGTGAACTGGGTTAAGTGTTTTAAAGAAAAGCAATCAACTAGTGATATATTATGCATAGGCTGTAAATGTGGATTGCCATGTATTGCACATGAATGAAAGAGAGGCCTTGAGAGCAGGAGTCTGGTGATGGAAGGCTGTGTAAACAAATAACAAAACAGATGCATCAAATTAAGCAAACAAAGTATTTTAAGGGAACCACTGTTAAAGCACAATTTATAATAGTGGTCCCCTAACTGAATATAGTTCGAGGTTTCTCCATGGATTCCTTTGATGCCAGCCACTGACATGTTGCTGCTACAGCATAAGCTTTATTGGTGGTAAATGAGTGATAATGCAAAAGCTCCTACATGCTCGGTGATGAAAGAGTAAAAGAAATCCATGGTATGCTAACAGCCCTCATTCTTCTTTAATTCCAGAAAAAAACTGTTAAATAATCCCATTAATGGAAGTGGAAAGGACAAAAGCATATTGCTGGGTGTAAGCAACAGGCCTTATTCCAGGGATGATGGATCTCTGGATAGTGGTGTTTCCCTTCAGCTGGAAGAAGAAAATGCCGTTAGTCCTCCAGGGGCAACTTTTGCATCTAGACAGCCTTCCGTGAAACAATTTGATGTTGCTGAATACCAGTGCAACTTTCATTCTACCCCCACAATTGAACCTGCCACTCGAAACTCCAGCAGTGTTGGCCTGCCCAGCTTTTCAGGGAGTTCTGCTTTGGATAGCAATATCTCTCCCTTGGAAAACACATCATTGTTATTTTCCAAAAGAGGCTCCAGTGAAACAACCTGGTCTGAAAACTCAAAGATGGAATCAAGAGAGAAATCTTTTCTGGGTTCAAAGATGAATTCAACAGCTGCAAGTGCCAAGCACATTGATGAGAATTCTTTGGCAAATGGAGCTGTGAACTTCGATGATGATAATTTTGACATTGATGACTTGGATGAATTCGACAACATAGTAGATGTTTCAGGCGCAGAACAGCCTTCCAGAGCTCACTACCAGTCCGCCACCCCATTTCTGGAAAACAGCTTCCTCACAGCCAAGGGAAGGAATCATCTTTCAAATGCTGCTCTTCCCAAAACAAACCAGTGTGTGCCTGCCAGGACCAATTTGGGTAAATTATGCTAATTTTTTTTTTTCAATTTATCATTGGAAGTTTGTCATGCCAAGAAGCTATTGTGAAGCAAGCAATGGCTTAATTTGACATTTTGCTGAGTGTCTCTGATAGCTATGGAAATTTTTTCCCCATGCACTTAATTCATTGCCATAATGTAGTCACTGACACTGAGATGTTTATAATATTTCCCAGGAATTAAGATTTAAGCTCTTGGTATAGTGTAAAGGAGCCTTCCCCAAACTGCTCATTCCTCTGGATATGGGGGAACTACAACTCCCACCATCCAGCACAGTAAAGTCCTTGCTGACTGTGGATGGTGGGAGTTGTCCTGACCCATCCCAAGAGGTTGCTGAGTTTTGGGAGACTGCTGTAAGTTAATTGTGGTGGTGCGAGGGGGTGAATACTAATTTCTGCACAGTCACATCATAAGATTTGCTTTTCTCCTAGTCCCAATGGTTGAAAACCCATCTGCCAGAAATCCCTCCCTAGAGCTCTTCAGGGGCCTCTCATTTCCCCATTCCAATGAAATGATGAAAGTTTTTCACAAAAGATTTGGTCTGCACCACTTCCGAACAAACCAGCTGGAGGCCATCAATGCTGCTCTGCTGGGCAAAGACTGTTTCGTCTTGATGCCCACAGGTGAGTGATGGGGAAGATGCCTGCCATAGGTGGGGAGAGGGAGGCAGGGAGGGGGGCAGAGTGTGTGTGTGCGGAGGGCTACTCTAGTGCCATGTAGGATTTTTAAAGCCTTGAACAAAACAAGGAGAATCTATAGCGATGGGGGCTTCTGGGGGGGTCCTCTGAGGAGCTGACATACGGATCATTTACTTAGTGCTGGTTGTGCTCCAGGTGCCGTGCAGCGCATAGCTCCTTTTCCCAAAGGCTCCCAGTGTGTGTAAGTGCAGGAAAAACAGTGATGCAGGAACCTGAGATCAAAAGAGGAGTGAGGTGGAGGGGAGCTTAGAGAGGAGAGGGGAGGCAGAGGCCAGCTTTCTTCTTGGCCGTGTGGGGACCAGGGACAAAGGGCAATAAAAGATACATAATAAAATTGTAATTCTGTTGATATAAATCAAATATGTTGTCCAGCAAAACTTCACGTTTGAAAAAACAACCAAAATACACAAATAGATGCTTTGGTAGCAGAACTCTTCTTTATGACATGCTTGCTATATAGTAGTGATGGGACAGTATTAGAGAGCTAGTGCTGGAGTAACAGTTAGAGTGTTGGTCTAGGACTCTGGGACGCCGGGGTTTGAATCCCTGCTTGACCATGGAAGCCCTCTTTTGGCAAGCCCACCCTCTCAACCTCAGGGGAAGGCAGTGGCAAACCTCCTTGGAAGAAACCATACCAAGAAACTCCTAGGAGAAGTTAATTTGGAGCTGGGTTGGAGGCACAACAATGCATACAGTTACAGCAAATGGTGTGGTAAAAACCAAAAAACTATGTCAAATTTCCAACTGATTTTAAACTTGGCTTTAGAAACATTTGAGCTTTTGGACACCTTCTATTTATTTCATGTCTGCACTTCAGGGAAGTATTCCTGCTATTTATTTTTTAAAAAAATCCTTTTGCTCGGTTCTTTATTAGGAGGCGGCAAGAGCTTATGCTACCAGTTGCCAGCCTGCGTTTCAGTGGGAGTCACCATCGTAATTTCCCCCTTGAGGTCACTGATAGTGGATCAAGTTCAGAAGCTGACGTCAATGGATGTGAGTTCAAGTCCATGGCTTCCTGTTTTGTCTTTGCTAATGTATGTAAGGCCAAGGATGTGTTGGGCAGCGTCTGTATCTGCATCTGGCCTGACCCATTCTGCTCTCTGTCTGGAGATGTGACTTCCTGCGGATGAAAAAGTTGTACTCCCTGCAGAAGGATCTGTGTGCTGCACTGCTGCTTCAGGCTCACCCGGTGAAATTGGGCTTAGGTAATGATTCCACTTAGAACCTACGGAGAAAATCTGGAGTGCAAATTGCTGTTGTTCAGGAAGTGGTGTGCTCTTAGCTGCTTGAAGCTTTTGGCTCAGCTGGACCAAGAATCATTTCGTCCTTCACAGGCAGATTTGTATACTCTACCCAAAAGTAGGAAGGGTGTGCACGTGTGAGGACATACCAGCCAAATGAGAGCATGACTTCTGATACTGCATTCTCTACATATTGTGTTTGTGTGGAGGGGTGGGTTGTTACTTACTCTTTGTTAATTTCAGGGTGTATCATGAATGATGTGAAACGTGAAGATTTTCCTTTTGTCATAGATTCCTGCAACATCCCTTACGGGTGATAAGACTGATGCGGAAGCATCCAGAATCTACATGCAGCTGTCAAAGAAGGATCCCATTATCAAACTCCTCTATGTTACTCCAGAGAAGGTTCGTATAAGAGTGCAATGGGCAGTTAATATATATATATATATATATATATATATATATTTATTTATCAAGCATCTATTGCAGCTAATGTGCTTGGCTAGAAGGGAGCCAGGCTTCCATTCTTGCTGAGCCTTGAGGTTCCCTGGGTTGACTGAGAAGGCCGTTGTCTCTTTTTTGTCTTGTGGATGTGGGCAAAAGATGTAAGAATGAGGAGGAAATCTGCATGCTGAATGCTAGATGAGCAATCAAAAGTGTCTTTGCTGTGTATGAATGGGCAGTGGTGGTGGTGATGATGATGATCACCTAAAACAGGGGCAGGGAAAGTGGCCCTTCTGGGGTCCCTGGGTGGCCAGCGCAGCCTCCTGAATGCCCCTGTGTCTTCAGGTCTGCTCAAGTGGCCGGCTGATGTCAGCTCTGGAGAATCTGTACCAGCGGCAGCTGTTGGCCCGCTTTGTGATTGATGAAGCACACTGCGTCAGCCAGGTGAGCCCCTTTGGGCTGTTTCCCTCCCCTTTCCTACAGTGGGGAGGAGTTGTCTTGCCAGCTGGACCCTCATACTTAAGTGTGAGCAAATGACCTTTTCTTGTCCGTTTGTTTAATTTGACCAGTGGGGGCATGACTTTCGCCAAGACTACAAGCGGCTAAACATGCTTCGTAAGAAATTCAGCTCCGTCCCTATGATGGCTCTCACTGCCACTGCAAACCCCCGGGTGCAAAAGGACATCCTAAACCAGCTGGAGATGCTGAAGCCAGAGGTGTAAGTTTGCGGTAGGCCGAACAGTGTTTTGATGAAAATAAATCTCTTTTCCTGGGGAGTTTGGGGAAGGCAGAGGGCTGGTCTGACTTGCCTGTGAGTCTTTTGGTTTTGCTTCAGATTAGCTAAGACTTGCTATATAAGCATCCCTTAGAAATTAACTGCATGTTTTTAACTTTCTTTGTTGGTGATTTCTTTTTTCTTTTGATAGGTTTAGCATGAGCTTTAACAGACACAACTTGAAATATGATGTTTTGCCCAAAAAGCCAAAAAGCATTGCTTCGGACTGCTTGCAATGGATCAAAAAATACCACCCCTGTGAGTTAGCTCACTTTCTTCTTTGGGCAGCGTGTGTTCTTGTGAACTCAACTTTTTAAGTGCATGTCCACAAAACACTGAATTGAGTTCAGAGCATCCAAAGATACTTAACCTTTTGATATTGCTTAGTACAGAAGTGGAAATTGCTGAGGGGGTTTGCGAGAGTGTTTTCTGTTAAACATCTGAAACACGTACCACAAATGTCACTCATGGCAAAAGAATTATGAAGCCATCAGTGCACTGAACTAGGAGTCGGAGTCTCTGGTTCAAATCTGGCGCAGGCTGAAAACTTGCTAGGGGGCCCTGAAGCAATCACTATCTCTCAGGCAAGAATCTACTTCACAGCTTGGTTGTAAAGGGGAAACTGGAAGGGAGGAAGAAACTCTCGAGGGTCCTTGTTTGGTTACGCCACAAAAGGATGAGAGAGATCCCTGGCTGCTCCAACAAGCTCCTTCTGTCACAGACAGGATGGAGATGTAAACATAGGACTGATGTGAAATGGGAGCACTCCCAACATAATATGCATTTTGTGTGTTTTTAATCAGTGTTGTAAAAATTATGTTTTAAATGGATTGATGTTTAAAAGTAATGCTTTAGCTGTTTTATTTTAACTTATACTGTAAGCCCCTTTGAGTCCCATTTTGGCAGTATATAAATCAAGTAGAATAGAACACTGCCTACACTGAGGATTAACTTTGTGTTGAATGTTGAATGTCATCAGCTGTGCTTCGGGCTTGTTCTCTGTCCAGAAATTGGGTTAAAACGAAATTTAGAAGGTGGGGCACAAAGATGTTTGGAAGTGCTGCTAAAAGGCTTTACTGAGGACATTGAGTACTCCAGTCCCTATTTTACAGATGACTCTGGAATAATCTATTGCCTCTCACGTTATGAGTGTGACTCAGTTGCCAACAGTCTGAAGAGTGCCGGACTGTCTGCACTTGCATATCACGCTGGTCTCCCTGATGAAACTAGAGATGTTGTGCAGCACAAGTGGATTAATCAGGATGGATGCCAGGTAAAACGGATAAAACTTTAAAAGACTGAAAATAAAGCCAATGAGAGACAGCAGAGAATTAAAAGAAAGAGGCACTGACACAGATATAAATGTTTAGGACTGAACAGGAAAAAGCAAGGGGACATCCAGAACTGGCTGTGTATATGGGCCTTCAAGTTGCCTATCGACTTATGGTGACCCTATGAATTTTGTGGAGTTTTCTTAGACTTTGTTGCTTGGGGGGTGATGGTAAATAAAATGTGGAAGTAGCTAAAATAACTGGGGGGAAGATTGTTTTATTGAAGAATCTCTCCCTTGGTGGCTTTGAGGGCTCAGTTCTCAATTTGTTATCATTTTTTTTCTTAAAATGAGTGAGGTGCTTGTATGGGAACTTTGTTTATTAAATATCCTGCTTTCTCCCTCTAGGGGATCTAAGACAGCTTACAAATATATAAAAAACAGTGTATAGTTTTAAAAATTGTTATTATACAAGTTAAAGTAACTAAATAACAGCCGAAAACCCCAGAAGAGTTATTATGTTTTATAGCTTTAAACATAATAAAACATAATAAAAAAGATAACAATATCAGCCATTTGCCACATAAATGATAAGGCAAAAGCCAGCTTAAACAAAAAGGTATGAGCTTGCTGGGTGAAAGGAAAGGAAAGTGGGGGTTATCTGAATGTCTGGTAGGTGGGAATTCTACACTCTGGGAGCAGCAGCCAAGAAGGCTGTTTCCTGTGTCCTCAGCAGACATTCCTGAGATGGCGGTGGGACTGAGATCTTAAAAGTCAAGCAGGCTCCTACAAGCAGATAGGGTCTTTCAGATAGTGCCAACCCAAGCCGTAGAGGTCTCTTGAAGCAGTGGTTACGACTTTTAATCCTGGGAGGTTTTTATTCTGTTCCAGATCATATGTGCAACAATTGCTTTTGGAATGGGGATTGATAAGCCTGATGTGCGCTTTGTGATCCATGCGTCCCTCCCTAAGTCTATTGAAGGTTACTATCAGGAGTCTGGGAGAGCTGGGCGAGACGGAGAGATGTCCCACTGCTTGCTTTTCTACAGCTATAGCGACGTCACCAGACTGAGACGGCTCATTCTGAGTAAGCCTTGCTCCTTGCTCTCTCTCTGGTCTGAGGGCCAGGCTCCAGAAAGCATAAGTGTGGAATCTGAAGTGAGAGAAACATACTGGTTTAATGCTAATTTATAGATCCATTTTCATTGTGCAATGTTGTAATCATGCTTCCCCAGTCATAGCTAAAATGTGTAAATATTGCACTGCTATCTGACTTTTAATTTTTTAGGCTAACTGGTTGGGGCCCTGAAGTAAGCACGGAACACTACTTGATCCCAGGAGAGTAGGGTGCTGTATTTTTCTCAGATAATTCATTTTTTGTTTTGAGAACATAGCAATCTTATCTTGCAAAAAAAGAAGTGCACAATTTCTTTTATAACACCTTGCTTATTCCTCACTTCTGTTTATCACAACAGAAGGGTAGAAATCTAAAGCATAGGCTTGACTTGAACCTTTGGCCTCCTCCTCCTCCTCTTTTGCACATAGATAAATTGGGAGCATCCCTGCACTCTCTTCTTGTTCATATGAGGAATATTGAAAAGGCATGCCTGTTTCATTTTCAGTGGAAAAAGATGGTAACAGCCATACACGGCAGACTCATTTCAACAACCTCTACAGCATGGTCCATTACTGTGAGAATGTCATAGAGTGCCGGAGAATACAGCTGCTGGCCTACTTTGGGGAAACTGGCTTTAATTCTAAATTTTGTAAGGAACACCCAGAAGTAAGTTGTGACAACTGCTGTAAACAGCAGGTAAGTACATTCTGCTCAGTTGCATTCTCAGTTGTCTGTTGTCGACTTCAGGAATGTTAATTAGTGTATTTCCAAATAGGGGCTGGGCAGGGGCAATTTGAGGGTTGAAGAAACTTAATATAATTTGCAGGTGATGACTTCAGAGATCTTCTCTGGTGTCTCTAACTGGAAATCATTCCTTAATAATGCCAGTAGATTACATTATCAATCTAAAGCCTCTTGTGGTAGCTTAACAGAAGTAAATTGCCCTGTGTATTGTGAGTTTGAAAACGGTATCCAGAAGGGAACTGTTGCCTTGCAAATTGCCACTTTTTCTTATCAAAACTTTTTCTTAGGATTATAAACTGAAGAACGTGACTGAAGAAGTGAAAAACATTATTAAGTTTGTCCAGGAGCATTGTGGTGAAAAGGGATCAAGAAGGGTAGCAAGAAACACAGGGAGGTACACGCTCAATATGATGATTGACATTTTCTTGGGTAAGTTCCAGCACAAGTATGCAGGCAAACTACCTGTGTCCTCTCCCTCTCACAGCTCTGTTGTTGTGGCAGTTGGGACACTTGGGGGTGCTGGGAGCATAGCCTCTGAAGGCCTGCCAGGGGGGACACCATTGTGGATGTGTTCATTTTGGAGCCTGCAAGGACAGGGCTCTCAAGCTGCCTTCCTTCCTAATGTGTTGTGCATGTTTTGCAACAGGTACAAAAAGTGCCAAGATTCAGTCTGGTATATATAGCAGGGGAGCGGCCTACTCACGCCACAATGCAGAGCGACTCTTCAGAAAACTGGTGTTGGATAAGATTCTGGATGAAGAGCTTTATATCACCGCAAATGACCAAGCCGTAGCGTATGTTCAGGCTGGAGAAAGAGCCCATGCGGTGCTAAATGGCTCCTTGCAGGTGAGTTCTGGCTTCATTTGTCTATTTTTAGTCTTGCTCACCCTGTCTTACTGTCATCCTCCTCCTCCTCCTCTAGTATGGGTTGTGAATGTGGAACCACAGCAAAGTGAAGTTTGAAAATGACTGCAGATCATCTAAAAAAATGCAGAAAGAAGAATATCACCATTTTCCTCCCACAGTTGTCCTTGTCCATTTCCTCTTGCTTTCTCCCACCATAGCCTTGTGTCCTAGAGGAGGCAGCTGCCCTTCGAGTGACCTCTGACTGTGACCTTTCACTTCCTTCAGGTGGAGTTCTGCGAAACCGAAAGCGCCAGCAGCATTCGCAAGCAGAGGGCTTCAGTGACCAAGATATCTCAGCGGGAAGAGATGGTCAAAGAGTGCCTTTCAGAACTCACAGATGTCTGCAAAAACCTTGGGAAAGTGTTTAATGTCCATTACTTCAATATTTTTAACACTGCAACACTGAAAAGAATAGCAGGTAAGGTGGATCCCCGTGGAAAAATTATGGCACGTGGACAGAGAACCCTGGCTCCTGTAGCAGAACAACCAGCCTCTTCCCTCTCAAGGCAACAGATCATTTGCATAGAAAGCATACTGTAAACATCAGGGCAAATGATCATGAAATATATGCATCTCCCACTTTTCAGCCACCTGCTCTTTCAGTCAGTCTGACTTATACCCAAAAGCCATATATTCAAGATGTTGTCCGCTTTTTCATTATGTTTCCACAATGCTTTTTGTGACCGCAGGCTGTCCTTTTCTCTCAATTGACTCAGTGCCATCTTGTGGACAGTACTGTATATTGTAGAAGTCATTTCTTGTGTGTCTCTTGTACAGTATTTGTCTTTATATCATCATCATCATCATGATCTTTATTTATACCCTGCTTTTTTTCCCCAGGTTGGGGCTCAAAGCAATTTACAGATTAAAAAGAGGAATAGTTAAACATTCAAAAGTTAAAACATTAAATTAAACCATTGAAATTTGCTGAGAATGGCACACTCCCTGGCGCCTTTTTGCAGGTGTTTCAGTAAGGCCTTGATGGCTTACAGCTCAAGAGAAAGGGCCCTTTAATAACACACTGTATTATCTATATTGGTTGTATTTTTCCCCCTGTTTTAACTGACATGCTTCTAATTCTATTGATAGTTTAGTTATATTAAGTTACATATAATGTCTACATTTAGCTGTATCCTCTTTTAACTTTTATAAACTGCCTTGAATCCCAGGCTGGGGAAATAATATTTAATAATGATAAGGAGGAGGAGGAGGATTTTCAAATAAAAGAAGAAACATGCTTGCAAGTTCTTCATTTTTTCAGTAACAAAAAAGTTAATACCTGGACTTTTCCGCTTTTATCGCACAGCCATCACACCATTTTAAACGCCACTTCTTTTTTCTCTAGAGACTTTGTCTTCAGACCCAGAAGTCTTACTACAGATTGATGGTGTAACAGAAGACAAGTTAGAAAAGTATGGCGCAGAAATAACTGAAGTGATGCAGAAGTATTCTGAAAGGATATTGCCAGGTGGTGTATGACTTCAATTTCATCCTTAAATGCTAACATATATTTCAAATGTACAGTCTAACCTACTTCAAATGTTAATTTATCTGCACAGCCAGAAATCTGCAGAAGCACATGGGCAATCTCTTGTACAAAAATGTTATTTACATGGTTTGCATCGCTTCACTTGTGGTAGTGTTACCACCCACATCCACTGACATGATGGAAGCAACTCAAACCTGTGCTTTGGACAAGTTTTTTTAGACTAGTTTCCAGAATCCCCCAAATTAGCATGACCATTGGGCATGTTTGCTAGGAAGCAGTCTGGGAGTTGTAGCCAAAATTAGTGCTTCCAATGTCTGCTTAAATCCCACAAGGACATATTTTATGCAAACTAGCAAGAATGCTTTGTTTTGTTTTGGTAGCACCCATGCAGATAATCTCATAAGGAAAATGGTTTCTTAGGACTTTCTTGCCTTACATGGAAATGGACATTTCTGTACTAAGGGGAAAATGCTGTTAAGTTTCTGTCCTCTGTATGCACCTTCCAAGAATCCAATATTTGTGGTCTGTCTCCACAGAGGAGCATCAGCCTCTTCCATCCATAGAAGCTGTTACAAGAAATTACAGTACAGATGTGCCAGAAGAGGAGACATGCACAACATCTGCTTACTTCCAAAACAGAACCAGTAAGGGAAGAAAAAGGAAAAAGCCACAGTTCTTCAGAGAATCGAAGAAGAAAAAATCTGGGTCCGGAGGGCCCCCGTCTCATTCGAAGGGGTGCGTTGTTTTCTGATCTTAAAGTCTGTGTTGTTTTCTGGTCTTAAAGTCTGTGTCTCCTGTTTCCTAGCTACTAATTGGCACACCTCATAATTAAGCTTTCTTTATTTTATAATGAAAAAGTCCTGGTTGGGTTGGGAAGCGAACTGGCCTGAGAGTGGCATGGAGTTGGTTTAATCTTAAGCAGTTTTGGGCAGTGATAGGAAGTTGCACATGTCATGTTTGTCAGAGCATTAATGTAACGAGTATTTGCCTGTGTGCAAGGCTGAGCGAGCAGTGCTGAATGAGATGAACAAAAAACGCTCCTCCAGAAGAGAAGCGTGCAGGGAGAAGGGAGATACACTGGCTTCTAAGCGACAAGGCGCGGGAGCCTAGTGAGACACTGAACTCGGACTGCTGTCTGTGTAACAGATTTTCACTTTATCAAGGTGTGAATGCACGTTTAGTGAAAATGCAGAACAGAAGCCAAGGGTTCAGAATTCTTCTGCGGGGGCGGTCAAGTCATGTTTGTTTTTCGGAGCAGTAGTTTGGGTTGTTATCTGTGCGTGTTTCAATTGAACTAGTGACATTATACTTCCCTTTCATTTCTTAGGGGTTACAAAATCTACAAAAGGACACCCGGCAGCACTACGGGCCCTTCAGGAACTGGAAGGTGGCCAGGAATTATGGCACCCCCAAAGCCCCAAAGCAGGCAGTACCTTAAACCTTCTTACTCTCTTCTGTAACGCCCTTTCCATTGCCATGAACGTGGGACTTGCTGGTTTTTGTATCGTTATGTATACCGTGACTCATTCCTAAATGTTTTAATAAATGTATTTGGACCATACTGTAAGAAGTGTTCAGTGAGACCCCTTGTGCAAGCTGCCCTGTGACGGTGCCTGAAGGGTACCATGTAAATTCTCCGTTTGTGCCGTTGGGACGTAACAGCTCTGTGAGTTTCAAATCCTCTTCTGAACATTTTCCACACGGCTAGAATGCACAGAGGAGTGTCATGCTTTTAGGCAAAACCACTCTGGAACGTGCGGCGTCTTTTATTGGTTTGTGTCCCTAAAAGCTTCCGAGTGACACAGCGCGATGCAGTCAGGGTGAGGCTGTCTAGGAAACATTGCAAAAGATGTATCGACGTGGGTGTGGTTTAAATGGCATCACCTTTGAACTTTTGTTTAGGTAGAGCTTATAAAAAAACCTGGGAGCCGTACACTGAGGAGCTGCATAAAAGAGACAAAACGGTGACAGATTCATTCAAGGAAGAGCAATTTGAAGATGGCCCCGGTTTAAAAAAGTGAAGGATCCCGGCCGTCATACCCCGGTCCAGTTCTACTCAGAATGCTGGTCCAGGAACCCTCAGCTGCCAGCTCCTGGCCAGTTGCTGGAGAGAAAATGGTGCGCCGTGGGCACAGATATGGTGCTGCTCCCTGGCACATTGGGGGGGGAATAACTTCTGGTCCCCCATTTGAGACAGCTCGGGAGGCATGTCATAGTGCACAAATTTGGGTGAGTGAGGATTCCTGTTCTTCCTCCAAGCGACGCCTTGGGATGCTCACAGGCACCCGAAGGAGTGGCCAGAGCATCGTTTGGAGATGGCAAAGGGGGGCCGGACCCGGAGAAGAGCCCAGCGCTTCACCTGCTGGCGGGGTCCCCCGAGGGGCAGCCAAAGGCCCCGCTCCACCTGGAGCCGCCAGGGTGGGCCTCCGATCCCCTTCCGTCGGCTGGCGGACACCTGGGGAGCCGCTGCGTCCCCCGCCGGTTCTGCCAGGCCCGGAAGAGCCAGTGCTGCCGATGAGAAGTGCAGGCGTGTCAGGAGCACACGGGACGCGCGTGCCACCCGCGCACCTTCATCTGCAGGGATGCCTCTCAAAGGCGCTTCCGACAGGCGGGGGGGGCTCCATCTTCCCGGAGCAGCGCGGGCTCTCTCTCTCCCTCCCTCTGGGGAGGACCGGGCGGGGGAAGCGAGGGGGGCCGCCGAGGAGGGTCTCTCTCTCTCTCTCTCTCTCTCTCTCTCTCGCAGCCCGGCCGACCTCGCAGGGCTGTTGTGAGGGGGGAGGGAGGGAGCCGCCAGCGCCCCCGCGCGGAAGAGGGCCGGGACGCAGCCTCTCTTCCGGCCCGAGCCGGCGCTGCCCAGCAAGAGGGGGCGGCCGCGGCCCTTCCTCCTCTCCGCCTCCTCCTCCTCCTCCTCCCGGCGGGCCTTTCCCAAAAGGCCCCGGGGCTTGGGAAAGTTCCTTTTTCTGGACCAGCCAGCCCGGGGCGGGGCCCCTCGGCAGAAGCAGCTTCCGAGCCCGGCGGCGAGGGGGGAGGGGCGGCCCCCTTCCCGCCTTTTCGGCCCCGGCCCCGCCCCCCGAGGAGGAGGACGGGGAGGAGGGGGAGGGGAAGAGAGGGAGGAGGCCGCGCGCCGACGGGCGGGAAAGAAGGAAGGCAGGCGGGCGGGCGGGCCGGGCGAGGCGGCGGGATGGAGCCCGAGCGGGCGACGGAGGAGCCCTTCGCGGAGCGGCCGGCCGAGGCGGGGGCGGAGGTGAGGCGAGGCGGGGGCGCCCGTGTGCCTCAGGCCGGGCCGGGCGGCGTCGGGCGGCCTTCCCCGGGGCGTCGGCGGAGAGGCGCTCTGCCTGCGCTCAGGCGCACTCTCGTCGCGCGAGGGCCTCGGGAGGGGCCCCGGCTCTGGGGACGGGGCGGCGGCCCCTCAGCCTGGGGGCGGCCTTGCCGGGAAGAGCCCCGGGCGGCCAAGCAGGACTCCCTCACGGAGAGCCCCCCCGGAGGGGCGCCCTGCGCCTGAAGGGGCCGGGGGGGCCGGGGGGCCTTGGGAGATCCGGTTCGGCCCCCTCCGCCCGCTGGGAGGGGGGCCTCCGGGGGAGGGGTGGGCGGCCTCCGGGGGGTCCCGAGCTGCCCCGGGGGTCGCCGCTGGGCCCGAGGGGGTCTCCTGCCCAGGGCTGCGCCCCGGGGCCCCTGCGGGGAGGGGGGCCGGCCTTTGCGGGCGCCGGCAGGGGTCCCCTGTGGGGACGCGGCGGGCCACGTTGCCCCCTCTGGCCGCCCCTTTCCCGCCCCTCCTCCCCCCGCCCTTTCTGGGACCTTTCCTCGGGAAGGGGAAGGGACCCCAGCGGCGCCAGAGGGCTCGGCGGGCGCTGCCGGCGTGTCGGGGGCCGCGCGTCCCCCGGGGCCTCCGGATCCCGAGGGCCGGCTGACCCTTGTTGCCGGGGGCAGCCGGGAGGAGGTTCCTGGGCCGCTCTGGCTGGGAGCCCGGCCCGCTGTGCCCGCTGTGGGGTCTCTGCCCTTGAGAAGGGGGCGGGGGGGCCGGTTCACACTCCGGAGGCGCAGCGTGGAGGAACTTCTGTTAGGTTCGCTGGCCGCCCCTTCAGTGCGCTGTGCGGAGGGAGCTCGGGGAGGCTGCCTTTTTCAGCGGCAGCGTCCGGGATCCCCCCTCTGAGCGGGGAGTTGTTGGGTTTTGGGTTCTTAGACTCTCCCCTCGTCCCCCAGAAGAGTTCGTTTCCCCCGCTCCCTCCGGAGCCACAGAGACGCCACTTCAGATGCTTCTGTTGGCGGTTCCCACTTTTACATAACCCGCCAGCATCCTAGAGCTGTAAACACGTTTCACAACAAGCCAGGGCAAGGCGTTCAGTAACCATCTCCCTTCTCGCTCAGGAGAGAACTCCCGAAGGAAATCCAGCCCCGTCCCTGCTGGAAGGACATCTGAGAAGCAAGGCTTTGACAAACCAAGTGAGAATTCAGCTCACGCCGGTGGTGGTCCTCGGCAGCGGAGAGTGCAGGAAGCACTTGTCTCAGAAACGTTTGCTGGAACGGTTTTCCGGCTCTGAAGGTGCCGTGAGTGAAGCGCCAACAGCCAAGAAAGCCTGCGACCGCCCTCCCGGCCCCCGGGACAGCCTGGCAGCACCCGAGGCTTCTCCCGGCGCCCCCGCAGAGTCTCAGGAACGTTCCTCCGGTGGGGCGGACGCCTCCGACAGCGATGTGGAGAACGACGAGGATCCGGAGAGCAGCAGCGTCGGGAAGGATGTAAGTGCCAGTTGCTTGTTCTGAAAGGTCGTTTCCTAAATTGCAGACTTAGGATTTTCTGTTGAAAGGTACAGCTGAAAACATTCACAAAATAATCGCTTTTATTTGCTACAGGAGGACGATTCAGCGGAGCTGTCTGCTTATGAAAGGAAGAGGCTAAAGAACATAACAGAAAATGCTAATTTTTTTGCTTCCCTGAAATTGTTTGAGGTTAGTTGGAGTTTTTTTAAAAATTGTATTTAATATTGTTCTGCTAATTATGGCCGCTGCCTTATGTATATATAGGTGGTTAATGTTAAACATTATTATTGTTATTATTAATTACATAATATTTAATGTTCTGCTAATCTTGGTCTCTGACATATTTATAGGTGGTTAATTATGAAATCTAGCAATGCTTCAAAATGATCACACTAGAAGTAAAAATTACTTTGGAGGATAAAAGCCTGCTAAATTAAAGATCTTTGCCTAGCGCTTAGAAAAACAGTGGATGTTTTTAATTGTTTTTACCTTTTTCAGGTGAGAATTTCACAGGGATATTTGAATGAATACCCCCCATCCTTCCACAAAAAATGTTCTCAATTTCACCAGTAGTAAAATACAGTAAATTCAAAGGCATAGCTGTGTTAGGCCATTTCCACACTACAATGTTATAGTGCTGTTATTCGACTTTCAACATCCTATGGAACCCTGGGGTTTGCAGTTTAGGGAGGGACATCTTTGACCTCAGTAAACTACAAATCCCAGAATTCCACAGGATGTTGAAAGTGGTATAGCATTATAACAGTGTAGTGCGGAAATAGCCTTAGTCTGAATCAGTGTGCAAAGGGGTCTCAAAGGTAGCACCTTTGAGAGAAGAAAGTTGGCAGCATAAGCTTTCATGGACTGAAGTCTGCTTCATCAGATGCATGGAGCAAAGTGCCTAGAAACAGACTTTTGCAGCTGTGAAGGAGCAGGCGGCACATGTTGAATAGCCGTGGAAATGTAAAACTTGTGGGTATGGTGATAGAGTGACGAGTTCAGTTTCAACACTGGGGGACAAAGGCAGCAGGAAAGATGTGGCCTGAAGCCTTGGTGAGTAGATACCCAAAGGAATGGTGGAGGGAGTTGAATGTTGTGTAGTGCCAGCTGGGAACCAGAAAGGAGCTGTGATAAAATGGTTGCGAGAGCCCTTGGGAGGCTGGACTGTTAACTGGTGAAGTTGTATGAACTGGATAGATCTCACATAGCTCTCTTTCTCTTTCAAGTCAGCCGCAAGACTTCGTGAAATCACAACCAAAGGGCAGTCCCACGGGAGAAAAAGGTAAAAGCCCCTGCACGTTGAACCCTGGTTGTAGATTTTAGCTGCACTGCGTTTTGTCTTCACTGCTCTTACTTGTGGAAGTGTTTTAGTCTACTTGACTGATCACCACTGAAAACCAAACGCACAGGAGTCTCCCTGTGGGAACCGCTCTTGTCCTTTTTTGGTAAACAGCTTTGGGGTAATTGGTAAAGCAAAGGTTGTCTTCTAACTGAAGGCCCTCTGGCAGCCATTCTGTGTGGACTTCTTAGTAAAATACTCTCAAAGCATTTGCATCAATGATGTCATATTAATAATATTATATTGCAACAGTACTGTTGCTACATTCATTGATACTCTGTCTTTACCCCAATTATAGGATTCAAAGTGGTTTACAGATGATTAAAACCAATACGGGTTAAGAACTGTATAAAAGCAATATGTAGAAAAATACAAATACAAAGATGCAAAGATTTGTATTTCTTCTCAGTGCCATATTTATAAATGGCTAAAATTAAACAATGTGCAAGTATAAATACCCAAAGTATAAATACAAGGCGTGTTGCTTTTCTTGTTGTTTTGCCTTGTTTCTAAGCTGAACCTGTCGTGGGGTTTCCTTGGCAAGATTTGTTCAGAGGTTTTGCCGTTGCCCTTGTCCAAGGCGGTGACAGTGTGACTTGCCTAAGACCTCCTAGTGCATATATATACAAAACCAATGAAATAAAAATCAGCAAAGCTCACCACCATCAATCCAGAGGGAGGGAGGGAGGGCGTTCCAGTGTCTAGGAGGAGCCACCACAAAGTCCTGCTCCCTTGTTCTGGCTGCGGTTTTTTGGGCCAGTTGAAGTTTCTGAGCATTTTTCAAAGGCAGCCCCACTTAGAGCACATTACAGCAACCCAGACAAGAAGTAACCAAGGCGTGTGTTAACATGGCCAGGTTAGAGTTCTCCAGGAACAAGAGCAGACTGGTGAAGTAGCTTTAACTTTGCAAATGCATCCTTGATCACTTCTGAGACCTGGTCCTCCTGGCTCAGGGCTGGATCCAAGATTACACCCCAAATTGCAAACCTGCATCTCCAGAGGGAGTGTAACTCCATCCAGCACAGGCTGACTGTTCCCAGATCTGTCTTTCATCTGACCAGAGCACCTCTGCCTTGTCTGGTTTAATACCCAGCTTGAACATCCCCTTCTGGAGAAGAGTTTCCCCACTGTTTAGGGCCTGTCTTCTAAGAAGCAGAAACAGGGTTGCTGGGATCCAGGCTAACTGAGGAAAGCTCTGCTGACCTTCCATTTCTACCGCTGCCCCTCCCTTCTCTTTCTACCTTGACAGTTCTTTTTCACCATCTCCTCCAGTCTTTTGCTTATAAGGGCTATTTTTAAGATCAGGAAATGTTCTGGGCACCAGAGTTTGCCCTGTTGTGGGCAGTGATGGGGACCAAAGGTTGGTTGTGCCTTTTTCAGCTCTTCTTAAGCCTTGAATTTTTCATCAGATAAAAAAGATAGAGGTGGTGGCAGAGGGAAGACTAGCGGAGAAAGAAGAGAGACTTTTGAGGGAGATTCAGACGTGAGAGTTGACCTCTCTGGACCTGGTAACAGAAACAATGTCGTCTACCTGTTGCTGAGGGACCAGGCAGGAGGGTGCTCTTGCCCTTGTATCCCCCCCCCACTCCTGTAGGCTTCACATCCGGTGTCTGGGAGGTCGCTGTGGGAATGGGATGCCCGAGGCTATGAGCGTGGACTTGGCTCTGCTGCACCTCTGTTTTAGTAGAAGTTCCAGGTTCCAGTCTGGCAACTGCAGCGGGAAGGAGAGCTATTTGAAGCACTGTAAGGTCTTAGGGGAGAAACTGTGTTTCCTCTGTAGAGTTAAACCTTCAAAGGCGGGAACTGAGACAGCTTGTCGAAGATCCATGCGTTTGCAGAGAGTAGATCCCATGGGCCTTCCCTTGCCAGAGCCACAAGCACAGCCAGAACCGGTGGAAGAACATGTAAGCTGATAAGTATGAAGGCGGGGGTGCAGTTGGAAGTACTCCTGCACTGTTCTGCGTTTTGAAATTTGGGATTGTCTGGTGCTTTCTGATGTTGCAAGGGCCTTGGGCACGGGGACGGTGGTGAGATTTCTGCTGAGCTGTCCCCATGTGTGCTGGGTCAGGGACATGTACGGTTGGTTCAGAGAAGTCTCCCAGACCTAGATTTGCAGAAGAGAATAGGATGGCGCCCATAGGCATGGGGCTGTGGAAGCACACAGCTGCCCTGCTTGCTACTTAACCGTGCAGCATGATGATGGGCAAGAGACAAAGCAGGCCGCTGACCTCTGTGCTGTTTCCTCTCTTGAAAGCCCCTCTTGCCCCCTGGACCACTCCCAATGGTACCTGCAGATCAGGAGGAGGGAGCTGGACAGACCAAAGGACTTCTGGATACGTGGGCCAAAATAAGTCAGGTATCACTAGAGCTTAGTAACTTTGCTTTCAGGCAGTTTATGCAGTTTGCTGCCAGCACAGTTAAAGTCTTTTCTTATTCCAACTAACAATGCAGGTAGAGCCAAAGAAGATGGAGAAGACAGTGTGTAACTTGGAAAGGTAAACTTGCAAAAGTTTTATCTTTTTGCTTTTTAAAAAAAAATGCTTTTTGAGTTTTGTGGAGACCAATGTGATCATTTCTTTGGCTTAGCTATGAGGCTAGTCTGCGCAGAATGGTCCTCAGCGGAGACTCTGTAGCCAAAGTGGTCAGAAACCGGATTTACTCGGTGGCAGTCCATCCGTCTGAAAGCCGGACTTTGGTGGCAGCTGGAGACAAGTGGGGGCAGATCGGTCTCTGGGATTTGGTGAGCAACTTCCCACTCTGTTGTCTTTGGGTTTCCGTGGCTGAGCGGGGATTCAAACCCTGGTCTCGAGAGTCCTGGTCCAGTGCTCAGATCACTACAACACACTGACTCTTTCACTATTCATTCATGTGTTTGTTCATTGGCTTGTTTATGTGTCTTGATGGAGTTTATACTTCTGTCTTTCACCTCCAAAAAGGACTCTTTGAGTGCCTAACAAAGTTTTTTTTTTTTTTTTGAAAAAAACCCCCACAGTAATTAAGGCACCTTTACAACAGTCCTTAGGGCACATCAGAAGCATCTCTGGATTTTCAAGTTAGCAGGAGTTCAGGCAGAAGCTGAGGTCTCCCTGGGAATGTGCTATTGACTCTCACTCTTGGTCCAACTTGGTGAGAGTGAAAGGGCAAGACTTTTCCCCCTGATTGGTGTCCACGGAAATTGTATTGCAGAGATTGTCCAAGCCAGTAGTGCCTCTGCTGTGGCAGGTTTGGTGCACTGTGGTTCATTTGTGTCATGCCAGTTTCAAAATACCTTAGTAGGTTGTCTGTTCTCTTCCCAGCTCAATTCAGTGAGCTAGTTTTTATCTTTAAAACCTTAAGTGACTTAAGAGCCCAATGCCTGGAGGAACACCAGCTTTACCTGGAAATTATTCCTATTGGAATTCACATAAATATTGTAAGACATCTCAGTAACGTACACTATCTTTCATTATTTAGACATAAGAAAAAAGGGAAAAGGAGGCAGCACTGAAAACTGCCTCACAGCGGTGATTAGCTCAAATACATGGATTACAACTGGGGTGTCAAGTGTGAATAACATCATATTCATTCTCATTGCCCAGTTTGGCCTGCATTGCACCCATTAATTGTGTTAGAGGCAGTCCACTTCAACAAAGGAATTTGTATGTGTTTGTGGAAGGGACTGTTTTGAACCCTTTGTATGGGGTGTGTCCCTGTTCTGAAACTCAGGTGGATCTCCTCTTGTCAGTGGACAGACTGTTTTTATCCTCTGGCTTTTGGTCAGGGGAGGGCAAGCCCTTTGCTTCCTGCCTTAAGGTGTAGAAGAAAACTTGTGTTGGAAAGAATAATAGCTGCAAATATGTTGAGTGCTGTATCTTTTTGTACTTTTAGGACTGCAGATCGGAAGATGGAGTACATGCCTTTGTAATTCACAGCCAGCCCGTTAGCTGCATGTATTTTTCTCCATTCAATCCAGCTCATCTTCTTTCCCTTAGCCATGATGGCACCTTAAGATGTGGGGATGTAACCAGAACAGTCTTTGATGAGGTGAATACTGTGTGGCCATTGCAAGGCCTGATTAATGGTAACACTCTTTAGAGAATATAAGAGAATGTAGATGGTATACCAGTGTAAGAGTAATATGGGGTACTTTTTCTCCCAGAAACACTATGGTATTTTCTTTATTATGTTTTGTAGAGCAGTAGGGATTCACTGTGTCAAGTGGTATTTGATTTGGATCTTTCCATCCATAAGCTCTTGTTTTATTGCAGCTGCTGTTCCAAGATGGAGGAAAGAACGAAGGGGAGAAGTGCTCCCTCCCCTTTTTGGACGCTTGTGTCTGGCTCAGGAGGGACTGTGGTGTTAATTTAGGGTCCCTGCTCTGCCTTTGGATGCTCTTGAATTCAGTCCCTGGCATCACTAGGCTTTTTGTTTTGCAGTAGGTTGCTGGTGATAGGGAAGGCCATTTTTCACCTGAGACCTCACATGGGGCCATGTCTGCCAGAGTGCAAGGACTTGGTGGGCAGGCACAGAAAGTGGACCGACAGGCTTACCTGGCAAAAGCTAGCTCCCCACATTCCGAGCCTCGCCAGAACTTCTCAGCTGGAGAGAGAGGCACTTAGGTGCCCTGTCTCTCTGCAAGGCAGTTTGCTTTCTTCACTTCTCCTTGCTGTGTCTTACAACAGGGTGGCATCTGGAACATGTGATAGTAGGTTAGCACCATCACATTATGGAAGATGGATTGGTAGCACAGCTTTCAAGTACATTCAGACTAGGCACTCTGTTAGGCATGGCTTAGAGTAATCCTTTTTCTTATTCCCAGGTGTACAGAAATGAGGAGTACAGTCTTTCCTCATTTGACTTCCTGGACAGCGATGCCTCCACTTTGATAGTGGGAATGTGGGATGGGAAGCTGGCCGTAGTGGACCGGAGGACACCCGGAACTTCTCCAGAGCTCTCTGTGGACCTGAATTCTATGACAAGGACAGTCCATGTTCACCCAGTCAACAGCCAATATTTCATTGCTGCTGGAGCAAGGTAAGTGCAAATTGTGCCACAGGTGCTTCTTTTAGGGCCTAGGAATACAACGCTGGACAGTCAGGGGCCCTGCAGGAGTCAGGGAGTGGACAGGCACCTCCTTTCAGGACCAGAGTTGGGAGAATAGCAAGTGTTTATTTCATTTTATTCATGCTTGTATTTATAGGCTGCCTGTTAAAGCATAACCTCTTAACAATGTGATGTACAGGATAGTTTCGTGTTCAGAGAACAAGCTTAGAGGGTTTGAAAAGCTTTCTTGAGGAACACCAAAGAAAACAGCTGCACATCTTGGCAATTGGCAAGACTAAAGAACTGTTGGACCCATCTCTTTACTTACACCCCACCTTTTCTCTAAACTGAGGGTCTCATTGCTGTTTACAAAACAGAGGGAATTACAAATAGCCTATGCCCCTTTTTTTGTTCCACCGGGACAGGTTTGTCAGCAAGCTATTCCGTATACCCTTGATTATCATGTTTGCTTTCTATTATTTTTCCACTTAACTCTGTTTTTTAGTGCTTACTTTTTCTTTAATGATTCCCTGCATCTCCACTGTGCCCATATTTCCAGTTTAGTTTAATTTGCTGAAATTTATTTTAATGTGTTCCAGCACATTTACTTTTTAATGCTGTCTTCCCTCAAACCACCTCAGTTTGTTTTTTAGAAAAAAGACCTACGAGTTCTTCAAGCTCCCCCTTTCTCTCACCCAGGTTGCTCATCCCCAGAAAATAGATCTCCTGCTGTGGAGCTGACCTGCTCCAGCCTGTGGCGTGTGAGGTGGCATTAAACATGGGAGGGTGGGAGATACAAGTATCACATGCACAAGCCAGTAGAGCCGGCTGCCTGTGGCAGAAAGCAAGTAGGGAGGCTGCCCGCTCACTCCAAATCCATGCCGCCTCCTTGTAGTCCTCCAGAAGCAACCCCCCCATCCACCCTCCCAGGAACAGGGCTTTCCAGCCGAGGAGGCAGGAAATCTTAACCACTGCAGTCCAGATTCCAGAGTTTGAAATCCTCTGGAATGTCTTCCTTGTGAGTGAAGAAAAGGAACACTCCTGACAGGCCAGTGTTTGCCTCCACCTTGCAGGGATGTTGGTATCTATGATGTTCGGCACCTGAAGAAGAACGGGGCCAAGCCTGTGGTTTCTCTCGCTGGGCACACAAAGAGTGTTGCGTCGGCTTATTTCTCTCCCATCACTGGAAACAGAGTGCTGACGACTTGTGCTGACGATACACTGAGGTAGGTGTGTGAGAGCAGTGGCCAGAGGGAGGGCAGCAGGTTGGTAGCATTTTCAGCTTTTGTGAAGGTCTTTTTTTCTGGGCACAAAGTCAGCTTAAACAGTTTAGTATCGCGAGATAGAAAATTGGCTGTCAACAGAACTGGCTTTTAAGCAGATTTTGACACTGGCACAGCCTTGTGGCCTATTCTGTAAGGATCTAGGGTGAAGGGTGACCAAGCGATGCCAGTTAGACACTTTATTTTGGGGTGGTGTCGGTTCTGCCTTACGGTCTCTTTTTCGTCCACCCAGAAGATGCCTTGCTTTGTGTTTAGTGATACACACACGATTTTCACAAGATGACAGATAAATTTTATGGTCGTCCCCACTAACTAATCTGGTACGACCTGAGAAGTGTCTCTGATACCAGCAGAGGCATTCAGCTCTCTTGGGTGCAAACAGGGCTCCTTGCATGGAAGCCAGGATATACGGGAGATGAGAGAACCTACTGTATTCTGGCTGCAAGCTTTCCTGTTTTCTCCTGGGCAGGAAGAAAGTTGCCTTTCATTCCACAGAGCTAATTCTCATGCACTGTGGAAAGTATTTGATTAACATGAGTACTAATGCTTGCAGAGATGGCTCCTGTACCGCTGTGTGGGCAGGTAGCCACTTTGGCTGGGCTGGCTTGGGACTGTTGGTAGGCCAGTTTGCCAGGTTGCCCATTTGAAAGAAGTTGCCTACCTGAGCCCTTTCCCTGTAAAACAGCAGTTACAAGCTTAAGAGTTTGAAGTACTGATAATTTTCCCCAAAAACCTTATATCTGTCCTGGATTTGAATGATTAATGACAGGCTGCTGTTCTAGTTGTTTGGATAAATCTTAACTTTTCTTTTTGTGGGTTTCCCCCCGCTCCTTTTTGTGTTTTCATTCCAGGATCTTTGGAACCAAATGCTTATCATCTTTAGCCCCTATTCTCACAACTATCAGGTGAGTAAAGAAAACAGTTCTGGGCTGGCAAGACATGAGTTTGGTGCAGGTGATTCCCAGACTTGGTGAAAAGGAGTCAGTGGCCTACAGCATAATGATTTAGTAGGACCCAATGAATCAATACGTGCCCTACATGTGTTCCTTCCATTGTGGAGTTAATTCAGTGGATCGCCTGTAGTTGAGACTGAAACAACCAGATCGCTGCTGTTATTTGACCACGGCTGAATGGTTGAGCAAATACTAAGACCCCCTCGTCGAGCCAGTGTGGACTCTGACCTTGGGGGCCAGGGGTTGATTCCCTGCTTGGCCATGGAAACCCACATGGTGTCCTTGGGTGCGTCACACACTCTCAGCCCCAGAAAACCCTGTTAAAGGGTTGACTTTGGGTTGCCATAAGTCAGAAAACAAGGCATGGAATAACAACTAGTTCTGCAAAAACACTGTTTTCTCTTTTTCTGAATAGGCATAACAATAACACAGGACGATGGCTCACAAGATTCAGAGCTGTATGGGACCCAAAAAGGGATGACTGCTTTGTGGTGGGGAGTATGTCCCGACCGAGACAAATCCAGGCCTTTCGTGCCACGGGGGAGCTGGTGCACGCCTTCCTCAGTGAAGACCATCTTGGCTCTGTCTGTTCCATCCATGCCTGGCACCCAACCAGGTACATTTTAGTGGGTGGCAATTCCAGTGGGCGCCTCCATGTTTTCAAAGAATGAAAGAGAGTTAACAGTTTTTACAGGTATAAAAGAATACCGGCTCTTACACCAAGAGCAAAAGAATCTAGCTTGCTTTTTCGTTAAGGCTTATCCTTTGCCTCAGGTCAGTGCAGAGAAAATGCATTCAGCTCCAGACCTTAAAACGGTGTGGATTTTCTGTTGTGGGCATAAGGCCTGCCTAGGAAGGTAAGCTGGGGTTCTTGGGGGCGGGGGAGAATCCTAGCTTATGTATGAGCATTATGCTTGTGTGCGCTGTTGGATTGGTCCTGCCACAAACTGTGGGCCTCCTGTTCGCCATTTGTTTGTTGTGATGCCCAGACCCAGTCTGGTAGCTCTTCTGGCTGTCCAGAGCCATCAACCAAGAACGAACCCCGGCCCTGTGGCTCTGGCTTTTTAGGAGATGGATGAACAAGGCAGTTTCATTTTCAGGCCACACATGGAGAGTCCACAGCTTGTTTAGGGGAGCCTAGCAAGACCTGGCAAAACAGTGTGTTTTAAAATACTTACTTACTTACTGGCTGGATGTGCACAGTGGCTTTTCCCAAGGTTGTGCACAGTTGACACTGTGAAATGCAGAGGTTAGTTGCAAATATCAGTATCTTGAGATGGGAAAAGCAGTTTTCTTACATCTCAAGAACAGATATAAGACTTGGATTTATTTGACATTCACTGGCTTAATCATAAGTAGCATGTTAATAAAGCTTATGAGTGGCAAGGTGGAAAGCGCAGGGATGGCACCTTAGTGCAGGAAAAGGGTATTGTGGATCAGTTGGACAGGCCAGCCCTGTTCTCTCTGTTCTTCAAGGAATGCACTTTGAAAGCTGTGTAGCTTCATGTAATGGTGTGACAAAAAAATTATATGAGACCCTGTTATTACAATTTGATGGTGAACAATGTATTGCAGGTTTTATTTGCCTGTCCTTCGGGTTGTAAAAGCAGTTTCTGAAAGAGTTTGAAATAAAATTTCCACTGTAAAAGCTAGCTTTTTTTTTTAAAATATCTCGGTGGTCACTTCCCATCCCCCATCAATTTACTCAACAAATAATATTTTCATTGTAATTAAATATTTATTTAAATTTAAAAATACTTTTAATATGGCACCAATGATTTTAAACTAACTACAGGTTGAATATGTATAAAAGGGTACATTGAAGGAAAAATGTAACATACAGCATTTGGCACATGAAAGGTTAACACCTATATTAAGAAAACTAAAATTCACATTTTCAGGTAATTTACCTTCTACTGCGTAAAGATGCAGTACACTAGTCCTTATTACGAGTTTGTTTCCTCTGATACAGCAACCTATGAAAATCACCACAGTTTATACAAATAAGACCTGGAACAACTTAGTAAGTGAAACATGACTTACGTACAACATGGAGCAAAATAGGAAAGCCACTTTTCCAGTTGCTGTCTGGACAGGATGGACTGACTGCCTGGCGAAACAAGGGCACAGCTCACCAGGAGGCAGCCCGCCTGCCCAGCCCCAGCCCCGTGGGCACCGACGGGAGCGCCGGGAGAACGTCCTCCTGGATCAGGCCTGAGGCTCTTAAAAGTCAAGCGCAGTCCAAAATGGATTCGCCACCCTCAGTACTGATGTGTTGCCCGTCTTCCAAAGGAAGATGCTTTTGCACAGAACGGTTACAAATAGAATGGGGGAGGTCTGAGGCGTGTCAACACCACCAACAATTAAAACATGAAGTACTGCATTGTTATCTTGGGATGGAGAATATTAAATTAAGACTTTTCACTCACTGCATAGAAGCATCGTTTACTACAGACTGAGGTAGGAACACTACACTAGAAGTTTAATAACTTTGTCGCTGTGTTGCATAAAACAGTGTATGTCCTTGTAAAATCTATCCCTTAATCTTCTGGCAGGCATTCAGAAGTTTAATGTACCTGTAAAAGTTAAAGTGAAAGCCAAAATCTTTTTGACTTAATGGTTACTGTCTGGCAGTTGCAGGTAATGCCATTGAGACACCTGTATGCGCTTCCCTTGTGTGTGCAAATGTCACGGAATCCTTTCCAAGGTACCGCGTGCGTGCATGCATGTGTGCAAAGACGCACACACACAGGCACACACCCCAGTCTGAGTTTAGCAGTTCATTCTTTGCCAATACTCAATTGTATTGCTAATACTTGTTATTGTGCTCTTTTTCCAAATGATGCATGGCCGGCCGAGGGCGGAACAACTGAACTCGGAAAGGAAATCAGTGCTTGAGATCCACACGCCCTCCTTCGCACCCGTTCTGGCAGTGCTTCATTTCTGCGTGAACTCGAAGGGCATGTGTGCGTGTGGAAATAATGGTAGCATGGTCAGAGACAAGATCATGAAACCAGCCTCTTGAAGTATTTCTGATTAGATTCCCAGATGACTTGAAATCTCTCCCTGAGATGAAATAAAGCGCTGGCCAGTCTGATTTCATCCTCTTGTCCTGCTCGTGTGGAACCGGCCTCACCCCCTTTTTTATTGCTCCCGTTACAAACGAGCTGCTCTTGGGCAGGCTCTCAAGTAATACGAACCACCACGTCACAAGAGAACAGGAGAAGGTTTCTGAGTTCCCTTCAGTCTGGAGACAGTGTTGGTCAAATTGCCTTACTTGTTTCCATTTCAGAGTTGCTTCAACTTCTGCAATTTCTCTTCCCTGTATCATTTCAAGTGGCACAAGAAAAAACTTTTTTTCTCCCTCCAGAATCTATAAACAGGTTAGCATGATGCCTAGAGGCCATTCTAAAAAATACCATCTTTTGCATACCCATCACTTTGTACACCACCACACAATATGTACTCAATTCATAAAGTAAAAAAATAACAAAATAGCATTTTGTTCTTAAAATATAGGTTGAAACAAGTTCTTTTGCAGTAGAAAAACAAGTACAGCTTTCTGAGGCAAAATGTTTTTCAAAAGAACTCCAGATGATCACTAGTACAGTATGTATACAGCAAGGCTTGCTCAGATATAATCATCAATGACAGATATTTACGCTGCCTGTGTGCTAATGGTTGCATTATCTGAGGATAGAACTAAGAAAAATTCTGCATCTCTGGAATCCTAATGGTTAGAGGCTGAAATTCACAAAGAAAGAAGGAGAAAGGGGTGGGCTTGGGGGTCAGGGGAAAGAGAGATTTACACACCAACTGGCGACCTCATCCCATGCCTGCCTATTGCTTGAAAAGAAATGGAGATGCTGAGTGCTGGTTCCTCCATGTCAAAACCTTGTTTCTTCCCCCTTTTCCCCAAATGAAACTCCAAATTAAACCAGAAGTGGATGGGGTAAGATAGCCAATCACCACATTGTCAAATGACTGCATTTAAGGTGGTAGTGCTGTGCACAGTGGCAGTTTTAATAAAATAATAAAACCATAATATTAAAATTACAACTCAGTAGCACCATTACAAAAGCTCCTGCAGAAAGTAACAGCGATCTTCTTGAACTAGTGTCCCAGCTGGAGGCTGACATTTAACGCAATAACAGTAGTAATAAAATAAACTCTCTTTAGTTGAAGTTTTTGAAGTGAACACCTCTATGAAAGCTAAAATGAAACTTGAAGAGTGCAGAATAATTTAAAAGTTGGAAACCAGACCTGTTGCAGAAACTTCCAGGAAGAAGACCTGTAAAGAAATGGGTGTGTGTTTGAATCTGGCATGAGTCTATCTCCCTTTCTTCTGCTCGGAAACAACTCTCCTAGGTTGCAGTGTACTTTGATTCATGAAAGGAGGAGGAGGAGGAGGAGAACTTATTTTTATGTGCCGATGGTGCCACGATGTGTCCCATAATTTTCTGGGGACGGGTAGCAGGGATCTTCCACAATCCACCTGGCTAGTTACTAGGAGGAGTCCTGCCTTCAGGTGTCAATGAGCAGGCTGAACACGGAGCGGATTTTGCAGGCAAACCATCGCCTGAGGGGACAAAAGTATTGATAATGGAATTGTTCAAACTCGGGGGTCTGGCGAATATCACGGAAAAAGGCAATGTCAAGGTCAGACTCAGTAAGGATGATCAGGAGAAGGAGCAAAACAAAGAGGAGCCCGACTGTCACAAGGAGCAAACGGAGGACACTTAAAACAAACTTATTCACCTGTTCTGCTTGCGCTCCGCCACTGCGGCCCACGCCCTGGCACAAGGCCCGGAGCTCCCCTCCCAGCTCCTCCGCCTCCGCCACCATGGGGGTGTTGGCCTCAGACTCCTTTTCCTCCTCGATGCTGCAAGGGGCTCCGTTGATCTGCCGGGAGAGCAGCATCAGCTCCAGGCTGTGCTCCGCCACGGGCGTCGGAAGCACGCTGTCGGAAGGACTGTAGATCTCGTCCGAAATGATGGTCACGCGCTCGCTGCTTTCGGCCCGGATGGCTCGCGAGTGCGGCAGGAAGGCGTCGCCGTGGGAGGCTGACCGCACGGGAGTGGAGTGGGCGCTATCCCGCAAAGACTCCAGGCCTGGAGAAAGAGGAGACCCAAGTGAAGTAGGCACAGGGGCTGACTGCCTCAAAATGCAGCCACAGAAGTTGGTGGGCCATCTTACACCTTTCCGGGATTTGTAAATTTGGTGCATCACACAATTGAGGGGAATTAATCCTACCGGTATGAACTGGGAACAGAAAAACCTTATTCAGTGGGAATATAACTGGGCCAAATGTGAATTTGTGTTAGCACTCCATTTAAAGCTTGCCTTGGGGGCTCACGGTTTCTCGCCCACCCACTGCTCTATACATCGCGATTTCTCTGGCGTAGTAAGTAAGGATCTCCATTTGTGACAAGGACTTTCCTCGTATGAGTTTGCTGAGACCCTTTTGCGCATCCTTGACAGTGGGAGCTTGAGTGTTCCCATTTCGATTGGGGAAGCAAAGGAAGGGCGATGGTGAGCAGGGGTCTCGCTGGAGCTTCCTTTTGTGAATGCCAGGAGGCAGCTGGGCTGCAGTGGCAGCAGAGGGGTGAGGGAGGAACGGGGAGCAGCCGCAGCGCAGCAGCCTGTGAGACAGAGGGGCTGCCAGGCAGGGGCTTGGCATGAGTGTGAGAGAGAAGCTGTGGACAAATGGGCAGTTAAGAAGAAGATCGCAAGAAGACAAGGCACGCAGGGCAGTTAGAATAGATTCAGACCAGTGATTCACGCACGGAGAGCTACAGGCATCCTTAAGCAGAACAATTTGAAAAGCAATGTTATATACTGTGAGTAGTTTCAGATACAGTTTACGACAGAAAAGCAGCACACAAACAACCTGTTCGGATGCCTGACTTTTAAAGAACGGTGAGCGCTAAATTGGAATGGGTTCCCAGAAGAACAAAGGTGGCCGGGGTAGGGGAACAGAACCCTAGGAGCAAAGGCTGAAGAAAGAGGGTGTGTGTAGCCCCAAGGAGAGACGGCTAGGATCACCCTGAGTGGAAATGTGCCGTGCAAAAGAGAGCCAACATCCCCTTCTGCCCAGGGAGGCAGAATAAGAATTATCGGGGTTCAATTACAGAAGAGGAGGTTCTGGACAAACAAGAGGACAAGCATTTTAACAGCAGTTCTGGGGGCTAATTGGGGAGGGGTCATGCAGAGGTGAGCAGGCCATTTGTGGCAATGCTGTACCTGCAGGTTTGTCTCTGAGACCCCCCCGCACCTCCGTGAGCAACTGATCATATAAGAGGCCCTGTTCAGTTTTCAGAAGAAAAGGAGGAGGAGGACCGCAGCTGAAAGAGGTGTGGGAAGAGGAAGTTGTGGGGCCTGCATGCCAGGTGAGCACAAAAATTTGGCAGGCCACTGGCCAGCCTGTGGCATCAAGATGGAGTGGCTACAGCACCATTTGAATGAGGCCTCAGTCGCTTGGAGGAGTTGCTGTTCAGTGGAGCCACAAGAGGGGGAGCAGCTTTCGTTTATGGTGTTCTAGCGTTCCGGACATGGGCCTCCTCAAGGCAGAAGCCGAAAGGGCAACTTTAATATGTATTTTTCCCAACTGCTAGTCCCACCATTCCGCTCTTAGAGAGCAACTTGCTCATAGTGAGCTTGGTGCTGTAGCCCACCTTACCCCATTTTCTGTTAAGAATTTGTGTGGTTCGGGATGTGCAGGGAAAAAGAGTGACAATCCGGGCAGAGGGCTGTGAAGGGGCAAGAAGCCGCTGCAGCACCTCAGTCTCACCTTCCATGATAGAGATGTGCACAGCTCTCCTCCGGGTTCTGGGAACGCTGCTTAGCCGTGGCCCGTGAGTGATGGAAGGGCAGCTGCGGCTCGGAACCAGGCCTGCCCTATGGGAGAAGAAGCACAGACAACGGTGCTGGAAACGCAGCGCCCCAAAGCAGGCCCCCTCTGCTAGTGCCAGCCAAGGCCAGAAGACGGCCACTTGCAGAAAGCTCAAGCGTCCCAATGGCAAATGGCCCCCTGTTCGATTTGGCCACTGGCAGTCAATTGGCCCATGCGGAAAGCCCAGTCTCAGAGTTCCCTCTCCAAACAGAGGCCCTTGCTGGTCCCGGGAGCTGCATGTTGAGCCTCACCTGTGTATTTCTGGTGGTTCTCTCTTGATCTTGGCACTCGATTCCATCACTTCTTTTGCAACTCGGCCACTGAAGGAGATGGAAGAACAGAAAAGGTAACACAAGAACAGAACAGAGCTTCCCACAGCAAAATTCTACTGGCATATAGGTAAATCGAAGCATTGCTGGTTCTTTTTACAGAACTCCAATTTGGGAGGCACAGGCAACAAAAACAGCTCCCCCCTGCGCCAGCCTCAGTCCTGTGGCAGAGAGCACATTTCTCTCTCGCTTAGCAGCTCCCACAGACCTCTTGGGCAGGAGACTCCTGTGTTTGTAAAGAATAAGTTATATCTGCCATCCTAACTCCATCCATCTTGTTGCATCAGCTTGACTTGGATACAGAATCTGTGAATATAGAGGGGCAACTGCACAAAGGATTTTCCATAAATACTTCTCTAAACTCCGTACAGCCAAGGAAGTTGAAGAGATTCAGACCATTTCCACACTACACTGTTATAGTGCTATTATTCCACTTTCAACATCCTGTGAAATCCTGGGGTTTGCCGTTTAGGGAGGGGCACTGAGAATTCTCAGCCAGAGAGCTCATGGGCCTCAGTAAACTTAAAAAGTGAAAGTGATCTGATGACAATAGGTTTTGATAATTAATATAATTAATAGAGAAGTGTTTAGAACTAGATTTATAAAATGTATTGCTTCATTTTTTTAATAGATCATTATTTTTTAGATGAATACTCGTTAGTATAAAGTAATCTGTGATAAGTTAAGTAATTAATGACTTGAGTAATTAAGTAAGCAAAATAATAAATGGCAAGCAATAATTAATAATTAATTATTATGGGATACAATGCATGACTAGGTGTAAATATTTAAGTAATATGAACTGTTTGCAACAAGGGCAGGTACCAGTCTTAGTTACGTTTTGTTAGTATTTGTCTTAGTTACATGTGGACGTCTGTTTATATCTGTATGGAGCTCCAGTCATCCCTCCCCATTCGCTAGGGCTAGGGGTGCAGGACTCCTGCAAAAGTGGAAACATCGCAGAGATCCAAAGGTGTGTGCCTGTGGGAAGGGGGCTGAGGCACGGCAGGGCTTGCGGCAGCCACGGTCCCAGCCAGGTCAGGGAGAGGAGAGGGAAACGGAGGGTGGGCTGGCTTGAAGACCCTATACTCTCTCTTCATCATCTCCTTCCTTGGGTGTGGAGGAGGAGGGGGCGTCCAAGAAAACAGGAAGCTCCTTTAAGCTAATGCAGCTGAACCTAACGCGCCCGTTGCCCTTTGGGCCTGCCGAGGTTGGCAGGTCCAGTAGGACACCTGGTGTAACTGCTACTTACAGTCATCATTTACCTGTATCGGAACCGGCTCCCTTTGAAAAACAGGTTGCTGCTGGAAACGGTGCGGACTTGGCTGGACTTTTCCAGTCTGAAACAAGAGGCAGAGGCTGACCAGAGGCCCAGAACGAGAGAGCAAAACACACAGGCTGTGCGGACAAGGGGGGGGGTATGCTGCCCAGCGCCTGCCTGGGGGTGCAGGACCTGCCCAGGGACCCCTCGCGTTGGCACTCTCTGCTGCCAAGGAGGACAGTTCCCTCTCGGGAATGCCTTGATTCTCCCTGCAGGGGTGTCTCCCTTTTTCCTTTCCCTTTGCAAAGGGTGCCAAGTCAAAGCAAGGTAGCCACCTCCACCATTCACTGTGAGCATGTTACTGGAGTGTGTGTGTGTGTATGTGTGTATACACACCCTTCCTTAAGCATGCTGGGCATCTGTGCCCACTGCCACTGTGCCTGCTGTTCTGCCCAGACTTCAGCTCAATCAGCCACATAATTAGGTTACTCTCACCAACAAAAGAAGGCCCACAAACTGAATAGGAACAGTGAAGCACTAGTCTGTTCACAAAGATGCATAAAAAGATGAATTCACAGCCTTTCAGAAACAGTTCCAAAATTTCTGCCAAGGTCCTGTCGATACATATCTTTCAACCATTCGCATGGTGTTACCCGTAGTTGCTCACCAGGATAAATTAAGGAGTTAGCAGAAACGGGGGCTCTTGTGAAGGAAAAGAGTTTTACTATAAAACAGAGAACAGTCCCAAATAGGAATAGGACACAGGCACCAGCTATGCAGGTTTAAGTGCATTTGATTATTTATTTGAGGTACTCTTTTTGGGGGGGGGGGCACCACTTTCTGACCAGGCTTGCTTATGGATAAATGGCTGGGGGTGGGCAGTCTTAGCATTGACACTTCCCTGCGCTCCTAACTGCTGGGGGTGCCGGTACTTCCCAGGCTCCTTCACTGGGAGGATGGGGTCTTATAACTGGGACTGCTGGCTTTTTTGGTGTGTGCACCTACCCAGAGTCTAGCACTGTTACACTTGAGTAAGGCATGGACGCACCACAGAGCATCAGAAGCAAAACAGAGCTGTGCATTACAACTGTCTGTTTCAGGGAAATCCGTGAACAAAAGACCATTGGCCCTTGTTCTTATTCATCCAGAAAAGATAACAGAAGATTTGTAAAGCAGCGCACAAGCTGAGTTTCTTGCAGTTTAATTATTAAGAGAAACAGAAAAGGCTAATTTATATATATATATAAAAAAGAACAAACCATGTGGAGGTACCCAAGCCTGAGGTTTTGGGGATAGTCAGAGCTGATCCCCTGAAATACCTATTTATAAATTCTTTTCAGTATTCTTGAGCCTTTGTAGTTAGTGTAGGCGAGAGGAGGCAGCAATCCCAAGGCGGAATCTTGCCTTGTGAGACTGCCAAAAGGTACAGGGTGTCTGCAGATAAAAGGCCATTCAGAACAACTACTTTATAGATTGTGTATGGGAAGGAGTACCATGTACCCCCCCCGCTCCTTGCTTCTGAAACATGCCTTCTAGGTGGTTACCAGAATTCAGGGGGATTCTCCTACATTTCTGCTTCATTGTAAGCCCGTGGTGCACCTCAAGAGAGGGTGGCCCAAGGAGACAGGGAAGGGGGTCCCTGAGGGCACCCAGCTTCCTTTCCTGCCTGGTCTCTTTTCTGGATTTGGTTCTGTTTTTGTGAAGGAAGACGGGAGCCCTCCAGATCCCAAGCAAACCGTGCCCTTCCTGGCGTTCGCTGTCACACCGTGCATCAACAGGGGCCACTGTGAATTAAACGTGCCTTGGGACAGAATGCAGTTTGAGAGAATTTATCTTAATGCTTACTTATAGAAGGCTTGATTCTCAATCCCGCATTTCCAGAGGTGCTTGCAGGCTTCAGGAGTTGGAGCAAAATAGGTCAGAACAATTTTCTTTTCCTGCCCCGAAAAACAGACAAGGTCAGTTCAGAAGTTTGGTTCACACACAGCATGCTTGCTAAACTAGATTTAAATGCAAATACCCTTACAGCTTTCAGTATGAGGTTAAGGATTCCAGGCCACTTTGTGTGCTCACAGGGCTATGGATTTAGTTATTTAGTTAAAACCCAGGCTACGCAACCAGCAGCTTCATATACAAACTAAGCCCAGTGGCTGTCGGCAAAGATAGCATTGGCACACCAGAAAAGTCAAAATCATTTCCATCTGGGCAGTGTGGGAATATAAGGCTGCTGGGGGGCTTTTTCCACCAAAGCTTCTGCCTATTTTGTCCCTGCTACCAGAAACAAGGCCACCATTCAGCTCTGCAGAGGTCACCCCAGCAAAACTACATTTCCAAAGGCACCTGAACCCTAACACATCTCTGGCGTAGCCCTTCTGACTAAGACAGCACGCGTCCACCTTTGTGGGGACCGAACTCATGTCGCTTTGGACTGGAATGGTCAGCCAGAGGCTTAGTAAACGCAAGTGGAAAGGGGAAAAGGGAGAAGGACAGGAAGGAAGAAAGCCAGCCAAGCAATACCTTCATTTCTTGGCTCAGAGGTGTTTAAATAGGAGGCATCCAACCCTCCCAGCACCTTGCAGGGTATGGTGTATTTTTTGGATAGGTTTTAGGCAGAAATGGATCCAAGTTAGAGCACGGCTACTAAATATCTCTTTTTGGAGGAGAGGTAAAGATGGTTCCTGAGCTGTTCAGCAGAAGACACTCACCTCTTTCTGGCTTACATATAAATAGAATGTCTTGCCTTCGAATTTCATTTTTGACACTTCATTCCTACAAGAGAAAAAGCACTTTTGTAAACAGAGCAGGGGAACACACCTTCTGCCCCTTATCATTACAAATGCACAGCCTCCCCACTGTGTGGAATAGCTGCTGGCAAGATGCAGAAATTTAACCAAACCATTGCATGAAACGCAAAGTCAAGAAACAAAAAGTTTTAAAGGACAGCAGAGTTTCAAGTCCACATTTGCAATCCATCCAAAGTGTAACATGGTGAGAGAAGAGGACCCCCTGGCTCAAAACCAGTGGCTGAGAAGGGAGGGCAGTCTCAGCCTTTACTGTTGTTATATGCACGCGCGCACACACGCAACACACAGAGGATGAGTCTTAGCGGAAGGGTCCAGGCGCCAACTTGCCCTCTCTGTTTATATATAACACAGGGGTATATCGGGATGAGAATACCAAATGTACGGTAAGAGAACCACAATTAGCTGATGAGGCCAAAGTCAGAGATACAGCAAAAGAATGAGCCACAACGCAACCACGGCTAGAGCGGGGCCCGGGGAGGGGGGGATTCTCTTAGGCGACTGTGCCAATAACATGGACAATGCGGTTCAATGCAGACACATGTACAAAAAGAATACGCTGGCAGCGGGGAGGGGGCAACAAACTGAATATTTAGAGTACAGATTACATGGAACAGTCATGCAGCGTACTGACCGGGAAAGGGGGTTAGGGGTTTTTGTAGAAAAATCCTTGGAACCATCAGCCCAGTGTGTGGCTGCAGTAAAAAAGGCAAACAGGAAACTGGGGTACATCAACAGCGGGATACAACACAAAGCAAGAGAAGCTACACTAACTGAGCATTGCAGGGACCAGATCGCAGCTCGGCGTTTGCCCGGTGGGGTGGGGAGGGGGAGGGAGCCAGTCCACCCACTCCTCCAGATGAAACATTGCCACAGAGAGGGGTCAGGTCCCTGGCAGGATTTGAGAAAAGAGCTGCACTCTTTCCTCTCCCCGTAAAGGCGGTGGAGAATCACTGAGCAAGGAGGAGCCAGGCAGACTTTTGGGCAAGGGCCCACACACTGTGTTTCCTTGCATCCGGTTTTAGGAAGATGATGGGAAGGAGAAGTCTGTTTCTGCTTGGGACCATTCTAATATTAGTTAATGGTCATGGTTTGGATCCCAAGCAGAGAGTGATTCTCCAAGGCATGAGTGCTAAGAGGTAAACCATCTACCTTGCATGGGTAAAAACGGACTGTTGCAAAGCATTCTGCATATTCCAGAGAAAGTTGAGACATTTGGCCACAGTTTTGCTAAATATGATGACTGCCAGAGAAAGTCGCCCCTTCCACTAACGGCCCAGTCCAATCCACTGCTTTGGAAGCAAGGGCGTACATACACTGGACTGCCTGGGCTTCCATATGGGCAGAAATTGGGCCCCGATGGGCAAATAACTCCTGCTGTGGAAAAGCCCCTTGGCAACTTCAAAACAAAGGGGGGAAAGTTACAGGGGTCTGAACCCGGTCCCAACATCAGCTCTAAAATTGGTAGGGGCTAACTTAGAGAAACATGCCGTGCTCTTAAGAAGCAGAATGCAAGCCCCACCCTCTGCCAAAACATCCAGTGACGAAACGGCACCATCACACTATTTATGTCAACCTCAAGCATCAGCCTCAAGCTCTCAGAGCTGTTATCCCAGTGACGGGGTTGATCAGGCACAAGTCTGGCTCCAAAGCCTACATCCCAAGCTCTGCGTGCCAAGTGTTGCTCTAAGGATTTTCCCGGCACCCAAAACCCACCGCTTGGGTTCCAGGGCTTCCCACAAATGTCCCCAACGGTGGGCCCGAGAAGAGTGCCAGAGGACTGATTGGATGGCTCTGCGGCAAAAGGGTTTAATCATTTACTTTAAGTGCCTTTAATCCCGCCTTCCCAATTTTAAAAAATAAAACGTATTAGTTAGGAGGCAGTTTGGGGCTGCTGGGGTGGCTTTTGACCTGGGCCACTCCTTCCCTTCTACGGCTGCTTTCAATATTGCTCCTTGCGGTCTTCCAGTCCAAGCGCTCCAGGGAAGCACAGCAGAGATTTTTCAGCCGGCTGATGACTCCTGACTCCAACTGGCTGCTCTCAACAGCTTCTGACAGATGTGGCTTCAGTGGCTTTATTGTGGTTTTACTGGTTGTTTTTTAGTGCTTTTAATCGGTAGTTTTATTTATTGTACGCTTCTCCTTGGTTATTTTTAGAGAAAAATGGTATATAATCCTCCCTAGGCACTTCAGTTCATGAGCAAAACATCTATCAGTCAGACTTCTGGGAAGTTCACAGAACAGTTAGAACTGGCCATGGATGGTTTTTGCGTAGGCGTCGACACGTACACCCAGACTGTCAGTAAATGCAAAAAGATCACCCCACCTTTGAGCTTCAGTGAACCCCCTCCTCCTTTTAGAAGGGGGATGCAGAGCTGTAGCAGAGGGGAGGGAGCAATGGGGGCATGGATTTCAACCCCCACAAGAATTCTGCCCTTCCAGTGGAATTTTCCTTCAGTCCTCAGGTTTCTAGCACTGCCATCATTTAAAACTTCGAGTTGAGCACGTTTAGGCGTCCAAAGAAAATGAGCAGCAGGCAAAGTGATACCAAACAAACAAAATCAAGCACAGCAAACAGGAGATTTCTAGGTGTGAGTGACTTTCAATCTCTCTCTCTCTGTGCAATCCTAGAAATGTGGGGACTGAAGGGTAATTTCACTGGGGAGGGGGGCAGAATCCTTATTGGGGGGGCAAAGTTCTCCTCCCTCTCTCTCAGCAAAAGCTACATCCCAGGGAGGACGGCCCGAGAGGTCCAGTGCCCTGGCTACGTCTCTCCAAGGCCTCCTAACTATGCTGATCCTGCCCCCCCCCGCCAGCGTGACTGCACTGGGGCTGCCCAGGCAGCGCAGGGTGTCAGCCTGTTTCCCCACAGGTCTCTCCCCCCAGTGTTCAGAGCTGCCTTCAGGGGCCCTTGGCAGAGCAGCTCTGGGCACTGGCTGCTTGTTCCTGGGAAGACTCCCTCCCTCTCTCTGCAGCCTCAGGGCCTTCTGCCCCATCAGCCAACCTGCTACAAACCCTCTGCTGCTCCTCCTCCTCCTCCAGCCTCATAGAGTTCTACCTCTCTTAGTTAGCTGCTCAAGCTCCCATTCATTAATGAAGCTGATAAACAGTTTACGTGGACAGACGGGTGGCCTTGGAAGAGAGTTTGGCTGCTGAGATGGGTCCCCAGCATTTCATGCTCTTACAAGACCTGGGCTCCAGAAGGATCAGCTACCCCAATCCCGGTGGGAGGGGGCAAAGGCCCTCAGGTCTCCTGCCACGCGCGTACAGTTCACAAAGCCCGAAGCCCGCAGCAAGGAGCGTCAGGAGCAAAGCAAGGGCAAAACTATCATGGGGACAGCTGCCCCCCGCATTCTGACACCATGGTGGCTTCCTGCCCCCCAAATCAGGGGCCTCACTCAGCCCAGGGGTTCCCAGCCTTTCTCCAGATGTTGGGACGTCTGCTTCCAGTCTCCCTGACCATCTGTCCTGCTCACCGGGGGCTTCTGGCCAACCGGACATCTAACAGTGCCGAGAAGACCCAAGATGGAGAACCCCTGATTCAGCCCATGGTGGGGAAGTCGGGCCCATCGGTCTGCTGTCTTGCTAAGTACCCGGACCCCTTCCCACAGGAGGCAGTGGCCTCAGCTGCACCGCTGGTCCCACCCAGGGCAGACTCATGGAATTCATTTCTGAGTGGCAAGTAAATCCCGTTGATCCAACAAGTCTACTCTAGCAGGGACTAGCAACTGGATTTTGGTGTGTGCTCCCCTAAAAGAGCAGAACGCTCCCTCCACACCGACTCTGGGAGGCCAGGTCCTTTCCCAGTTCCCAAGGCTCCCCAAGCTTCCTTTCTGAGAAAAGCAGCCCAGTGCTTGGCCGGGGCACCAGGAGGCGGCACAAGAGCCGGATCTCAGGCTAGGCTCTGCTCACTCAAGAGAAAAGCGAGCAGGGAGCTGTGATGTACAGGGCAGCCCTGCGCTCACGAAATGAGGAAGAGAGGTTTCAAAGCTTTGTCCAGGAACACCAAAGAAAACAGCGGCACCCTTGCCAGCTGCCAGGACTAAAGAAGCGCTGGACGCACATCACCTTAGAAGCTGGAACACTTCCAATTAGCAACACTGGCATTCTGTCTGACAGGTAACCACAGCAGCTCCTCTCCTCCCATTCTCACACTTGGCTTGCCAACCGTCCGAACTGGCAGCCGTGCCTGTTTACTTTCTTATCACAAGTCACTACCATAATGTTTCCATGTTCCCAGCATGCTGTCTCTCAGCTGATCCCATCGTCCCCTCACAGCACAGTAAAGCCTCTCTAAGCATCAAGGCAAGGCAAAAGGATGGCAGGGAGAGCAAAGCCAAGAGAGGCTGAGGAGGTGGGCTGCTTGTAATGGAGAGAAAAGGGATGGGGGCGCAGAGAAAATGCAGGGGCGCAACTTCTCTCCCTGCTTCAAAGGGAGCAACGCCTGCCGCAATGGGCTATTCTATAGTCATCACAAAGTGGGCAGAGAGCGGAGGGAGGGAGGGTGCCCCCCGCACTATCCCAAAGTGATGCCACTGCCACCCCCTCCCCTCGCCACCCAGCGTGTCAGCCCCAAAACTCACCACTTGATGAAGTGAACTCGCTTGTTTCCTTGCAGGACAACAAACCCAAAGGGGGTGAAGGCCAGGAAGGCGGCATTCCCCGACACATCCTGCAAGACAGCAAGAGCGCCTCGTTAGAGGCGGCCACGCAGGGAACGCAGCTGCCCCACCCTTGCGCTTTAGGCCTTGAGAACATCCTCCCTCACCACCCATCCATAGGTACCCTGACTCACCAGCAAAAAGGCTCTCCAAACCCTCACCACCACCAGAAACACACACCACAATTCCCCTCCCACTGGCTGTAAACGGCTTTAGAGAGGTTAATCATAACTTGCTAAGCTGCTTCCCCCCCCCCATTACAGTCTTTGATGCATAGCTCTTGCTTGTTCCAGTGCTGGGGAAAAGTAACTTGTTTTGCTTGTTGTGCTGCTCCTTACTTTTTCGATTGCTATGTGTTACTTTTTTGAAGAGGCCATAAACCCATGAACGAGAGGAAGAACAGTGTCCAGAAGGTACCAAAGAAAGGAACAGAAAATACTGGACAATGAAGAAGCATCAGGCAGGAATTAAAAAGGAAAGGAGAAGAACGGCCAAAAAGGAAAAATGAAGAAGACCGTACATAGAAATAAAAATGGGCCCATGCTCCAAGGTGCAGCTTCCCCACAAGGCTGCAAACATGGCAGTGAGGAGACGGGTGAGGAGGGGGCTGGGAGGGGGTGGCGTTCCTGCCGAAAGAACAGGCAAGTTCTAGAGGTTGTCAAATACACAGCTGTGCAGGTGCAAAAGGACTCTTGTGTGTGAGTCAAGAGACCACAAAGAAGAAGGTGGCATTTCATCAGTTCTCTGGCTTAGCTGGTTCCACTATTTATAAGGTGTAGATTCTTGGGAGTTTTTCCTCTCGGTAGGTCTTCCTGTTTTTCAAATGTCTTTTTTTTTCCTTTTTAAAGGCTCCAGCTGTGAGAGTTGTGAGCTTTCCAAATCCTGTGTTGTGAGAGAGATGGAAGGATAGTGAGATTGCCTTGGGTGCAAAGTTGGGTTGGAGAGCTGAAGATGCTGACGGGAGGTGTAGAACAGCTGCCCTGACCTAACAGCTCCAGAGAAGCTGGGCTATGCAATGCCTGCCATTCCCCATGGCCACGTGCCCTTCATGAGTTGCCCTGGTTTTGTTTATCTCACATAAGCTACTGGGGAAGCCATTCTGGCTGACGCGTGGCCTATTTTGTATGTTGAAATGCAATTTAAAAAGCCAGGAAAGATCTGGAATGCTGCTGCTGCGTACCTTGCATGGATGTGGGTCAACCCCATACGTTTCCAAAGTCTGGGCTTTCCTCAAAAAATTTAGTTCTGACATTGCTGGTGTCTGACCACTGGAAGAGAGAAAAATGGGGATAAGCATGACCGTCTGCTTAAATGAAAATATTCCCAGTTCAGAGATGTCAGTTTACAAAAGGAAGATATCCTAGCAAGACAATGATCCTACAGAACCAAAACAGATGCCATCCCTGTTGAATGTCTGCCTGTTGTACAGCTGCATGGTACAAAGTGGAAGCTGGCAGTCCTTCAGGAATACAGTATCCCTGTTACAACTATAAGGCAATTACTTATCAGAACATGTATGTTTAAGTCCTTGTTACTCAAGTCATGGTGGCAGGTTTGTGTGTGGGGGGGGGATTTAGTCCCAGAGGTAAATCTAGAGTAGCCAGAAGCTCTGTTTGTTCTGTTTGGCAGGAATGTCAGAGAGTTCCAGGGAACAGAGAGGGAGTTTAAATGTCCTGCCCCAAGGAACATCAGTACTGATATCTACCGGAAAGTTATCTGAGCTTTCCTGCTACCTGTCTGCCCAGTTTTGAACAATACCAAAGTCCAGACTCTTTCCTTTCAGATCTGCCAAGCAACAAACAGCAGCTGCTCCCCGGGCCACGCTGGTCAGGGAAAGGAGCCTTTCGGCCCCAGTGGTGGCTTGAGGCCCCCCTCAGCCTGCGGAGCTCGTGCTGGGTGTTTCTTGTGAATGTTCACGGTGCGTCTATGCACAGAGCACCCTGCAGTGCAAGGGGGGAGACCCAACACAAAGGCAGCACTCACCTGAGCTCAACTTTGTGGATTTCTGCAATCTTCCTTTCCAGCTTCTCTGAATGTTTGGGGAAAAACTGGAACTTGGAGCTGTACCCCTCGGGGTGCTTCCCGGGGTCATAGTCGCCAATCTCCGCTGAAAGAAGAAAAAAAGAGAAATGTGTGTGTGTGTGTGAGAGAGAGAGAGAGAGAGAGATCAGCCATGACGATTTGACTGTGTGTAAGAGGCTGGCAAAGGCTTCCAGTTTGCCTGGCTGCATGCTGGATAAACCATAGCTTCCCTCCTTCTTGACTTGTGCCTTGGTTGGCACTGGGGCTCCCAGATGTGAAGGCAAAGAAGAGAAGTGACTTCTTCAAACCTCTTCTCTAAAATCTTACAAGTCAGCTTAAGCTGTTCCTGTTATGCTCCAACATTTTAAGCACTGCAGAACGGCAGAGGGTGGCGATTGGTTTAAGTTGGCAAGCAGCGGACAGTTTAATTGGCCCTAGCTGCCAGCTGATGGGCAGGAGGGATGTGTGTGCCAGGCTGAAGATGGGGAGCATCAGTTCTAATTTCCGCTGGGGAAGCTGGGGTGGCCTGGAAGCGGGACTCCCCTTCCCCCAGTTCTGCCCGCCCTCAGTGGGGTGGCATTTCTATCCACAGTCGAAGATGTGCAATTGCAGTAGCTACATTGAAAAGCAAGTTTACCCTGAAGGATGTAGGCAGCTAACAGCGCGGCATCAGACGTCTTGCACAGGAGGCGGCCATGATAAAGGTCTCTTTTGATCTGCAAGAAGACGAGATACCTGACAAGGAAACCACAGCAAAGGGGATTAGTGCCTTTCATTCCAGCCCTAGCCTTGCTAAGCTGAGACAAATCTTCTCCCCGCTTTGTCCACCGGCCACCCCACCTTTTGTGCAGAAGGCTGGCACTGGCTGTTCCCTAAGGCCAAGCCTCTAGGCAGGGCTGGATGCACAATGGTGAGTAAGAGGCAGCATTCTCCCTCTGTGCCCCAAAGTGCCAAGCCACATGGCAGTGGCCAGACGAGGAACCCGGGAGCCCAGAGCCAGGCCTTTCCTGCCCCTCTTTCCCTCTTTGCTTGATCTGCCCAACTTTTTCCAAGGGCAGATCAAACAACCCCCTTTCTGCCCAAATCAACTCATTCATCTGCAGATTAAGATCCTGGTCCTTGGCCAACCCTGGTGAGTTGGTGTTCCCTCAGACCACTGCAACATGGAAGCAGGTACTGATGCGGGTTTTCTGCAAAATGAAGAGCTTGTCCACATCTTCCGTAAACAGAAATCATCCTATTTGGTTGTATTGACCTAAAAACAGCCTCTACCAGTTCAAAAACAACCCAATCTATACTGCAGCTGGCGATTTCATTGCACAAACATCTCAGCAAGGGTGAGGTCATGGATCAGTGTGTCTCCTCCTTCCTGATCTGCTTCATTTCCTGACTCTCCAACCCACAAGAAATAGGGGTGACCTAAATTAGCTTACAGACATGGGAGCTAAAATTAGATTTGCTCCTGTTTTAAATCTTCGGCCGCTAAGGGCTAAAAACTGCTTGGTTGTGAGGATGTGAGTCCTGCTGCTTCTCCTGCTGCTGCCGCAAATTCTCTTTACCTGCGCCAGGGAGATAACGCGGCCAGTGGCAAGGAAGCTGCCAGATCAAAGAGAAGCCAGATTACCAAAGCGCCAGTTCAGGGCCCGCCTGCCTCTGGATGGCCAGTGACTCTGTCTCTTCCTTCGCATTCCAGGACTGCAAAGCCTTCTTCTGATGACCGTAAGTGCTCAGGTCCCCAGTGTCTCCCATGAATAAATTTCCAGCTAGGATTTCAATCTGCCTTATAATCTTTGAGAACTGTCAAGGCATTGACCCCTGAGTGTTCCTGATTAGCATATTGCATGCAAGCTGAATGCCAGAGACAGAGGCTGTTTCACTGGCCATTGCACATTTAAATTCAGGCCTCGCGGGTGCACAACAGAGCAGTCGCTGGAGCTGCTGCTTAGCATGAAATCTGCAAAGCAAATGAGATGGCTCTGAGGGTGATGCGCCTCCCTGGGATCCATACCTCAGCTGAACTGCTGACTCTTGGGAGAACCAGGTTCTACAGGGCTGCAAAGGAAGCCCCGGAACCAAGCTGCCAGCAACCGGATTTGCACCAAAGCCAGCAGGTGACAAGAAAAAGTGGAAGAACCACAGAACTGTAGAATCAGAGCATCCCTCAGGATCATCCAGTCCAACTCTCTTCTGGCAGCTCGGTCCTCCCCGACAGAGGGGGCCATTCAGCCTCTCCTTAAACACCTCTAACAAAGGTTGCAAAGGACCCGGATTTCTGTATGAGCAGCCAAGAAACGCCTGGGCCCTCTGGGCAGCTGCGTCTGCATTACAAAGAGCTGGAAACTGCCCCTTCCCTCTGTTGCCAATCTCGCATCTGCTGGACTGCCTCCTCCCCTCCAGGGGAAAGAAATACACTCCCTGCCCACAAGAATCACTGCCTTTTGCCCAAACACGTTCCCACTGCCAAAGAGCAGAAGCGATGCAGACTGTCAAAAAACCACCCGTGACTGGATGCCCACTTCTGGTTTGGAATTAAAAAATGGGTGTTTTTCGATTTTGCAGGTGAGGGCCAGAAACCTATTTCAGTGGTGAATCGATGCGTCCGGAGGGTTTTGGTTTAGGAACAGTGGGAGCCCAGTCCAATGCCAGCTGGCATCCCCAAAACTTCACAAACTTGTGTCACCTCTCAACACTGGGCTATGGCTCTCGGGCATTTAAATACTGGATGAGAAGAGCCAAGGACGGCCAGGTGAACCAGAGCCGAGTAAGAAGAGACTGACATTTCCCCTCATGGGTCCCCCGGCAGACAGCAAGGAGGGGTGGTACGTGTATGTCTCTATGTTTGTACGGGGGCAGGGAGACGGTTCTGCACCACCTATTTTATGGTCAGTTCTGCTCACCTCCATCAGAAAGAAAGTTGGTTCTTTCTTTTAAAGACTGCAATCATTTTGGGAGAGGACGCTGGGGTCTGGGGCCCAGAAGCAGCTCCACCAAACAAGATCTTTTTGCAAGATCATTTTGGCAAGTCAGCAGCTTGCTGAGGAAGACAACAATTCACACAAATGTAGCAGCCCAATTTTTGGAAAATTCAGGCATCCACTGTGGTCTCCTAGCCAAGACTAGACAACTACATGACAGGATGCTCCAGCTCTGGATTTCAGCCTTCATAAAGGAACTGGATTCTACTATGGACAAGACTCGTTCCAACACTATGATTCTAGGACTCTCTCTGAAATGCATTTCCAGATTCAAAGTACCTTGAGAAACCATTCTGTTTGGAAGGGGAAAGCAGACAGCCTGAGGACTCTTTCCCCAGAGGATGGGAAGTTTGCTTTTTCAGACCACATCTCCCAAGGATTCTGGAGTTGCAGTCCAAGAACTGCTTCTTCCCCTAATTACCCATAAAGATACCAAGCTCCATCTGTCCAGACGTGGTTGAAAGACCGTTAAGATGTCCACACTGCATGATTCACCCGGGGGAAGCAGCTTATTTATCAAGACTGGAGAGCAGCTCGGTTCCTCTGGAGTGCCGGGCAGGGCTATTCCCCTGCCCAAATCATCTGAGGTCATTCCCACACCCAGTTCTTTTGGATTTCTGGATCAAGAAGGCTCAACCTACATACAAAACTTTATTGTTCAACTGCAACTGAACAGCCTTTGTAGAGCCCATGTAGCCCTTGAGGGTCCCAGGGACAGAGAAACATCTCCCGGGCCCACCACACAGTCGTTCCCCCTGCCCTGCTTAAAGCAACAGGTATTCTTCCTGCTGAAGGCATGAGGGGCAAAGCTCCACTTTGGCAACCCTGCCAAGGGCCTCGTCACCCTCACCTTCTTTGAGCAGCCTGCCCAACGAGGGAGGGAAGAAGCCCCACCGATCTTACCTGGTGATCTCCTCCTTCAGAGCGGCTGGGTCAGTGGGGTAGAACTTCACCCGGAAGCACATGGTGAAGGGAGGCTGCGCTGCAGGAGAGAACGACACCACTGCCGCTGTCAGACCAGCTGTGCGGGATCGGCACCATCCGTTCCAAGGACGAGGCAGTCCTTGTCTGAGTTACACACCCCCAGCCTAGTTTACCCGAGACAGAAACTCTCCAGGTGCAGGGGAGTGCTTGGATCCCCACAGGCTAGGTTGTGGGCACTTTGTAAGAAACTGAATTGGCAGAGCCGGAGGTCAGCCTATGCCTCTCTTGGACGAAGGAGGAGCGTCCGTCTTCTTCCTCGGCCAAGTGAGGCATGCAGCTCCACATAGCTGGGCTTCCCATTCCTCTCTCAGTGGACGAAGGAGAAGACTCCTTCCTCAGCTGAGAGAGGCCCGAGGTGTGTGCCCTTTTGGCTGGGGAGGGAGGAAGGCTGCAAGGAGCCTGCTGCACGGAGCAAGGACAGCAGCCCGTGGTGGCGGCCGTGGTTCTGGCATGGATCATGGCTTAGTGAGACTGGATACGGGTCTGGTGGATCCTGAGGACCTACAGCATCTGTCTATACACACAAGCATGCAGCAGCACAGGCTGTGCTGTAGGAAGAAAGAACTGCCCTTCTGTCCAGCTAGAGGGCCCATCAGGAAGAGGGTGGGAGTCAGTGGCAACAAGCGCCTCCGAGGACTGTCTACTCCTTGCCCAAAGGAAGGGAGACAAACAGGAGGGCTCGGGGGCCCTTCTAGACAGGGGTCTCCCCTGCTCACAGCTGAAAGGACTTGGGCATCTACGCTGTCTTTTTTCATCTTCACAGATTTTCTCTGTTAACAAAAGGAAAGAAGAGAGGAGGGCTCCCAGCTATAAACAGTAATGTCTGAACCCCCAGTGAACTGCACGGTAAAAGCCTCCCAGGGAAGCCCCAAGCGATGAGAGAACACTGCCATCCCATTCTTCCTGCTTGTTGCACCAAATCCATGCTTCATGCTTCAGTCCCAACACCAGACCTGTGTAGTGCTCTTAGCAACAGGATACTTACATCGCATCTGCTTCACAACAGACTTTGTGAATTCCAACCAGTGCTGAAATAAAAAAAAGGGGGGGAGTGTTTTTAGGAGGAAGTAGGCGAAAGACTAATCAAGAAAAATATCTACCCCCCCCAAATGACCACTAAGATCTCATTTTCACATCCCCTAATGGGCCAAACAACCAACGGGACAGAGGAAGATTTGTGTCACCATCTCTCAGGCTTTGGCTTGTGGCATTTTTGTTTTGTAAGGAAAAGCAGCCCCAGGAGGCTGCAGATGCGATGAGAGGAATGCCAGGGTGGGACTAATAAATGAAACAGCCCCGTGAAACCCCCTCCCCAGGGGCACAGACTTCTTTTGGCATTAGGAGCAGAGGCAGTCTAGCCCTCCTGTCTCTGCTAGCCCACAGGCGGGGGAAAGAGGCCTGCCAAGCCCCATGGCCAACTCTCCCTCTCCCTCTCTCTGACTTTTGGGGCTGGGATCCTCTGGAGCAGCCCTTCCCTGGCACTCACCCGCTGTTTGTCTGGGTCTACAAAGCGGATCCCAAAGTAGTCTTTCTCCAGGAGGTTTAAGTGATGGCAAAGGAGGTCAAACAGATACTGGCCTTTGGCATCTCGCTGCAAAGCAAAAAGATTGTGGTAGTGAGAAAATGGGCCAAGAACACTTTCCACACCTGGACAGATCTGTGCCTCTCTGCGGCTGGCCCATGGGGGGATCGTGCCAGAGAAAGAAGTGGGCTGGTGCCTGTGCACAGATGCCCCCGTGCAGGGCAGCAAGCGAGCTATTGAGGGACACCCACACTCTTGCCCACTGAAGAAACTGGAGAAGCAAGAGGATATTGGGGGTTACAGCACATCCCCCCAGCAACGGTTAAATGCAGCCCTTGCTTCTCTTATCCTTACTCACATGCATGGAGAGCCACAAAATGATTTCCCGTGCCCAGCAGATGGGCAAGGAATTTTGTGGCACTCTCAGCAACAGAAGCGGGGAAGGGTCTCTTGGGGCACAACTGCCCAAAACAAGGAGGGCTGTTGCCTTAACTGCATGGATTTCTAAGGACCAGAAGGAGCCACAGGTCTCAGGCACTTTTTAAAACAGCCAGCTTCTCTTGGTTCTGTGCCTGCAGGCTGTGTGTGCGAGATTTCCTTCCTAAAGGGGAAGGGGACCCATTTTGCACACAGACAGACAGCGTGGACTATGGAGGCCCTGATGAGAGAGACAACGCCTCCCCTGCGCTCTTGCTCTTGCCAAAGGTGAGGAATCTTGAAAGTTCCTCATGGAAGCATCTCCAGATGAGGCAAGAACACCTTTCCCCCCTCTCCCAGGGTCTACTGGCCTAGGACGGTGCCCCCCCCCGCCGCCGTTGTCCTGCTCCTCTGGTCGTCCTGGGCGCGGTGTCCAGGGGCCTCCTCCCAATTTATCCTCTGGGCTTGCCTCAGGTTCTCACCTTCCCCCGGGGCAGAAAGCACAGCAAACCAGAGAAAAGGGTTGAGCTTAATTCCGGGCTCTGTGAGGAATACTCAACCATTTGCCGGAGGGAAGGAAAACAAAAAGGAGCAAGATCAGCTGGGAAAGAAGCCAGCTTTGTCAGAAAGCCACGGCTACTAACTACAGCACTTAGCTGTACAAAGCCACACATTATGGGCAGGGGGAGGAGGAATGCCGTGGGGAGGGGGAGGCTTTTAAAGTCAGGCACCTTAAGGGCCGCCTGTCTTCAGTCTCTTCCAGTCAGCGGTGGCGGCCTCCGAACAATCAAGCCAGCGGCCACATTCCCCACCCTTCTGCAATAAAGGAAGCCCAACTCCAGACCCCGCTGGCCATGGGAGCAGTTCTGGTAGGCAACTGTATCCCTGAGCATCTTCTTGAATGCCTTTATCATGTGCCCATCTGAACTACCAGTTCAAACATTTCTCTGTCCTAAGAACCCCCCACTCACTTCATAGATTCACAGTCCACCAGTGAAAATGTGCAAGAAAATCCTCTTTTGAAAACCACACTAAATATAATGACCACTTGATTCTGTGACTGAGCCAAATGTCCTTTCCCAAGGCTAAGCTCAGATGAAAGATCACAGTTGAATCCATAGTTAATGAGCTGATTAATTGTACTAATTAAATCAATTAATGGACTTGGCTTGCTTCTTTTTAGTTTGGTATCATCAGGGCAGGATTCTCCTGGATGTGTGCATGTACGTCAACACGCTGTCTTCCCGGAGACCAGGACTTTTGCACATCACACACACACATGCCCACAGGTTCTTTTTCTGTTTTCCTGTTTGTGAATGTTCCATGAGCTCTCACGTGCCTCTCTGAAGGAACACAAAAACAGCCACAGGGCTACTTGCACCCCAGGAGGCAGTTCCTTCAGCTCCTGCGGGTGAAACGGCGACATCTGGGAGCACGGGGGTTTCTTTCAGAAGGCAAGACCCACGGGTGCACGGGAAGCTTATTTTCTCTGAAAATGGGTTTTGCAAATGAGCAGCCACCGGCGCCAGCTCAGGCCATGCGGATGGGGCGCTCTGAAGGCTTTGCCACGGCACATTTTCCCAGCCTGGCTAAATGTCACCGCATCCAAAAACACAACAGTGGTCCCTTGAAATCGCTCGGACGCTCAACCAGGATTCTGACAGCGACCGCAGAGATGGCCTTGGTTGCACCCCGACCCATGTCCATTGGCTGAGAAATGTTGCCTTTCATGAAAAGCAAATGAGCCTCCAAGCTAAGCCAGGACTTCGGCCACAGCAAGGACCCAAAGACAAAGCGGGTTTTCTCTTTCTGAACTTTCCCTGGAGGCTCTTTAGCAGTGGCTGGATGACCATCAACCACAGATGCCACAGCAGGAGACTGCCTGAAACTGTGGGGTCAACTGGGTGACCGTTCCAGGTCAACAATTCACCATGTACCTGTTATTTTGCTGCCCTGAAAAGAGACAGTAATTTCCTCAAGGAAACGGATGAACTCTTCTTTCCTGAGAGACATTACAATTTTCTTTATCTATTGGTTCATTCTATTTGTTAGTTGCTTCATTACCTGAGTTCTCTGGGCAGCGTACAATCAATCAATTTAGAATCATTTTAAATGCAACATAATACAAGATAGCCCCAGAGGGTCAATTCTTTTTCTACCAACTGGTTCTTGCCTCTCATTCCTCCCAGCCATGAGCATTGAGCTGAAATGACCGACTAGAAGGCAGTCCTGTGACCTGGGAGACAAAGGAGCGACAACCCGTGTACCACACTCCACCACTGCCACAACAACTACGTGGACTTTGCCACACTTTGAGGCAGACCCGAGTCAGCAAAATGTTTTTGTTTCAGAACCTCTCTCAGTATGCAGGCACTGACCTAGTTACACGCTCCAGGAACCATAAGTCTGCGATTCTGGACAGATCGCTACAACAACAACCAGCGGCCAGACATTTTAGTCCAGAACATCACAAACTATCTGACTTGTTTGTCAGTTACTGGGATAGAAATATCATCTAACCTTGGGGCTGGGGGCAGGGCAATCTTGGGATTTATAGACCTAACACTCTGAATATTTCATAGTTCCAGCCTGTAAGATAACTCTTAACACCCTCCATTTATTGTGGAATACTCCACGCTCTGTTTTTCTCTAATTTTCACCCTGGGCACAGCTGGATCTCAAGGGGGGCTCACAGTGTTGTGTGTTTCTACTGTCAGCTGAAGAATTATGTTTTTCTAAAATGAAAAGTAGTGTATCAATGTTTGGGGGGATTAAAATAACATGCACGTGTCAGGTTGGCTGTGCTCTCCCTGCCATAATTATAGCCATCCTTTAGCACTCGGGGGCTTTGCTGTGTAGCGAGGAAGGATGGGACGAGGTGATGGACGGGAAGCTGCGAATCTGGGAATGTTTACTTAATGGTCTGTGATAGTAGCAAAGAGACCCGGTTGCACAGTCATGCCGATGGCAGGTTGAATGTGAATATGGGAAGAGGGGACGATGAGCCCGAGAAAAGTGTTGTTTTAAGTTGTCAGCAAATAGGATGGCCGCATGTGCTAATTTTGAAATGCAATGCCTTATATAGTACTGCAAATCAAATCTTTCTTTGGTCTTAGCAGTTGCCGACGTGTACAGTTGTTTTCTTCAATGTTTCTGAATAAAACTTTTGAAACCTCTAAGCCTAATTGCTTGAACAAGAAGCTGTTCAGTATATCACAACGCAGGAACAGACATTGTTCTGTTTCTTGAAAAAGCTCAAAGTCTTGCCTGGTGGAAGGAGAGGGGAGAATGCTGACCAGAAAAATTCTGACCAGGCAAAACTTTTCCAGCTAATCACAGTAACTCAAGTCCCTTTTAGGTGCCCTGCTGAGACCTGCTCAGGTAAGTGGCCAGGAGACAGAGAGGTGCCTCTGCACACCTTGGGATGGCCTCTTGTGCCTGGCCTGGCTGCAGCTACTTTGAGTAATGACGCTGTAGAGGGACAGGATTCCTGCAGCTCTGGAAGGAAAGGCGCCATTATTCTCACCTCCTGCTGCTGTGTTTCCCTGCAGGTCTCTGCTTGGGGCCTGGATTTTGCTTTTTGCTCTTCCGGGTCGCTTAATTGCTAGGAACAGTTCTGGAGGAGCTGCTAAACCCAGGAGCAGATTCCCAATGTCGGCGGCACAGGAGCTGCCACTGGTTGTAACTGGTCTCCCGCCGCCTCCTTCCCAGCTGCTCTCCTCATGTCAGTTTTGGACCAGCCAGTGTTTCTTAAGCTGTTCAATGTGGGGACCAGCAGAGTGTTTTTTTCCTTCAACTCGCCAGGGACCAACAGCATATTTGCACCACTGGCTACAACTGTTTCTTCCTGGAAACGCACAAAGGAACAGCAGGCCACAGCTGGCAGATAAACATCAGTACACACACCACCCACTGGAGCCACACTGCTCTACAACACCCACATGGAGCCTTCTGTTGGTCTCTCTCTCTCAACCCCCTGCCCCAGACACACACACACACACAGACACACACATTTGGGACCATTTGCCCTCTGTGATACAACCTCCACCCCCAGCTTGCTCTCTCTCTTCCCCCTGCACTCTCCATTCCAAATCCCAAAGCAGGTTGCTGAGTTTTCCCAAAGATAAGGCTGTTCCAAGAAGTGACCCAGGCTGGCCACCACCAGGCCAACACAACAAACACAATGAAAATGGGACCAGAAACCAGTGACCCCGAGAGTGCCGACAGACGTGCGTGGCTACAACTGCCCCTCCTTCCTTTTAAAGGCAGCCCTTAGATGCCAGTCCCTGCAGAGAAGTTTCACGGGTTGGATCAGAAGGGCAGTGCAGGAAAAGACACCCGGGTGGCTCCTTGTGGCCCCCATGCCAGCAGGGCAGTGAATCAACGGCGGGTTTGGGCCTCGGCTGCAAAGGAGCTCTCCAAGGTGATGCACCTATTTGGGGACTGGAGAACGGCACCTTGAACAGCTCCTTCAGAGTTCAAACTAGAGTCCAGAGTGGCTTCACAACCAAGTCACCAGCCACCAACGCATGGAATCTCTTCCCTTTGTTCAACCCATGAAGCGGGACCTTAGGGTCATTGAATCAACCACAGACAAAGTCAAGAGCCACCCGAGGGACACTCTGCACTTTTACAACGCCAACCACAAGTTGCAGCAGAGACAACCAGCACCACAGCTGCAGCCCAGAAGGCCTGCTGTCCTTGCAGATGCCCCGGCCAGTAAAAGGGAACAGAGAGGAAGAACAAATTTAAAAAAGGAGCAGGCAGGGAAAAGTGCTGAACAGAAGTTGCCTCCATGAAAAAGAAGAATAGGTGGGGTTTCTTTCTTGTAGGTCTACCGAAGGAGACAATGTGTTTTTGACATACTTTTTGTATTTTGCAAAGGCAAATACGAATGATTCCCCCCTGATTCTATGCAAGCAGACAGTGAAATCCCTGGACATAGAAACTAGATAAAAGTGAAGCAGTATTTGCACTGCCTTGCAAAGTTAACCCAAAGCAATGTTGGAAACCAATGCAGCTTCCAGTATCTTTCTTTTGAGGCAGACCCCCCCCATCTCTTCCTTCCCCCTCCCCATGCCATGTTCTGCCATGTTCTTTCTCTCTCTTTCTTACACCGGCAGCCACGCACAGCTCAAAAACTGTCTTCAACTGCAGCAACTTTGAGTGGCATTTTATGGTACTATCTGCAATCTCTACCAATATCCCAGGGGCAGCTGCAGCCGGAGGATTTCGGCTTTGAAAGAGAGAGCGGCAGATGCCTTTTCCCTCTGTTTCTTAAAGGGATTTGCAGAATGAAGATGTTTTCAAGTAAACCCTGGTGCCTGCAAAATGTTTTCCTTTGCAATGCGAACAGACAGAGAAAATATCACAGAAGACAAGTCAAACAGACTCCCGAAACCCAGAGAACTGTGGGGAGGGTGTAGAAAAGCGATTGCCGTTATGCAC